>PVNU02000624.1:0-396389 GCA_003013855.2 Liriodendron chinense | reverse complement strand
GGACCGGCATACTCCGGCCCAGTGGGACGGGCCGGCACGTCGCTCCGGGTAACGCTGGGAATGTACCACCCTTCTACACGCGTGGTTGAGACCCACGAGGGATCCTCGTAAGTTCACCATGAGACCATAAATAAATAAAACCACTCTCCCTGAGACACCCCGGGTGAGCACTACATAGACACCTGCCGCACCTATTCTATGTATTTAGTGACACCCGGGGTGTTTTCAAATGTGATCACTGTCTCTTTCTCGACTTGTGTGACTCCTCTAAAACCGGAACCTCACCCTCACCATTTCTCGTAGGCAACGGTTTACTGATCGTGTACCATCTACTATACCACCTAGGTCTGGCAGGTAGATCAAATAGTAACGGCACTTAACCGACATCAACATTTAATTAGACTTTTCTACTAGTATAGGTACTTACCGGTCACTATGGGTTTACCTGCCAGTTCTACCTTTACCTAAGTTTTCATCGTTGACTACGGATCCCAGTAGAGATGCTACACTGAAAGTTGTTCCCTATCAAATGTCTGTTCTGGGTGGACTACCTCTCAGGCCTAGGTGGAGGGTTAGACGGTGTACAGTCCATAAGCGTCCCTGCACATCCGGTGTGACAGGTGTGTATGTCATTTGACCGCTCCTAAACTTACAGGTTATCATAACGTTGGCATTTATTGATGTTGATGTCGAAGTTTTGGTGTGTTTAGAGACTAGTCTACCGGGTGAAGTATTTGGATTTCATCGATCATGAAGTTTTGTGTGTATTTCTGATGATCGTTTTGTGTGTAATTAATTTTGAAGTTTATGGTGTGTGGTTTAGATACTAGTCTAACGGGTGAGCTGCTTCCCCTGGTCGGTAGATATGCCATCTTCTTCCACCCGGGGTGGGTTTACCCGAGTCGTCAACCCCTTGCCTCACGACCACGCACGTGACACCCTCTTGGCATTCCCAGTGTTTATGTACTTCTTTAAGGTTAGGGTCTTCAGGTACTGGCAAGCGTCCCGAAGACAAGGAACTCGAACGACGTCGTGCGCGACCAGCCACCACGACTACGATACTAGCGTGAGCGTGTACTCGAATCGACGTACCCCAACGTGCACTGGCTAAGACTTTGGCCGTATAACTAGTGTTCGTTTCGATCTCATTGTTTGTAACGATACACTCTCGTGAAGTAAAAGTTTCTCATTAACTCCCTCTCGTTAACTCTCTCTCTCTCTCTCTCTCTCTCTCTCTCTCTCTCTCCTTACACCTCACCCATCTAAACGATCCGAAGGAAGAGTTAAATATCTGTTACTGGCCTGCACTTTAAAGGATGTTGTGGACAACATTCCTCTTGGACGTTGTTTTCGACACCCCAGGTGACACTACATACACACTGTAGGTCAGGCAGGTAGTCAAAGATGTCGAGTACAATCGAACACTGCTTTTTTTAATCCGTCTGGGTTTTGAGTTCATCCGGTGTGGTGTCCTTTCTCAACCCTATCCCTACGGGTGGTAAGGAACCTTCCTGACCCATGATGTTTACATGCCATCCAACCCGTTCATAATGTCATTATTACCAAGATGAAGGGATAAGATTTGTATCATCCTGATCAACAACTTTGGTGGGCTCCATGGCTTCAACGGCGAGTGACCCTCTCCCCACTCTTTCATGTGGTGTGGACCACTTGAGATTTAATGTGGATGAATTTTTAGGCTCCCATTCTCATATGTTCTGGTGCAAACCGATGGACGGAATGGATTCAGGATGATATGACGGTAGGCCCACGGAGGTTTTTTTTGGGGTTGCACGGGCTCCCCTGCTGCGATTGTTGCAGGAAATTCGCGTCCACAGTGACCGTTAGAGATGCACCGTTGTGTACCCAGTTTTTTCAGTCATCGATGCCGTTGATCTTGTGGTTATAGTGTTGACGAAAAGTTTCTGGATATGGGTTCCTAATCGTTGCTCAGTGGCCCCAAAAACAAACTGTAAAATAAAAACACAAATCGTCCAAAAAATAGGGCAGATTTTTATGGCTAGGAACCGCCAATCTGGCAGGTTTTTTAGGCCATTCCCCATCTGGGGTGGGCTCAATAACACCAACGGTCTGGATCAATGAACCATGGACCAGCTAATGACACTATCCATGTTCTGATGCAATGGGTCTATAATTCCTTGCATATGGTGCTTTAAGGTCGTGATGCATCGTACGAGAGGATCCCAGGCCAGGGTTCCGATGATCCAGAACATTTATCCGGCGGGGATGGACTGTGTTACAAAAGGATTCTAAATTGCATGATTCTAACATCCAATGTTTGACTGTTACTTTTGAACCGTTGTTATCTTTTCTCCCCTGACCACTTTTCCAGTAGGTCACTAATCTAACGGTTAAGCTAGTCTGATCTGAGAGATTTTTAAGGAATCATGAATCCATTTTGGGATCTCTCAGATCAACGGTCATATACCTGACACGTGGATCGTACATGTGCGTACTGTTGCATGAGGACACTATTCACGTTCGGATGCATCGGAGCCCTGTAATTCCTCCCTACGAGGTGTGCAAAAGAGTCACACTTTGTTACTCTGGTAGATGATGGATGATACACAAGCACTTAGAAATTACTTCTAAACTGCATAAGTGGAAAACAACTAATTAGATTAAACTGTTCATATTGTGGGACCGAAGGTCAGATGCATCATGAACGAAGATTTTTTTTTTTTTTTTTATCATCTGAATTTAGGATTGGTGGGAAGTTTGGACGGTTGAAAAATTAAAGATATCCAATGGTCATATTTCACAAACAAGTGTGCACCGATCAAACATTTAAATTGTTCAAATCTGATTTTGGGACAGTAGCTTCAATACAGGAGTTCGACAATTAGTGGGTTTAGTTCGAGTTACTGTATGACACGTATACAATTTCTGGTGCGTGTGTATCGAGCCTCACTTCTGCCTGAGTATCAAATAAATATCCGTACAATGCAAATCATTTGCCATCTTCTATGCAATGCTTTTACTTTTACCCCGACTCATCGGCCTGCTCATGGTTTCCAGGAGTATTTGAGCCACTTTAGTCCGTCGCGATATAGATTAGCGTTGCTTTGTTTCTGTCTAACTTACATGTCCTGGCACAGTTCTTGAATCTTGACCGTCCAGGTGATGGATCAATTCCAATTTATATGTTAAAAATGGAGTGTCAAGATAAAATATTAAAGGTCAAGATTCAACGTAGAAAGTTATGTTAATTCATGGCTATGAATACCCATTCGGTTTCTTTTCATACCTTGGATATTCCATGATATGGGATACGTAATGTACGGTTCAGATTCAGTGTACGTAAAAGTCATGTGCAAGTTGGAGTGGCAACGAATGAAGAGTACTTCACTGTGCAGCGAACCGGAGAGCATCTCCTTTTGGAATCATTGGGCGGGTGATCTTAGCTCCACGCCTAATCATGAATCTAGCATGGGATTCGGTGGAAATCACGCCATTATCATAGAAAAAAGAAGGGTTGATTGGTGGGCCACTGCCATCTTTAGGCAGTGGAAATAAGCTTCTTCTGCTGACATTCAGTTTGACTGAATACAGCCATTTTCAGTGAATATGCAATTCATGTCATTCGATCACAAGTGGTAAGTGATGAGTGAGGCCCACCTTCTTCTCGGGGTCGACCCAAAGCATGCTTAAGATGTGTTTGATCGTGTGGGTCCACTAATTAAGTAGATCACACATGCATCCCATCGAATATGGATTGGTGTTGCCAACATGAAGCCTAATATTTGCGCCAGGGTCACCTTTGCATGGTCCTACATAATGGATGGCCTGGATCTGTTACATGCAAATTAGGAGGTCCCTTACCTGGATTGGCTAGTGAGATCCACGCCATCCATCCATTTTTTTTTAGGTCATGAACCCAAGAATGAGGCATATCCAAAGCTCGAGTGGACCACACCATGGAAACTTCTTAGGGCCACTATAATGCTTATTTGACATCCAACCTGTTCATAAAGTCGTATAGACCTGCATGGATAAGGGGGAAAAAATAAATAAATATCAACTTGATACAAAACTTATGTATCCCTTAAGAAATTTTCAACGGTAAGTGATCAATCCCTGTCCTGTGGTGTGGTCCACTTAAGATTTGAGTCTGCGTCATTTATGGGGTCATGAGCTAAAATGAGTTGAGAAAATGGATGGACGGCACGGATAAAATATAATCAACGTAGTGGGACTTACATAGCTTTTCCACCAGCTAGCTGCTGGGGCAGGGTTCATCAGCCAATCCACGTCCCTTTCACTTGCGATTCGCGCGTCTCCTCAACATTTCTCTCAGTGCGTAAGCTGATTATCTGGTGCATGCGTTGTACTCCCAATCATGTGCGGTCAAGGAAAAACGCACCGACACTTTCATTAGGGAGTTATTTTATTTACTCAGGCACAGATGAAGCGTCATACGCAGGCACTTAGAGATTGTACATATTTATTTATTAACACAAATTAACCGACTAAATTTTAAACTCACTTTCTCAAGTGACATTTTCAAATCAGATTTGTTGAACAATTACAACCTTTGATTCGAGGACACGTGTTTATTGAAACGTGGACGGTTGGATATTTTTCATTTGTAACCGTCCAATAAATGTCCTCCAATCTGATAATCAGACAATCAAATAAGAGTAATTTTGGGTCCATAACACATCTAAATTGGGTCCTCTAATTAGACAGGTTACTTTAACTTACTTGGATGCCATATATGTAATTTCTTAGTACCTGTGTATCATCATCGCACTCCGCCAGATTATCAAAGTTTTTATCGAGGACTGAGGAGAAAAAATTGTGATTGCAGGTGCACAAAAATTATGCACGTGAAATAATACTAAGTCAATCCAATCCGCCCAAATGGTAGGCCATAATTTAGATGGACCATAAAATAAAATTAAAAAAAAAAACTGATTGATTTTTTTTTTGAATATGAGGATTGATGGACATCTCACGGACGGTTGATACGTAAAACTAATCTATGGTCCAAATTCAACAAAAAATTGTAATTCACCGGATTAGTGCTAACCTAACCTTCGTGGGTCCCCAAATCCGACGGTTAAGATTGAGCTAGTGCATGCCACGTGTATAGTTCCTTAGTGGCCGTGCATCAATAACAGCACCTCATCAGAGTATCAAACGACTCAACCTTTATTAAAAGATACAAACTAAATGGATGGTCCTTATCTCGTGGACCACTCAATGAACATAAAATGGAAATAGCATCATATCCATTCATTGTCGTAATGGTGTAATGATGTAATGGGGCACCCAAGTCCCTCATCCCTTCACGTTCCTTTCGGTGATTTGATGGGGATGAATTAATCAGTACGACGTGCTGCATCTTTGCAAAGTACACACGCATTTTCAGTTGTGACAGGATGGACGCATGCTTCCATAATCCAGACCATCGATCCGTTGTGTCCCGATCTGGATGGACCAGGCAGTTATACCTTTTCCCCAGTATGTATCCTCTGTCGGCTTCCGAGCAGGAATTTTATGCTTGGAGCCTTTTTTTTGGTCCACATCACATTATGTGTCGTCGTGTGATAGATTGGACTGAAGTGTGACAGGATTGCATATCTATATGACGATGTGGGCCAATGAAAAGACTCCAAGCAGAAATTGAAGCCAATGAAAGATCCGGACTCTCTTTTTTTTTTTTTTTTTTCTTTTTCTTTTAATCCTTTCCCATTCGACCTTCATCATTTTAACATTTATATACTATTGATAAACGGACGCGGATTAGGTACTCCCCCGCTTGTCCTGAGCTCGGAACAGGGTGGGGTTATGAGAAGCTCACCATGATTTATAGGTGTATCCACACCGTCCATAAAATTTTTCATATAATTTGATGGTAGAATCCCAGAAATGAGGCAAATCCAAGTGGATCACACCACAAGAAACAGCCGTAATAATAACACCCACTGTTGAAACTTTGGTAGGGACCCCATGATGTTTATTTTCCATCCAACCTGTTCATCAGGTAAGATAGGCTTATATGAAAGGAAAATACAAATATCAACTTCATAAATTAAAAAAACTTCTGTGGCCCCCATGTAGTTTTCAACGTTAGGAATTTGATCCCCACAGTCTGGTCCACTTGAGACTTGAATCTGCCTCATTTTTTGGATTATGTACTTAAATGATATGAAAAATGAATGGACGGTGTGGATAAACTCATACATCACGGTGGGCCCCTCCCTGTTCCGAGATCGGGACAGGCGGGGTAGTACCCAATCCACGTCACAGATAAACGGTTTAAAAATGCAGCAATGTCCCTCATTCAACTGAAGAAAGTCCTTATATTGGTCGCTGCGGTATCTCGATTTGGGAGAGTTTTGAGGCATGCTCCATCCACGGGGGAACTCAAGAGAGCAACGGTCTGGATTTCGAACCATGGGTCCCACTTGTCAGAATTGAAAACGCGTGTATACTGTTGCAGAATATGTGGTCACCATCTCGTACCTCCATATTCCGTAGCGTACTAGTGGCCATGATGATCCGGATGATTCATCCAATGGGCTTTGCCATTGATTGGCCCATGGAAAGTTTTTTCCTTTGATTGAGCTATCCTAACCATATGATAAATGAGCTTCTTGTCCTCGAATTTGAGCGGCTGATGATTTTGCAACTTTCATATCGGTCGTTACTCCACTGATTGGACGGTTGCGATTACTTAAAAAAATGTGGTTTTGGTTTATGGCCCATTCACTACTGGGCCAATAAACGAGCGGCTCTGATCTGGTCCACCTATGTCACGTGTGTACTGTAGCTCCCATGCCTAGAGATTCACCAGATCAGCTATCAAACTAGAGCTATGATATCCGCCGCGGATTCTTATTACTTTAAAGTGGGGCCCACCTCTCATCAATAAAAGTTCTTGGATTGAGTGGGGTCCACATTAGATTAGGTGCGACGCATGGCAAGCCGTGCGGAGGTCAGCTTACCTATTGACTCTTTGACCGGCTTGGAATCAGGACGATATTTCTACGGTGAAGATGCTAATTGCGCATGTCTAATGTTCAAGTGACAAAGTTGTACACGTGTGACGGATCCGAGATGTTCAGACGGGGGCGGCAGTGATGAATGTTCTTATAGATCCGTGGATCGGGCGAGGCAGGTGGGACCACTGACTGTGGGGCTCACAGTATGTATGTGCCTTAAATCCATGCCGTCCAACCATTTTGATAGATCATTTTAGGGCATGTACCAAAATTGAAGCTGATCCAACTCGTAGGTAGATCACACCAGAGGAAACAGACGTGATTGAATCCTCACCATTAAAAACACCTTGGATTTCACCGGAATGTTTATTTGCCATCCAGCCTGTTGAAAAGGTCACAAAGGCCTAGATGAAGAGACTCGTTTGTGGCCCACAAGAAATTTTTAACGGGACCTGCTTCATGTTCTGGATCGTACCCTAAAGTGAGCTTTCAATTCAGATGGACGGTGTGGATGTAGTCACATAAATCATGGTGGCCTCACAGTCACGGGGATCTGCCGAAGCTGCGCCCCAAGGATCCGATCGGTCCATTCACTGGGAGGGCAAGTGGGCAACCCGTGGACAAAGAGACCGAAAAAGTGGTAAATGTGTGTGACTGTGTGATTATAAGAAATGGATGTATCAACCTGCGGGTAAGGATGTAGCAAGATTAGTGGTGATATTAGATCTAGACACGAGCTGAGTTTGATCGTTGGGATTGATTGAAATTGACATGGTAAAATTCTTTTGGAATAAAAAGTCTTTATGTTCCAACCGGTTTGTTTGAAAAAAATATTTGAGTCGATTTCAATAACAGTCTTGTTCGACTCGACTCGAATATTGACCGACTCAACTGGTTTGTTCAACTCGATTATATATATATATATATATATATATATATATATATATATATATATATATATATATGAGAGAGAGAGAGAGAGAGAGTAGGTTGGATAACAAATAAACATGACTGTGGGTCCTAGGAAGGTTTCAATGGTGAGCATCATTCTCCTCACTATTTCTTATGGTGTGGTTCAATTGAGCTTTGTATCTCCTCATTTTTTGTTTAATGTCTCAAAATGAGTTGTATAAATGGATGGACAGAGTGGATAAAACAAATTCATCATGGTGGGACCCAGAAAACTTGGACACCAGCTTGTTGGTTGGTGTTCGTGTCACCAGCCAACTCATGTCCACGGATTGAGTACTGCCAGTTTATCCCTACTACGACCTATCTAGAGACGGACGACTATCAGTGCTCTTTGGGGCTGACAATGATATATTTTTTTATCCAAGCTGTCCATCCATTTTTTAAAGATCATTTATGGCATTATGCAAAAAATGAAGTGGATCGAAGGCTCGAGTGGACCACACCACAGGAAATAGTGGGGATGTTAACTATCTATATTATGGTTTTTTTATTTAGTTAGTTAAAAACTTTAAACCTTTTGATTTGTCATTTGTGATTTGTAATTTGTGAATAAATCGATATTCACCATTCAGTAGTAGAAAAAATATTTTGAACCGAAAAAAACGAAATTGTTCGAACTTGTAAAAATTGTCCGAAATCTATATGTTTGAAGATGGCTGGACCAAACTAAACCGAGTTTGAACAGAGCCACCATGTTCGAATGTTTGTTAGAACATTGTTCGAACACACCCTCTCAAGTAGCTGAACGATCCAATCTAGTCCATGTTCGACATGGATCAGATCGTTGCCCACCTCTAGATACAGTTGGCATTGATTAAGTGTTGTCACGCTACTAATAAAGATTAGAGCGAACGACGATCATGGTCGAGTTAGCGAGAGGGTTATAAAGATAGGTGGTGAATGAAGAAAGATCTAGAAGATCGATCGTGCCGAATGAAGTGTCAAGAGTTCTAGGACGTGCGGACGATGAAGGTTATAAATACAGATGGAAAGCGACAGAGCAAGGGGTTCAGCACTAACCAAATCAAAATAAATCTTTTAATTTATTTTTCAATTATCATACTTCTTAGTATTTTGCTATTTACATTCCTTAGTGTAATCGGCATCGGATCTTTAGTTTCACTTTCGTTTTCATTAACATAATTTTGTTCCTTACATTCTGTATTATTAGCTATGAATTTACTATTCGTAGCAATAGGTCAGTAATAGTAATCCAGTAGCTGATAATTTTAGCTATATTCAAAGTCTACGCCCATACACTGAACTTAATTTAACGAAGTGTCTCGTTCGAAAAGGAGATTTATAGCACATTCCAAGCGACCGACTATAAATATCCATTTTTTATTTTATTTAGTTTTGTATTGAAAAGTCTTTTTCGTACGGATGGTAAAGGAGTAACCCATGATTGGAGGATGAACCCCACCCTCCAAATATTGCTTAATTACCATTAAACAACTATGCAACTGGGTTAAATAGGCAGCCGATTTGTACAAGTTCTAGTCACATATAATCAATTACAGCATATATACCTATCTTGGCGCTTGGGGTCATCGTTGTTCGATTTGAATCGAGCCGTACATTCAATTCTGGCATGCTCGCACACACATTACACGCGTGACGATGTCGATACTCTGAATTGCATGTGCTAGTACCACCTACCTGCAATTGCTCTTATGTGTTAAATGTTGGTAATGAGTCACTCGTGTCACATGTGCCACGATACGACTTCAAGCGCCCCTAATGTGTCATATGTGACACCATTAAGTTTAGGCAACTAATTCTCAAGCGTCACATTCGCCGTGTGTTAACCTAGCACATGCTTATAACTAACCGAAATTTTTTTTGTTTTACCAAACAATAAATCTTGAAACAGATTCCAATTTTTTTGCGAAAGTCTTATTTAAAAACAAATATAAAAAATAAAATTTCTTTTTCCACTATTTCTTGAAAACAAGATTTTACAAGGAATGAGTTTTAATTTCCCATGCTTTCCACAAATTCAAACAAGCCCTAATTGAATAAGTCACGCCATCAAAATCTACGGCTAACCAGTGGGTCTGACTCAGCACTCAGGTGCGACTGACGCATTGAGTGGATTGTTACTGATTTGAGATAAGTGATCTTCAAGTGGCCCATTGATTTCATCATTGGATTTCCTCCATTACTCGCCCTTTGGAGGGAGGGATGCGGTTGCATCATAAGTCAGCATGAATATGGTCGTGGGTGATGACGTGAACTGTGCAACAAAAAGCTCTGTGGGGACACAATCAAGTGTGTGTAATATCCACTCCATCCATCATTTGTGCCAACTGATTGACCATCCAAAATGCAAGTGGACTTGACCATATGGAAAAGTGGGGATGAGATCCCTACCTTTAAAACCTTCCTGGGGCAACTAAAACTTTGGATCCAGCTAATATTTCGGCTTTTACCTCTTCCTTGCCATGGTGTCAATGGGGGGAGTGGATTAGCTGTTACCAAGGTAACAACTTAGTGGTTGTTAC
Source organism: Liriodendron chinense (assembly GCA_003013855.2). Lineage (NCBI taxonomy): Eukaryota > Viridiplantae > Streptophyta > Magnoliopsida > Magnoliales > Magnoliaceae > Liriodendron > Liriodendron chinense. The sequence goes on along the minus strand of PVNU02000624.1, from coordinate 385,942 downwards.
CCTTAAATAAACTAGAAACACGATAATTGTGGTAAATATCTTCTTATCTTTTTATTAGAGAGTTTGACTTATATAAGAGTTTGTATAACAGAATATCTACAAAGTATCAGGTTGTTACTAAAGTATAGGATCAGGTTGTTACAAGAGGATAAGATCAGGTTGTTACAAGAGGATAGGATCTACTGCCATCTGTATATGATTAGGTCTATGCACACGTGTTACATACGTGTTCTATTACTCCCCATCAAACTTAATGTAGGGTTCTCCTAGAGTCCAAGTTTGCTCTTAAGGTCATCAAAGATTGCTCAGCAAAGAGGCTCAGTGAATATATCAACAAGTTGGCGAGATGAGGGAACAAATTTCGTTGTAAGAGTGCCAAGAGAAACTTTCTCACGTACAAAGTGATAAGCAATGACAATGTGTTTAATTCTTGCATGGAACACCGAATTTACAAACATGTGAAGGGCTGAGAGATTGTCACAGAAGAGGACCTGAGGCTTGTCTTGATAAATATCAATGTCACGAAGGATAAATGAAAGCCATGCTAATTCAGCTGTCGTGGAGGCCATAACCTTATACTCTGCTTCGACACTTGATCTAGAGACAAGCTGCTTTTTAGCGCTCCAAGAGATGCAATAATTAGAGCCTAAGAAGGTGCAATAGCCAGTAGTGGAACGTCTCGTAGTTGGGTAGCTAGCCCAATCGTAATTAGAGAATGCATATAAGTCTAGACTGTTGTGCTTAAGAATGCGAAGACCCATGGAGAGCATGCCTTTTACATACCTGAGAATTCTTTTAACCATCTGGAAGTGGGCATTTGTGGGAACATGCATGTGTTGACAAACTGAAGTAACAGTAAAACATAGGTCAGGTCGAGTGAGGGTTAGATACTGAAGAGTGCCGACAATCCGTCGGTATTCTATGACACCGGGAAAAGGAGCATCTCCGTTGGCAAGAATGGCTTGTTTGGATGCAAGAGGAGTAGCAATGGGTTTACAATCAACCATGTTTGTGCTATGTAGTAAATCAGTTATATATTTAGATTAAGATAAAAAAAAAAATGCCACCACTAAATGGCTGAACTTGTATACCCAAAAAATAGTTAAGTTGACCAAGGTCTTTTAAGGAAAACTGAGCACCCAATTGGGATATAAATTCATCCAATAAAGTGGAAGTGCTTCCTGTGAGAATTATATCATCAACGTAAACCAGCAAAATCACGAGACGAGCCCCATGGTTAAATATAAAGAGTGATGAATCAACCGAGCTACAATGAAAACCATAATAAATTCAAAAAGAGCTAAACCGATCAAACCAAGCCCGTGGAGCTTGTTTCAAGCCATATAATGCTCATTGCAAGTAACAAACATGGTTTGACATATTAATATCTTTAAAACTCGGAGGCTGCTCCATGAAGACTGTTGTGTCAAGATGCTTATGAATAAATGCATTTTTGACATCAAGTTAGCGAATACTCCATCATTTAACTGTAGCAATAGTGAGAATCATTCGAATAGTAGCTAGATTGATGAATGGGATGAATGTCTCATTGAAATCAACTCCTTCCTATTGATTGTATCCTTTGGCGACGAGACGGACTTTCAACTGATCCAAGGAACCATCATATTTGAGTTTTGTTTTAAAAACCTATCGACAGCTAATGACATTCATGCGAGGAGCCTTTGGACAAGAACCCAAGTCTAATTTTGATGTAGGGCTTGTATTTTGTCAACCATGGCTGCATGCCAACCTGGGTGGTCAAGAGCACTTTTTATGGATTTTGGTTCAAGTGGAGAAGCCAGTATGGTTAATGTGAGGGCATATTTGGGGTTGAGTTTGTGAATTCCAGCCTGACTTCGGGTTGTCATGAAGTGTGTGGGGTTGGGAGTTGGTGAGGGAGAAGGTTGGATTGGATCAGGTTGTGGATTAGGATGTGGAGGTAGTATGGGATTGGGTAAGTGAATGGAGGTTGTGATTGGAGGTTGGTGATTGAAGAGATGTGCATGATTTTGGTCAATGGTAGGTGTGGACCCTCGCTGTTTCGCGCTCCCACACGACGTTCTCGTCCCTTCCCCTTTCGGAAAAAGAAGGAGAAGGGGATGCGTGAGTGCGAATCGCCGTTTGTGCCACTGGCTTGCCTCGTTCTCGAGGGCTTTGTTTGGTTGTCGTGTTAAGCTGGATGTGTTTAAATGAGTTTATGTAAGACCAGAGTCGCCACTAGCCAGTTACTTCGAATCTACAGTCGGCTAGACCCTGTAGAAACGTTAGAGAAGGGGATCCGAAGATTCCTTTCTCTAAAATGACTCCTTTTGATCTGCGGCCAGAGATTCGAGGTAAGGGATCACGGTTACAGGGTGGGAAGAGGTTAAGCACCCCACACACTGCCCGTACCGAAGTACGGTCTCTACTTCACAGAATCGAACCAATACTTGAAAGTCTGTTTTAATCCTCGTACATTCTCATAGATGACATGATGCATGAATGCGGGTCTGAACAGTAAGAGTTTCTGATGGGCAGGTTCCAACAACGAGCAAGCCCAGAGCATACGCTCGAACTGACAGATGCTTAATATAAGACGTATGCAGTGTGCTTGAATAATCAAGGTGCTTTGTAGTGAAGCATAAATGCAGGTCTGAACAGTAAGAGTTTCTGATGGGCAGGTTCCAACAACGGGCAAGCCCAGAGCATACGCTCGAACTGACAGGTGCTTAATTTAAGACATATGCAGTGTGCTTGAATAATCAAGGTGCTTACAGTGAAGCAGGGGGGTTGGAAGAAAAGTAAATGTTGCACTTATGCTAGATGCAAATGAGATGATGCTGGGAAAAGAGTAGCTGGATGGACGGAGGTGTCGCAAGGGTTGGCTTCGAGTGGCTGGATCAAGACTTGGATGGCTTGGGAGACTTGGACCAGTGGTCAGACTGAGCTGGACCAGGGCTAGGCTCTCCTCACTCGAGCTCTCCTTGGTGAAAGAATGGGCTAAAGGGGAAGGAGGGCTCGGATCGCACTCGGGCTGGATGGCTTTGAAGGGATGTTGAAATGAGAAGGGGAGGGGGGTATTTATAGCAGCGGGCAGTGGCAGTTTGTGTAATTATTTTTGGGCGGCCCGCTGTGGGCTGCCCGTACGGCCACTCCTCGATTTCCAGCGAGGTACGGTCGCTCCCTCGGGGCTGCTGTTTGGCTCGCTGGGTCGACTCAGTGAGTTAACTCAGCGGGTCGACTCGGTGATTTGACTCAGCGGGTTGACTCGATTGGTTGACTCGGTGTTTTGACTCGACGAGTTGACTCAGCGGATTGACTCAGCGGGTTGACTCAGTGGGTTGACTCAGTGAATTTGACTTTTTTAGGATTTTTTGACTGGCTTTTCTTATGGGGGTTTTTCAGGCTAATGTCTAGGACTGGGTTGACTGGGTTCAGGCTTGAGTTGGGCTATGGATTGGGGTTTACAAGGGTGAGTTTGGCTGAGTTAGGACTTGGGGTTTGGGGGTATGGTCCTCCATTCATCCAGCTATCTTTACCAACAGTGTAGCCGAAGGTGGGGTGTCTACAGTAGGTGATAAGCGGGTAGGAGGTTCAGTAGGAGTTGGAAAAATAGATGGTGATAACCAGTCAGTAAAAGTGGTGTTGTCAATGGGCTTAGGAATTGGTGAGGAAGGTTGATAAAAAGGGAAGGTGATTTCATCAAACATGACATGTCTAAAAATGTATACACGGCCTGTTGGAAGGTACAGGCAATGGTATCCTTTGTATTTATCGCTGTAGCCCATGAAAACACATGGAATGGATCTAGGCTCAAGTTTGTCTGTTGTGTAGGACCGGAGGTATGGGTAGCATTTGCAACCGAAGGTTCGTAGGAAGTCATAGGCATGCTGTTTTTTTTATGAAGGAGATAGTAGGAAGAGTGCATGCTAAGAGAAGGTGAGGGTAATCGGTTTATAAGGAATGTGGAGGTGAGAAAGGTCTCCACCCAAAATCTCTTAAGCATAGACACATGTAGCATTATGGCCAGCTCGAATTCAACTACGAAGCAATTCTTTCTTTCAGCCACACTATTCTATTTTGGAGTACCCGAACAAGACAACTGATGAATAATACCTTTGTGAAGCAGAAGATCAATAAATTCCTGCTTTCAAATTTCCCCACTATGATCTGAGTGAAAAACATGTATGTCTCTTTGAAATTGTTTCTCAATCAAAGCTTGAAATATGAGAAATACCCTGTAAAAGTCTGATTTCTTCCTGAGAGGATAAATCCATGAAAAGCAAAAAAAAATCATCCACAAATATAACATAGTAGCGAAAGCCTTGATTGGATAAAATAGGTGCTGGACCCCATAGGTCATAATGTATCTTGGCAAGTGGTATTGCACAAGCCTTGTATTTGGAAGCAAAAAATGAAAGTCTGGAGCTTTTGCTTAGAGCACAACTCTTACATAAACCAAAAGGTTGTTTAGTAATTGAAATAAATTTATTGTGCTGCAAAAAAGTGAGAACTCTAGGTTGGGGATGTCCTAGCCATCCATGCCAAGTATCTGCATCGACTACACATCACCTGTTTGAGAAGAGAGCTTTGACTGTGGCATTCTCTAGGACATATAATCTAACACTCTTACTCCCGATGCCATCTTTTGATCCTTAATAAGAAAACCATGATCATTAAATGTAGCATAACATGGGTAGTCACATGTAAGCTGAGAGACAAAGATCAGATTCTTTTTTATGTTGGGAACAACAAGTACATTATCCAGAGATGGCTATGAGTCCTTAGGAAAAACTTGTGCTTGTCCAATATAAGTGATGGGTAAATTTTCACCATTACCCACCATAATATAGTCAGATCCGATATATGGCTTTAGATTGGAGAGAGTACCTGGATCATCAGTAATGTGGGCTGTTGCACTAATGTCTGGGATCCATTCACCTTCATTAGGTGTATTGAGATGAAGTGCAGCTAGGGCCTGAGGAACTTGGTCATCCTGATAGCTATTATCGAAATGATGCCAACATTTAAGAGCATCATGACCTCTCTTTTTTCAAATCTGGCATTGAAGAGGAGTGGAGGTGTTTTGACCAGACTTTAAAAGATGTTTTGGTATCATGGTTGATTGAGAATTGTGTTGAGGGTACGAGGGCTGTGAGCTAGCTTGAGCGAAATCGCTTCCTCTTAAGGTAAAAGAGGGATTATAGCCACGCTTCTGTGGATAGCATGAGGTGGAACGTTGTCCAACGAATGTGAGTGCATGATTTGCATGCTCAGAAAATTGGGACTTTTTACGTACTTCATGACTATGCAGTAATGGAATCAAATCAATGTAAGAAGGAACAGGAGGATTAAGCATAGCTGTGCAGAAGGATTCATACTGTGGTCCTAAACCGTTCAGAAGCCAAAATACCTTTTTCTGATCAAGTACTTGTTTGTCAATGGCATTGAGATGATCACAAGTTAATTTAAATTCCTTGATATAGACATTGAGTGAAGTAGATTCATTTTTCTTCTCTTGAAGCTTGAGAAGTAATTCAAATTCACGAGCTTGAGAATCCTATGAATAGGCATTGGATAAAGCCTTCCAAACATCGAACAAAGTGGTAAGGCCAACAAAAGTCCCGAGAGTTTCTTCTGAAATAGTAGATGTAAGTCAGGCTTTAACTAGCCTATCTGTGCATGTCCATGCCGCCAGATCTAGGTTATTGGCACCATTAATGTCACCTTCAGGTGGTGGTGTGTTTCCTATAATGAAACTAAGTAGATCTTGACTTTCAAACAAAGATAGTACTTGCGTTTTCCACAAGAGATAATTGGAAGATGTGAGTTTAAGAGATATGAAATTGGCTATATTGAGGGTAGCAGGATATGGGTATTTTGGAAGAGATGGTGCAGCTAACCCTAATTGTGTGGAGCCCACCTTGATGTATTTGTTGTATATCCATGCCGTCCATCTGTTTTCCCATCTCATTCTAGGACCCAATCTAATCTGAGTTAGGACTCATCGGGTCGAGTCCTTTGAGTTTCCATTTTTTTTTTCTTTTTTTTTTTCTTTCTCAATGAACCGGGCATATATATGATGATAATTGCATTAAGGGTACTCATCGCGCACATGACAAATGGGAGCATTCACAAGGTCAGCCTACTTGAATAGATAGAGTGAACCAGACACACCGTGTACTATGTCTAAGATGGACCTAGGCCTGAACTCAAGTAGACCCAGTTTTATACCGGATCCAAATAGCAATCCCAAATATGAAGTGGTTTATAAATGGGTTGAGAAATTGGACTCGAACCGGTAAAATCAACAGAAGCCGCCATTGGGTAACCACGGGTCTAATGCTGATTGGCATCCAACACAACTATAATCCTTGTGGGACTCACCGTAATGAACGGGTTGGATGGGACATCGCATATACAAATCATAATGGCCGAGAAAGATTTCTATGTGGACACATATATATCCTTCGTTTTATCACTTGCTGCAGATTGTGTAAGGATATGGGCCCAAACATCAGGTGGATCCACAACTCAAGTGGGCCACACCATAGTTTATAAACCTTGACTCAATGTTTGATTAGGTTAGATCAAACCAAAGACTTGAATGGATCTTAATTGACCATCTGCATCATAGGAGGGCCTGTAGATCTCTTAATATGACCATCCATGATGAAGAATTATGGCTGGTAAATTGAGAGTTAAATATACTTGTAAATAAAGTAAATTACAATCATTATTATAAAACTACCACTTTTAGGGTGATTTGGGTTGAAACCAATAATATAATAAAACTATCATTGCAATCAAATGTAAGTAATGATCACCACATAATTACAAGAGTACATCACCATTAACCATTTACGGCCATTTCTCTTGTAAGTGGAAAGCTTAACAATTGTGACTTTTTACAGTTTTATGGGTGGGCTTTCAATCACGATTGTTTTCTTAGTGTGGTCCACCTGAGATTTGGATGTCTCATTTTTAGGTTTATGCCCTAAAATAATAATCCAAGATGGATGGACGGCGTGGATAAAATGCATACATCATTGTAAGGCCCACAGTGGACCATCTAGCCGCGACGTGGCTACTGATGGATTAATAAGCAATCAGCATCCTTCATTTTTAGATCATGGCCTTATAAATGGTGGACCCACCTCATGAATCATTTTGGATCTATCAACGAAAAAATTGTAAATCTGACCACACAAGTAGCAAGGACAATGCCACCACGAAAATGATGATGATAGGCCTAACTATTCATCTCTTCCTTCGCTCAAGGAGAATTTACTAGTCAAAGATCTGGGTAAAAAAAAGTCAAACATGTAAAAAGCATGTTGATGGCAATCAAGGGTTTCTAAGGAGAGAGTTATTTGATACTCCGGCGGTGTATGCTGGAAGATACAAGGACTGCTTTGGGGATTGTGCACGCTTTGGGGATTCACCTTACTCAACTCAAACAAATCATGGATTCTACTAGAAACCTTAAATAATGTTATTTGGATGATAATAGCCTTTGATTTTTGAAGTGGGAGGGCTCGAGTTGTACTGGTACTTCACCAGGCCCATGTAGAGCCCACAGGATGTATGAAGGCCATCCAAACTGTCCATCGGATGCTTCACCTCATATTTACCTCCAGGTCCTGATCATACATTCAAGTGTGCCACAACACTAGGAACAATGTGAGAGGGGACTCCTTCCCTTGATTTTCAAAAATGCCCACCTGAATTTCAAAACAGTTTGATTTTCAGCCTAACCCTTTAACCAGGCCAGATAAAGGGTTTGAATGTTCTGGATTTTATATATACAATCGGTGGGCCTTCTATTTAAATCAAGGGCAGTGGTTCCCTCCCAACTTGTTCCCTTTGGTGTAGCTCACCTCATCTATGGATCACCCTGGCCCTAAGGGTAAGATGTGCTGATGCATATGATGAACAGGTTGGATTTTATGAATTCTTCAATTGGGCCCCACACCCACCCACCCACCCAATACCCCCTAGATAGCTTGCAGTGGTACCAATACCACTAGAGCATGTCCCTTTTGAAATTTGGCCGCTCATTATATATAAACTATAATTGAAGAACTACAGCGTCCTTTCATTATAATTTTTTCTTTTATAAACCATTCCAAGTGGGCCCCACTGTCTGCATGGTTTTATTTTGAGTTTCACGTTGAAACATGTGCCATTTTTTTGTGTGCCTGCTTACCATTTCATCATACTCTTAGTGTCATGTAGTTCAAAAGTCAAAAGATGGTAGAGATGGGACACTCATGTGCCCCATAAATGATTTAGGGCCTGTTTGGATCAGTGATTACAGCCGTAATGTGCTGTAAATGGATGATGATTATCATCACCATCGCAGTTGGAAGTAAAAATAGGGTATTTGCCTGACATAATGCCACTTTCCACTTCATTTCCACCATAGATGTGCATGTAAATTGCTGACTGTAGTACAAATTCTTCAATATGTGTTATATTGTTACAGTTTGTCCATTTTGTAATGTCATTTTAAGGCATGACTTAAAAATTGAGGCAGATCTAAAGCTCAAGTGGGTCACACCACAAAAAGCAGTGGGGACAATGATGCCCACCACCATTGAAACTTTCCTAAGGCTTACTAGGATGTTTATTTTCCATCCAATCGATTCATAAGATCACATAGACCTGAATGAAGGGAAAACACAAATCTCGGCTTGATCCAACACTTCTGTAGACCCCAAGAAGTTTTCAATGGCAGGCATTCTTTTCCTACTGGTTCTACAGTGTGGTTCATTTCTACTTTAGATATGCCTCATTGTTTGTGTGACTCCATAAAATGATCTCACAAGATGGATGGACAGTGTGATATAAAACACACATCATGGTGGGGCCCACAGAATGATGCGGCTAAACACACCTCCAAGGATAGAAGTCTGAGTGATTTGAAAGAATTATCGTGATTTGATAGCTAGTTATATCCAATCAAACATAAAGTGTAATGATGTAAGTTTTCGACCATGTTATTGCGGTATTCAATGATCCAAACAGGCCCTTATTGCTCCCATAGCGTATGGATGCGGATTGCGTCCAAACAAAGCTATCGAGGGGCCTCCCTTAATGTATCTATTTATCCACTCCGTCCATTCACGGTCTAAGATTAGGCCGACCACATGAGACCAAGAATGAGGCAGATCCAACGCTGAGGTCCACCACACCAAAATACTGAGCTCTGCTGCATTAAATGCACCCAGCATTAAATGTCTAGAAATTGATGGGGAAGGTTGATAAAAAGAAAAGTTGGTTTAATAAAACATGACATGTCTAGAAATGTATACATAACTTGTTGGAAGGTATAGGCAACAGTATCCTTTGTGTTTATCATTGTAGCCCATGAAAACATAGGTAAGGGATCTAAGCTCAAGTTTGTTTGTTGTGTAGGACCGGAGGTATGGGTAGCATTTGCAATCGAAGGTTCGTGGGAAGTCATAGGTAGGTTGTTTTTTTATGAAGGAGATAGGAAGAGTGCATGCCAAGAGAAGGTGAGGGTAATCGGTTTATAAGGAATGTGGAGGTGAGAAAGACTTCCACCTAAAATCTCTTAGGCATAGACACATGTAGCATCATCGCCAGCCCTAATTCAACTACGTGGTGATGCTTTCTTTTAGCCACACTATTTTGTTCTGGAGTACCTGGACAAGACAACTAATGAATGATCCCTTTGTAAAGCAGAAGATCAATAAATTCCTGCTTTGAAAATTCCCCCACCATGATCTGAGTGAAAAACATCTATGTCTCTTTGAAATTGTTTCTTAACCATAGCTTGAAATATGAGAAATACCCTATAAAATTCTGATTTCTTCCTAAGAGGATAAATTCATGAAAAACGAGAAAAATCATCCCCAAATATAACATAATAGCGAAAGCCTTGATTGGATAAAATAAATGTTGGACCCCATAGGTCGCAATGTATCTTGGCAAGTGGTGCACAAGCCTTGTTATTGGGAGAAAAAAATGGAAGTCTGGAGCTTTTGCTTAGAGCAAAACTCTTACATAAATGTAACGCCCCAAATTTCAGAAGTCGAGCATGACCTCGACCTTTGAGATTTCGGGTGTCACTATGCTCATGTGGAAGCGTGATTAATGCATTTATGATTAATAGTATCATGATGCAAGTTTAAAACTAAATAAACATGAAAGTAGGGACAAAAGATAAGTACATACCTGGTCTATCATTTACAAATTTACATCATCATCCAAAATAAGAGGGCCCACACAACAGGAAGCCCTAAAATACAAGTCCAAAAAAATTGGGCCATTATACCTCTAGCCATCAAACGGCCCCAAAACACCAACTAAAAGATGCCATTGCATCTTATTCTCGGCCATCCGAGAATTGAAAGTAACTGACATCTTCTACAAAGTCTTCTAACTCATCCTGAAAGACGTCATCATCCAGAGTACCTGTTTCTACATTAGAGTCTGGTTGGTGTTTTCAAAACACCACCTAGGATTGAGGGGGTGAGTAATCAACTCAATGCTACTATAATTCTAAGTTCAACAATTTATCAAGCATTCAAGCATAGGTAATGAGCAAATAAAACATACAAGAATCCTAGACTAGTTGTATTAATGCATGAATGTTATGAATTCGCACACAATGCATGTCCCAGGCAGTCACAACAGAATCAAAATTGATACATTAGTCCTTCCAACTATAATTCATATACACATAATGCAAGTATAAAGGCTATCACCAATGCCCTGGCCTTTCGAACAGTCAGATAGTCACTGAGATTGCTGATGACATGTCTGCATGTTTAGTTCGGCCTTTATTAATATAAATTTCATTCAGCAAGATTGGTGATGCTGAATTACTAATGTCATACAGTAGGTCCTGAACAGGACCACCTGGCTCCCGACGGTGTGATTATCTATCATTACCAGTAGCCCACGAATTCTTCCTCCAACTTCCAATACATTTAGAATAAAAGAACATTCTATTCAAATAAGTACATCAGCTATTTCAGATTTACCCAAAACAGACTGGCGTCCTCACAATAGCTTATGGTCACTACGGGGAGGCTCAATGACACAGTGTAGGCCGACGGCACGAACACGGTGTCCCATACCATCATGCCTGGCCCAAGGAGATTTAGTAGGGTCGTGTCGCACATACATTTATCATTGGACATCTTCATCTAATGACATTAGTATTTCAGATTCTGGGAGAATCATTCAAGATAACCTATCTACCACACAACATTTCTTGGCTTTGAATTTGTCTGTTTGATACAGGGAGAACATTGACCAAACCGGCATTGGGCACAAACGACCCGTGTAGTCCAGACTACTGTCGATCGATCAAGTTCACCCCGTCAACCAGCCAACCCTGAATATCCAATCCAACTAGGATACCCACATTTATCGATTGACCCCTTCACCCATGACAAACAGTACATGTGCGATACCATAAAATTATGCATATCATATACAAATTCCATCATCTCAACAAATTTCACAAATCCATTATAACAGTTGAGTCATTTACACATTTCATCGAACACTAAAGCCATGAAACACACATGCATGTTGTATAGTGATACTGAGATAAACAATCAGATATAGAAATCCAAAGTCCTACACTATGATTGCAAGAATCATTGTCTAATACCCTTTAGGGATGATAAATATAAGATTTGAAGTATAGCCCACACCTTAAGGTCTAGGGTTCCTCGCTTGTCTAACAATATTGGATTAGGGCTGAGGAAAATCAACTATTTCTACAAGAAACAAGATTATGATTAGATTTTCAGTCTCAAACCTAAGATAACTTGGAGTTTAAAGGTAGGATTCGAATCTTACCTCCAATTACAAAGAGAATCACTCCATCGATGGAAACGACAACCTACAGCAACATCCTACTTCAAGAGAGAAGGAAGAAGGATATCTTCAATCTCCTTTCTTCTTCTTCTCTCAATTTCTTTCTTTCTCTCAATTTCTCTCTTTCTCTCTCTTCCTCTCCCTCTCCCAAACCTGAAATTTTTCAATTCGATTTGGGGAAAATCTCAGCAATGGTCTTATATAAAAGAAGGGAAATTAGTCCAAATGGCCTTATAAAAATTAGTTGTTAGTTTTATAACCCAGGTGAAGTTAATGGTTTATATATAGCCCTCCAGAAGGCTATTTAGAGCAAGGGCCATAAATTTTACAGAATGTTAACAGTTCCAACCCTACAGCTTATGGAAGGTTCAAAAGGACATACATAACTTAGGTTAAGTAAGATTCTTATGAAGACCCACCTAACCCAAGTGTTAACACCCCGACCCATGACATGGATTGTTTGGGCGACGTACGAAGCTAACAATCTAGTCCAATTTGTACTAAACTAATCTTCCTTTTCTAGATTAGGGAATCCAATTAACTGAGATGTACGGTCGTCCGTACGCTATTATCTGTATGGAAATTTACGGGACGTTACAATAAACCAGAAGGCTTCTTAGTAAAAGAAATAGATTTATTGTGCTGCAAAAAAGTGAGAACTCTAGGTTGGGGATGTCCTAGCCGTTCATGCGAAGTATCTGCGTCGACTACACGTAACCTGTTTGAGAAGAGAGCTTTGACCGTGGCATTCTCTAGGACATGTAATCCAGCCCTCTTACTCCCCGATGCCATCACTTGATGCGTCTTTTGATCCTTAATAAGAAAACCATGATCATTAAATGTAACATAACATGGGTAGTCACATGTAAGTTGAGAGACACATATCAGATTCTTTTTTATATTGGGAATAACAAGTACATTATTAAGAGATTGCTATGAGTCCTTAGGAAAAACATATGCTTGTCCAATATGAGTGATGGGTAAATTTTCACCATTACCCACCATAACATAGTCAGATCCGATATATGGCTTTAGATTGGAGAGAGTACCTGGATCATCAGTAATGTGGGCCGCTGCACCAGCATCCGGGATCCATTCACCTTCATTGGGTGTATTGAGATGAAGTGTAGCTAGGGCCTGAGGAACTTGGTCATCCTAATAGCTGTTATCGAAACAATGCCAACATTTAAGAGCATCATGACCTCTCTTTTAGCAAATCTGGCATTGAAGAGGAGCGAAGGTGTTTTGACTAGACTTTAGAAGATGTTTCGGTGTCATGGTTGATTGAGAATTGCGTTGAGGGTACAGGGGCTGCGAGCCAGCCTGAGCGAAATTGCGTCCTCTTGAGGTAAAAGAGAGATTATAGCCACGCTTTTGTGGATAGCATGAAGTGGAATGTTGTCCAACGAATGCGAGTGCAGGATTTACATGCTCAGACAATTGGGACTTGTTACGTAGTTCATGACTATGCAGTAATGGAACAAATCAATGTAAGAAGAAACAGGAGGCTTAAGCATAGCCGTGGAGAAGGATTCATTCCGTGGTCCTAGACCATTCAGAAGCCAAAATACCTTTTTCTGATCACGTACTGGTTTGTCAATGGCGTTGAGATGATCACAAGTTAATTTGAATTCCTTGATATAGTTATTAAGTGAAGTAGATTCCTTTTTCTTCTCTTGAAGCTTGAGAAGTAATTCAAATCATGAGCTTGAGAATCCTGTGAATAGGCATTGGATAAAGCCTTCCAAACATCGAACGAAGTGGTAAGGCTAACAATAGTCCCAAGAGTTTCTTATGAAATAGTAGATTTAAGCCAGGCTTTAAATAGCATATCTGTGCATACCCATGCCACAAGATCTGGGTTATTGGCACCATTAATTTCACATTGAGGTGGTGGTGTGTCTCCTGTAATGAAACCCAAGTAGATCTTGACTTTCAACCAAAGATAGTACTTGTGTTTTCCACAAGAGATAGTTGGAAGACGTGAGTTTAAGAGATACGAAATTGGCTATATTGAGGGTAATAGGATATGGGTATTTTGTAAGAGATGGTGCAGCTAACCTTAACTGTGTGGAGCCCACCTTGATGTATTTGTTGTATATCCATGCCGTCCATCTATTTTCCCATCTCATTTTAGGACCCAATCTAATCTGAGTTAGGACTCATCAGGTTGAGTCCTTTGAGTTCCCATTTCTTTTTTTTTTTTTCTTTTTCTTTTTTCTTTTCTAATGAACCAGGCATATATCTGATGATTGCAATAAGCGTACTCATCGAGCACATGACAAATGGGAGCATTCATACAGGGTCAGCCTACTTGAATGGATAGGCTGAACCAGACACACTGTGTACTATGTCTAAGATGGACCCAGGCTTGAACTCAAGTAGACCCAGTTTTATATCGGATCCAAATAGCAATCCCAAATATGAAGTGGTTTCTAAATGGAATCAGAAATTGGACTCGACCTGGTAAAATCAACAGAAGCCGCCATTGGGTAACCACGGGTCTAATACTGATTGGCATCCATCACAACCCTAATCCTTGTGGGACTCACCGTAATGAATGGGTTGGATGGGACATCGCATATACAAATCATGATGGCCGAGATGGATTTCTATGTGGACACAATATATCCTTCGTTTTATCACTTGTTGCAGATTGTGTAAGGATATGAGCCCAAACATGGATCCACAACTCAAGTGGGCCACACCATAGTTAATAAACCTTAACTCAACGTTGGATTAGGTCACGTCAAACCAAAGACTTGAATGGGTCTTAATTGACTCGACTGAAAATTATAATATACGGTCAGGGTCGAACCACATCGGTAGCCCAAACATCAGGTTGATCCAAAAGACCTGCTAGTAGTGTGGTGGGCTACCGGACATTGCTGTGGGCCCCACCATGATGTATGTGTTTTATCTATGCCGTCCATCTATTTTTCCAAATCTCTTTAGGGCATGAATCCAAAAATGAGACAGCTCCAAATCTCAAGTGGGCATTACCACAAGAAAGAGTGGTGATTGAACACCCACAATTAAAAACTTCCTAGGGACAACTGTAATGTTTATTTTCCATCTAACCCGTTCCTTAGGTCACATAGACCTATATGAAGGGAAAGCGATAATATCAGCTTGATCCAAAACTTCCATAGCCCCTAAGAAGTTTTCAATGGTAAGCTTCTAATCCCCACTGCTTCTAGTGGTGTGGTCTACCTAATTCTTCAATCTCCCTCCTTTTTGGGTTCATGCCTTAAAATGTTCTTTCAAAATGGATGAACGGCATGGATAGACCATCTGCATCATAGGAGGGAGAGTAGATCTCTTGATATGACCTTCCATGAAGAAGAATTATGGCGGGTAAACTGAGAGTTAAATATACTTGTAAGTAAAGTAAATTACAATCATTATTATGAAACTACCACTTTTATGGTGATTTGGGTTGAAACTAACCACATAATAAAACTATCATTGCAATCAAATGTAAGTAATAATCACCACATAATTACAAGAGTACAGAATCACTAACCATTTACATCCATTTTCTCTTGTAATTGGAAAGCCAAACAGTTGTGACTTTTTACAGTTTTATGAGTGGGCTTTCACTCATGATTGTTTTCTTAGTGTGGTCCACCTAAGATTTGGATCTGTCTCATTTTCAGGCTCATGTCATAAAATAATAATCCAAAATGAATGGACCACGTGATAAAATGCATACATCCTTGTAGGGCCCACAGTGTACCATTCTGTTGCGACGTGGCTGCTGACAGATCCATAAGCAATCAGTTTAGGTCATGGCCTTATAAATGGTGGACCCAACTCATGAGTCACATTGGATCTATCAACGAAAAATTGTAAATCTGACCGCACAAGTAGCAAGGATAATGCCACCACGAAAATGATGATGATAGGCCTAACGATTCATCTCTTCCTTCTCTCAAGGAGAATTTACTGGTCAAGATCTGGGTAAAAAAAAGCCAAACAAGTAAAAAGCGTGTTGATAGCAATCATAGGTTTCTATGGAGAGCGTTATTTGATACTCTGGCGGTGTATGCTGGATGATACACGGACTTCTTTGAGGGTTGTGCACGTGCCATTCACCTAACTCAAACAAATCATGGATTCTACAGTAGATTGATTAGAAACCTTAAATAATGTTATTTGGATGATGATTGCCTTCGATTTTGTAAGTGGGTGGGCTCGAGTTGTACTGGTACTTCACTAGGCCGATGTAGAGCCCACAGGATGTATGAAGGCCATCCAAGCCGTCCATCGGATGTTTCACCCCATATTTACCTCCAGGTGCCAAAAATTAGCGTGTCCTGATTATACATTCAAGTGTGCCACAACACTAGTAACAATGTGAGAGGGGACTCCCTCCCTAGATTTCCACAAATGCCCACCTGAATTTCAAAACAGTCTGATTTTCAGCCTAACCCTTCAACCAGACCAGATGAAGGGTCTGAATGTTCTGGATTTTATATATACAATCGGTGGGCTTTCTATTTAAATCAAGGGCAGTGGTTGCCTCCCAACTTGTTCCCTGTGGTGTAGCTCGCCTGATCTACGGATCACCCTGATTTTTAGGCCCTAAGGGTAAGATGTGCTGATGCATATGATGAACAGGTTGGATTTTATGAATTCTTCAAGTGGGCGCCACACCCACCCAATACCCCTTAGATAGCTTGCAGTTGTACCAATACTAGGGGAGCATGTACCGTTTTGAAATTTGTCCTTTCATTATAATTTTTGTTTTTATAAACCATTCCTAGTGGGCCCCACTGTTGCATGGTTTGATTTTGAGTTTCACGTTGAAACATGTGCCATTTTTTTTGTGTGCCTGCGTACCATTTCATCATACTCTCGGTGTCACGTAGTTCAAAAGTCAAAAGAGGGTGAAGATGGGACACTTATGTGCCCCATAAATGATTCAAGGCCCATTTAGATTAGTGATTACAGCCGTAATGTGCTGTAAATGGATGATGATTATCATTACCATCCCAGTTGAAGGTAAAAACAGGGTATTGGCCACCATAGATATGCATGGAAATTGCTGACCGTAGTATAAATTCTTCAATATGTGTTAGATCCATACCGTTTATCCGTTTTTTAATCTCATTTTAAGGCATGACTTAAAAATTGAGGCAGATCTAAAGTTCAAGTGGGTCACACCACAAAAAGCAGTGGGACAGCGATGCCCAACACCATTGAAACTTTCCTAAGGCTCACTAGGATGTTTATTTTCCATCCAATCTGTTCATAAGACCACATGGACCTGAATGAAGGTAAAACACAAATCTCAGCTTGATCTAAAATTTCCATGGACTGCAATAAGTTTTCAATGGCAGGAATTCTACTCCTACTGGTTTCTGCAGCGTGGTTCATTTCTACCTTGGATCTGCCTCATTTTTTGTGAGACTCCATAAAATAATCTCACAAGATGAATGGACCGTGTGGATATAAAACACACATCATGGTGGGGCTCACAGAACTATGCCAGGAAACACACCAGTGATTTGAAAGAATTACCGTGATTTGACAGCTGGTTGTATCCAATGATGTAAGTTTTCCACCACGTTACTGTGGTATTCAATGATCCAAACAGGCCCTTATTGCTCCCATAGCACATGGACGCAGATTGCGTTCAAACCAAGCTGTGGAGGGGCCTCTCCTGATGTATCTATTTATCCACTCCGTCCATTCCCTGTATAAGATTAGGCCAACCACATGAGACAAAGAATGAGGAAAATCCAACGCTGAGGTCGGCCACACCAAAATATTGAGCTCGGCTGCATTAAATGCACTCAGCATTAAATTCAAGGGTCATCTCTGGTGTGGCTGACATAAGTGTTGGATATAACTCATTTTTGTATTATGACTTAAAATAAACTTAGCGGAGGAATGGACGGAGTAGATAAACAAATGCATCATGGTGGGCCCCTCCACAACACATCTCAGTTTGGACGCAATCCGCATCCCATAACGTATAAGCATATCTGGCAGTGCCACATTTAGACCGTCCACAACACGGACGCGGATTGGCTACTGACAGGTTGAGTAGCGATCTAGCTACTGAAGTGACGTCACCAACTTCTGTAGGCCCCACCATGACGTATTTGTTGTATCCACACCGTCCAACCATTTGGAGAGTTCATTTTATGGCATGATATAAAGAATGAGATAGATCCAAAGCTCCAGTGGACCCCACCAAAGAAAACAGTGGGGCTTGATATCCTACCATTAAAATCTTTTTTGGGCCACAAAAGTTTTCGATCAAGCTTATATTTGTATTTTCCCTTCTTTCATGTCTGTGTGAACTTATGAACAGGTTGGATCTCAAATAAACATCATGGTGGGCCCTACGAAGGTTTCAACGGTTTTTTCACTATCCCCACTGTTTTCTTTGGTGGGGTCCACTTGAGATTTAGATCTGTCTCATTCTTTAGATTATGCCCTAAAATGATCTCTCCAAATGAATGGACGGTGTGGATACAACACATACATCATGGTGGGGCCCATAGAAGTTGGTGACCTCACTTCAGTAGTTAGATCGCTACTCAACATGTCAGTAGCTAATCCGCGTCCCCACAACACATCTCAGTTTGGACTGCACACACACACACACACACACACACATATATATATATATATATATATATATATATATATATATATATATATATATATATATATATATATATATTAGAAGTTCCCATGAGGTCGAGCTGAGTGGGCCCACTATGATGTGCAATGGGCATCCATACCATTACAGTGGGGCCCACACAGCTCAACCTTATGGAACTTATCATGAGGTCGAGCTTCCCATGAGGTCCAGGGCATAGTACTCTCTCTCTCTCTCTGTCTATATATATATATACACACACACACACACACCATCCATTGCATCCTTGCCCACTAGTCATGGTCCACTTAGCAAAAATCACATTAATCAAATGATTCTAAGCATCCAACCATATGTCAATAGAATGGTCAATCAAAATTGTTTATCGAGACATAAGGTCCAAACAATCTAAACCATCCATTTGGTGGATTCTATTGTTGATTGATTGCAGTTCTAAATAACTATGATTAGATTACCCTAACCATTCCATTAGTAAGTTAAAAATTTGTGGCCGTAGAAGAAGAAAAAGTTCAGCTCTCCGAGGAATAGGATCATCTATATAGTGTGATTACGAAGAGGGGCACATAAATTGAGGTGGTCCATTATAGTATGAGTACAAAATTGGGAAATTATAATTAGTTATTAGTAAATGGATGCGGTAGCATGCAGAATCCATGCTCTCGCATATGACATGTAGGCAGAAAAGAAATGGACGGACATGAACACTTACATCCAACCGATGTATGTGATCATTTGTATTTATTTACCAAATTGGCAAAAAGAAAAAGGTGAGATAACCTTCTGATGAGTGCCATTGCTGGGTCCACCTGATCGTGTGAACATGGACTTCACAACATCCATTTCACCAATGGACACTTGTAGAGGATCTAAGCCATCCATCACGTAGGGGCCCATGTAGCTGACCATCTCATGTGCCGGGTCTAGATCTTCTCATACCCTAACCCGACCCAATAAATAAATGGGTGGCTTATTTTAAGAAAGTAGTACTTGAGAAAAGTTGATTCTTATATGGAGAAAATATCCATTAATTGACCATGTTTGCCTCAATACATCATAATGTTTTAGTGTGGGGACCACAATCGTTAGATCTAAGGCCATGTTTTGTTGATTGAAGAGATTCATGTGGTTGGCCTTATTTGTGGATATAGGGTGCCCCAAAAATAATCTCTTAGATTGGGATCTTCAATACTTTAGCATTGATTTAATTGAATATGGACCATCTCCTTTTATGGTTGCTTTATAGGCCATGGATAGGATCTTCCCATCTTGAATATTCTTTTGGATAGCCACACCTACGATAAAGCTAATTATATAATAGGTGTAGATCATTGGAAAATGACCTCATGTCCAATGGCTAAAGTCCGTGTGTTAAAAATAAAGAAATATTCTTTTTAGGTAGATGTATTAGAACAAACCACTTTAGCAAAAGCCATTTCTTTTCTCCTTGCCTCGTCTAAAATGGGGCCAACTTTGAAGAGATTTTGTCCCAAATGCATTCTAGAGTTGGCTGATTTTATGGAGTGGAACCTCACATACCACATGTAGGCACTGTAAGCAGAGATGTCAAAAAAATTAAAATTAAAATTTTCAAGAATGAAATTACCTCAAATGCATAATTATGACAATCTTCTTTATTATATAGAAACATGCGTGGAAATGAAAGAAAGCCCTCATACTATGAGATCTTTAGATTTTGTGAACTAGGATTTCTAGGAGAGAATGAACTGTTCTAGGCTAGGGATTAAGAAGAGAGAGAAAATTATCTTAAACCAAAACCCCATACATATTTGTAGGCCTCAATTTCGGAGAAATTGTAATTAGGGACAAACTCCAATCTCCCTTTAGTATGGCGGTAACAGAGTACTGTACCGAACTACCATGTTCCCTCCTAATAAGAAGACCCAATCTATAGCTTTCAAGCAAATTGATCTAATGTGAGACCTTTGAAAGTATCATTCTCCTCATGGAATAACAATGCACCAAATCTACAAGTAGATTAGAAGTGATTTTCTCCTAGTCTCCAACCACTTATTATAGATTATTGATATGATTACACTCAATCGAGCACATTTTATTTCATATGTGCACGTGCACAAATACCAATGCTTTGATTGTGATACATACTTACTTTTAAAATCAAACATTTTTTTTTTTAATCTTTAAAAGCTTAATCGATCAAAAGTCATTGAAAATATTAATATATAAATATTTTTCTCAAACACTTCACAATAAAATTCAGTAATCCATTTGATATAATGTCTCGGATAACTCGCATGAGTGTCATCATTATTATGCGGTCATCTACGATTTTTGTCTATCCCATCTATATGACTTAATATTGACTTTTGTTGCTTTCTCAACATGCTCTTCACCTAGCTGAATCCATGTACATAGCTCTAAGAATGTATAATAAAATAGTGTTATCTCATTGCAACATTGTCAAATAGCATAGAGTAATCAAGACACAAGAATTACCTACGAGACTAGTATACTCGCACAGATGGTATTAGAATCAATCCATTGCTTATAGGTAATTAATCTCACAACACATGTAGCTTCTTTTTCTTTTTCTTTTTAATGGGTTAGTTCACACACCCCATTGTTAGTACACCCACCCACTCCTATTAGTCACATCACAATGTTAGCCATCCCCACAATAGGAGTCGATACCATGACCTCAGATAGCACATGTAGCTCAAGTCATGCGCAATGAATGATCTAGCATTTGTCATCTATGTGATCATCATGTATGTGGGATACATCCGATCAATTGATGATCTATTCTCATTGTTATACAAATACTTACATAACAAAATAGGTATGCAGTCAATAATACCTATTTGTATTAGATTTCTTTTTTATCATCTCATAAATAAGAGCAAAGGTATATCTCATATGTATATATGCCTCAATGTGCACCACTTCCATTGTGTAAATTAATGTGTACTTTTTTGTATGAGAGAAGCAACTAAGCCTTTAATCAATGAATATTGGCCACATCTCATCATGATTATTAATTCAAGTATCTAAGTGCATATATTATTATAAAACAACCACATCAATACATATAAATTCAAACTTAAATAAATCTCAATATAATTTAATGAATACATATGTACACTTAATAAACCACGCAAAGTCTAACAACATTGTTCTAATATACAATATGTATGCAATGTTTGAGCTTTACATCTGGTTTAAAATAACATTTAGATCTTTTGCACAAATAATCAGGCTACCTCACTCCTCGAGTGGGCAAAATGTGCAAATCAAACTAACAGTTGGAAATAACTTTTTTGGTTGTCCATTTATTTTATATGGTATAGCCCACGAATATGAAATAACCTGATTTCCATGTTAAAAGATTAAAAAAAAAGCATAGACCACTGGCATGTCTCCTTACGTGGGAATGGGAAAGACTCCACACCATCGGATGCGTAAAGTGCAGTGTTTGAAAACGAAAACGTTGAATCCATTGAAATGAAAATGATTTCCTTGGATTCCTATTTCTCTTCCATATGTGAAAAAGAAAAGGTGTAGATTACACTTTCCTTTTCACAAGGTTTTTCGAGATAACAGTGGAAGTAATTATGTGAAAAGAGAAGGTGTTAAATCAATCTTGCAGGCTACAAAAGAAAGAGGGTGGGCCAGCCCTTCCCATTTTGGTTCCCTTTTTCAAGAAAAGATTACTTTCTCAACCCACTAATTTCATTTCCGCAGGAATCCTTATTAGTTTTCCATTATCCACATTTCTGCTTTCTTCTATCCATGCACAGCCTCGAATACAATATTAAAACATCCACAAAAAATGTGGATTTTGAGTACGAGTGCCACATTCATACATTATGATACGACACATGAAAATATATGTATAATAAAAAAAGATAGAGATGACTGTACAACTGAGTATAAGTCAGTACATCTAAACACCAGCTCGTGTGCCAACCTACTATACATGTGCAAGATCTAAGCTCTCCATCTAGGGTGAATTGGGTCAACCTGACCCAACCCAACTTCAAGAAGACCCAACAACCTGACCAGAATTCCAACCCTATGTGCCCAACCCAAACCTAACCCTAAGTTCTATAACCCAACTCAACCCAACCCGACCTAAATATAGCCTGAATTTGCTCACCCTGAACCCAACCTGAATTCAACTTGAACACAAACCAAGGACCTTGACCACCCAAACCCAACTGGGGTTTGGTCAGTCGAGTTCAGGCTAACCCGAACCCAAGTTGCAGCCCTACATCTAATGGGTCCTAAGAAACTGATATTCAATGCATTATTTCATCCAAACGTGTGGTACGTGATTGCTAATGTAGAAGTTACTGATGCACAAACTTTAGACGTGTACGAAATTCTAGGGGGCATTTTTTGAGGACTTGTTGGAGCCTATGGTTGGTTGGATGGTGGTGAATCCTGACCATCCATCCAGATTTCCCTACTGTGATGGTCCACCGGCCGTACAAACCCAAACTAGAACAATCCTATCCATCCAATTGGTGGCCTTCCTGGTTAAAGTAAAAGATGGTCTTTGTGGACACATTCAAGGAGAAAAAATCCAAATGTTTGGCTGGAACTCAATTGTCATGGCTTGTGTAACTTGGGTCCTTCATGTGTGGCTTCTGGACCTAACTCCAAAAGGATGGGCCCAGTTCGATTTATTACGCCTAAGAAGTAAATGGTGGGGATGTATCCAAAATCATCTCAACCCATCCGAAGCCTAATATCTGGGCCCATTTTAGTCAATCATGGGTAGGCTAGGCCTCATAAACATTGAAATGGCCATCAGTGGGCCTGATTTTCAGGACCAATGGAAACCAACGGGCTTGGGCTAACCACATCCCCATCCAGAGCCAGCCCATGACCATCTCAACCATCAGATGGAGGATCCAGATTCACAGACCAGGTGCAACTATAATGCCATGTATCGATTGAAACCTGAGTAGTTTCGAGGACATAGAACCAAGTCCATAATCCAGAGGAAGGATCATGTACAACCATGGTAGCATAAGCTTACCATGCAGTAATGAGACAGCCAGCCCAGCTCATCCCAAGCGGTCTGCACTGTAGGTCCAGGGCTTGGGCTCCTAAACTTAGCCCAAGGCCAGCCTGATCTTGAATCTAGGTCCAGTGTTTGGGCCAGACTAATGATGAATGGCCTAATCCAATCATCAAGTGGCCCACTATCATAAAAAAAAAAAGAACAGACATTTTAAAGACATTTATAATGAGCACTTCTCATTCAACATAAATGCATAATTTAAAAGCATTCTCAGTTGTGGGTGTTGTGGGTTTATATTTCAGTGATCATAACTGTGGATGGAAGTATTTGGCTTAAAAATCCTTAGATTGAACTATTTCAAACCTTTGATCATTTTACTTATTAACTTGGAGGGTGGGCCCTAACCTGCCTTGTAAGGTCTATATACACCAGGGCTAATGGCTCTGTAGCCCTATGAGGGACATGACCGGGCCATTGTGAACCCTAGGCCACAACTCTTCTAACCAGGCAAAAGGTCATACCCATCATAGGTCACTCCTATAGGCTCGATCGTCCACCCACTGAATTCAATGTTGTGGCCCACCTACTGATTCAATTAGCATGATTTTCGTGTCACATGATCATGACAACATGGCCAAACCTTTCACACAGATCGGATGTTATTTACATGCAACGTATTGCTGAAAAAGAAAAAGAAAAAAAAGTACTGTACCACCTCAGTTTACAATTGTAGTACAAGAACATACTTCCATCATCTGTGCTTTTAGTTCCACATGATAAAGGCAGTTTTGCACTTATCTTTTCCAAAGAAGAAAAAAGGAATCTCAGGAAAGAAAAAGCATGGAAAGCCCATTTTATAGATACAGCCCCTATGAAGGAAACTTGTTGGCTCATGTGGGTCCACGTAAAAGCCATTCCATTACTAGTTTTCTTGGCTACTAAGCTTAGGACCACAACTCCTATATCTAATCCCCTGTTAAAACATCAATGAAAACAACACGTTTTTTTGTACAAAATCATGCTGTTGATTCGTTCATCTTCCAAATCATATGACTCGGCGAAGCTCTTCGGTCGCGGCCGGAGATCTCTACATGCTGTACTTGGAGGAGGAAGAGGTATAAATTTCTTTCTCAGAGTCGTCGGGTGTATAAAATGCAGGCCCATGCATTTAACCACATAATTCAAATTCCAAAAACCTGAAAGCTTGAGTCGACTCGGTCTCCAGTCGAGTTGGGGTCACTTAAACTCGACGTCGGTGTTTGATAGCATCAAGCAATGTCGGGCCTACATGGCATGTATATGACATCTAACTTGTACAACAAGTGCACCCATCGTCATAATTTGATGACCCAAAAATCAAGCCGGTCCACAATCATCTCGTGGACCATACGTTTAGTTCGCTCGCTGCGAAAACATTTTCATTTTCACCATACAACACACGATATCAATAGGGCCTATTATATTTTAGGTCATCCACTCCATCCATCAGGTGAGCCCTTTTCTATTATGTAATGGTTCAAAAAATATTACAGATCAACAACTCAGGTGGACCACAAAATATGAAACAATAGAAATAGGTTGCTGAGCATAAGATTTGCATGTGGAAACCATCTGATAGGTATTCAATTATCTTTCTTCTACTTAAGATGAACATAATATGCCTAATTTGATGGACGGATTGGATTGCGCATGCTTATAATGGTGGGCCCTATAAGGCTCGGGTGTTGTACATGCTGCGCTACATGCCTTCAAGGTGCATGTCCCGCAATGCGCATGCATCTGCTACTCATCACGTGGATCCCTCGTCTACTTAAAATACAAAGCGAAGTGTCTGAGAGGGCCCAACCCAGTTGGACAAGTCAGATTTAGTTTTCAGGTTTTTGGACTAATGATTCAAATTACTAGAGCCATTGGGTATGCATTAATTATTTGTTGAAAAAAAAAAAAAAAACAATATAAAACTACACTTAGAGGCAAGTTTAAGGTTTGTTATAATATCACTATCTTTAAGACGTGACACCCTACTAGTGATTAAACTAGTTTTCAAGATGGTTACAACTAATTTTCTTTTATAATATAATAAGCCTCCTCTCCTAAATCGAAAAAAAGAAAAGAAAAAAAGAAAGTAAGATTCCGCCTTTAAAGTACAAAAACCACACCTGCAACACACTTTTGCAACGTATACCCTTAACTTCTTTACTATTATAGTTTATCGCCTGACATTTATCTTGTTTGCAGTTAACCCCTTAAACAATTACAATTTTTGTAACTATTCAAAAACTAGTTAAAAGAAGAGTGTTGAGCAAGAAGATTAAGACGAGAGATTATTGGAATTGTTGTGATCTCAAAATGATCCAAAAATTATTTTTAAATACCGTTAAGGGACACTTGTCTCTTTTATTTTTCATACATTTTCAAGGTGGCATCTCTTCATCAATGCATCCTTCCACCATTATTTCAAAATAAAAAGATGCTCCATTCATTAAGGGACAACACCATTCACAATCAAATAACCACTAACAATTACCAAAAGCCACAATTCTTTCTTCTCTCTTTTCTTTTTATATTTAATATAACATAACATTTTTTTAGTTTCTTTATTTTGGAAAAAACCCAACACTTGTTTCCTTTGGCTCAATTCCATGTATTCGGATATCATGTCCATCAATTCGACCCCATGTGGCCGACAGTGCATCTTAGACATATGCTTTGAACTGAATATGAAATGTGAGTTGATTTTTGCAGTTGCCGATGTCATTTTATGGAGGAACAAGAACTTTTCCGCGACCATTTTGGCCGGCACAACAATGATTTGGTTCCTTTTTGAGATTGTGGGATGCCATTTTGTGACACTTGTGTGTCACGTCTGCATCATTGTCATGATCGCTGTCTTCCTCTGGTCTATAGGCGCCACTCACATCAATCGGTAACCTCTTCCAACATAATCTCCTCGTTGAATGCGAATGTGAGATTCCTGATATGAAAAGAAATGGACCTTGCTACAAAACAGGAAAAATGGAGGGCCTTTTAAAAAATTAAATCCCACTGCATGTAGGAGTGCAACTTGGGTTGGGTTGGATTGGATTGGGTTTAGGGTCAACCTGAGCCGAACCTTAAAGAAGACCCACCTCCAGCCTAACGTGACCCAAAATCCAACCCAAGGTTCCCAGCCCGAATTTGCTTAACCTGAACCCAAGTCAAATTCAAATTGGATTGACATTTTCCAAACCGAATACAGCTCAAGGTGCAGCCCCAGATGCATGAGAAATGCTAAGGTAGAAGGACCCTTGGCACACATGTGTGAGATCCCTGTCATTCATCAGGTGGGAACATGCCCTAGCGAAATGATCAGGCGAGTTGACTCATCGAGTAGGCCACATATGTATGAGAAACAGTGGGTGGTTAGAAAAAGGAGTTAATGATATTCAGGCTATGTATGATGCTTGACAAGCAGGCACTCAGAAATTGCACCCATGGCATATGTTAACTCAAATAAAAGTGCAACCCACTGTCGCCAGGTCAAAAACTAAATACTAGATTGACTGAACAATCCTAACCTCTGAATATTCCTGGACACTTGTTTGCGGAGATAGGACATTTGGATATTTTTCATGTTTAAGCGTCCAATACATGTCTACCAATCCGATGGTAAGATAATCAAATAAGTGTAATTTTTGGTTAATGACACATCAACAGTAGCTAGTACCCGGCAAAATTCAACCCGACCCGCTAACCCAATCCGACCCGATTCGGATTTTTCTAGTTTAGGGTTGAAATTTTTTACCCAAATTCAATTTTTGGGTTGACCCGACCTGATCCGGATTTTTATGAGTCGGGTTAGGGTTAAAGGTGACCCAACCTGACCCGAATCATATAGAGGCTAAGTAGACTATTATATATTGATTTTCTTATTAGTTAAATAATACATTGTTTTTTTTTTTTTTCTCACACACTTAGCTGGAAACGGTCCACATGCCTATCAATTTAATAAACATTAAGGTGGGCTCTAAGACTATTATATACTAGTTTCTTATTAGTTAAGTAATACATAGTTTTTTTTTTTTTTCTCTCACACACCTTGCCGAGAACAATCTACATGTTTGTCAATTCAATAAACCTCATTGATATGTCTGAAGCATCATCCTACTACTCTTAAGTACGTTGATTCTTAAAAAGATATGCTTTAAATATGCACTCCCTTCTATCCATTTATTTTTCTCTTTCAGTATTTACATAATAGAATTATTCTATAAAAAAAGCCTCATATATATATATATATATATATATATATATATATATATATATATATATATATATATATATATATATATATATATATAGACCTCATGGGAAGTGTTGTGTGGGCCCCTCATGTTAGACATCAACACTGTGCATTTGATGGGTCCCCTTTAGGTCATGGGATATCTCAAAAATCAGCCTATATGGAACTCAGGTGGGCCATACCATCTAAAACCAAGTGAAGACATGCCTAAAACATCTAAAAGCACTTGGTGGGGCCCACCTGAGTTTTGGATGCAGCTGAAACTTGGTCTGACCTCTCATCCAAGTGGGACACATACAATGGATGGGCTGCATTTGTGAACCATGTCTGAGTGGGCCAAATAAACGATCATGAAGGTTTTAATGGGTGGATTACCCTTCTCAACTTTTGTATGTGTTGTCGCACATCTAAGTCATGGATTGACATGATTTTTAAGCCCATGGCCCACCATGAAATGGTGCATCTGACTGATGAGATAAATGTTTGACACACATCATAGTGGGACCCACACAGCTCAACCTCATGGAAAGTTCTCATGAGGTCAACCTAATAGTAACACACACACACACACACACACACACACACACACACACACACACACATATATATATATATATATATATATATAGATGGTTTGGTTTTCAATTGAATGCTAGTGTCATATGCATTTAGTTTAATCTACAAATTAGTTAGTTGATCATTAAAATTTGGGTCAACCCGATCGGACCCGACCCGGTTTAATTTGGGTTGGGTAAGGGTTGGGAAAGTCCAACCCGAATTCAATTTAGGTTGGGTTAGGGTTGAGGTGGAAACGACCGGACTCGAACCCGACCCGACCCATTGCCACCTCTACTGGCTACTATAATTTGGACGGTTTAATTTGACTAGTATGTAACATATGCAATTTCTGAGTAATTCCTAAGTGATAACGTATCATCTATCACTCTGCCAGAATATCAAAGCTTTTCGCAGTTTGAAAATGCATCACACTGTATGTGTTGCCCACCTGATGACTGGAACAACCTGGCTTTTGGGACAGATTATGCTTACGGTGAGGTGATGAACGGCTCGATATCGCACATGTGGGAATGACAATATATATGAGTGTCCTTGAGCCTTGAGTTTGGACAAGTGGGGCTAATGGATCATTAATCGAGACCGATTGTCTGATAGGACACACCATGGATGGTGGATTACCGCAAGTTAAACCCTTTATCAGTGGGCGGCAAAAATAGACAGTTACCAACAAAATACTGTGACAGCTCACTTTTGATGGAAGATGGAATATATATGTGGGATGGCTAGTAACTTTTAGGCTAGTAGATTTTGTTGGCACTTTTTATTTATGTTGAGACCCACCTAATCGACTGAATAGATACCAAGAAATGGGACCCACTTGCCCAAACTCGTAATTTAAAAAATCAGAGATGGAAGAATTATTTGCACGTCGTTATTGAGTGTAACTTTGAATTTATATAGGAAGAATGGCATAAAAAGTAAGATTACAGTGAAATCAAATCTATACTAAATCAATTATACATTCTAATTAAATTTAGACATAAAAGGAAAATAAATATATCAAAATTATATCAAATACTCCCCCTTCAATTGGGGCATGAAAATCTGTAATGCCCAATCTATTAAGCAGAAAATAAAAGTGGCTGCGACCAAGAGCTTTGATAAAGATGTCTGCAACTTAGTCCTACTAGTTAGTAATTGGTGGACACATACAAAGTGCAGATTAACATCAAAAGTGGTCTTTTCATGGACAAGATGACAATCAATCTCAATGTGTTTGATATGTTCATGATAAAAAGGAGATTTGTAGCTATGTGAAGAGAAAATTAATTGTCACAATAGAGGCACATGGGCTGGGAATATTGAACATCTAGATCTTGGAGAAGTGTTTTGAGCTAAGTGAGTTCAAAAGCAGCATTAGTCATAATATAGTGCTCGGCTTTGCTAAATGACCCAAAGATAGTGATTCCCCCCCACCTAAGATATAAGAATACTCCCAAGCATTATTGGCCCAATCAAAATCACAATAAGTTGATAGTTGGAGGGAGCTAGTAGAAGGCAAAAGGCTGTCCTTACTAGGAGAAGACTTAAGATATCGGAGCACTCAAATAGCTACATCACAATAAGGCTAGTGTAGAGTATGCATGAACTGGCTGAGAATGTTGAATGCATAAACAAAGTTGGGTCGAGTGATGGTTAAGTATATGAGGCATCCAACAAGTCATCAATACATGGAAGGATTTAGAAGAAGAGTGTCGAGTTTATCAGTCAAGTGTAAATTCTATTACTTAAAAAAAGTAGCAGGTTGAACTCTAAGATGTCTACTATCTTTGAGAACATTGAGTGTATATTTACGTTGACTAAGAAAATTCCCTTTCTACAAATTGACTATCTCAATTTCTAAGTACTTCAGTAGACTAGGATATTTAATGTGAAACTTGGTTTGAAGAAATTCCTTTAAAGCAGTAATAGTAGTTGGATCATTTCCTATCAAGTGTGAATCGTCTATATTGACGGCACAAAAGAATCCAGTGATGTGGCTTTTTAATCGTCCATGTCAAAAGTGAGAAAATGATCATAAGATAGTGGATGATTATATGACATTTCACATAGAGCTTTACCATTGCAAAACTGGTCTAGGTATGCGATTGATGAGATAAGTAGTATTCAAGATACATTCTCCAAAAAAAAAGAGTAAATTGGCTTGAAAGCATAAGGCATGAGTGACCTCGAGGAGATGTCGATATTTTCACTCAACAACCAAATTCTGTTGCAGTGTCTCAATGCAAATGTGTTAATGAAAGATGTCATGTTTATGAAAAAAGGTTTGCATAGCTTTTCAAAGGAATTTTATACTATTATCGGTGCGAATTTAGAGAACTTGGCATTTGAATTGAGTTTGAACCATCACACAAATTATTTTTTTTTAAATGGAATAGGTTTCAGATTTAAAATGCATGAGATAAAGCCAAGTGCAACGTGAATAATCATTGACAATAAATAATGAGGAAATAATGTGCACCAGTGTGGAATGGCATGGGATAACTACTCTAAATGTCAAGGTGCAACCAAATCAAAAGAATTCTTGTTTTAAGTGTAACTTAATGAAAAATGACAACGAGTTTACTTAGCCCTTTGACAGACATCACAAGAAGAAATAGTCAAATTCGAAGTAGACGACAATTGAGATAGGTGTAATGCAAATGGATGACTAAAATGCATATGTCAAAGGTTGGAGCTGGCAGTATGAGTAGCAAACATGGAAGTTGGTGCAGAAATTGGGGGTGGATGGTAGTGGTAGAGGCCATCTCATACTTCTTTTACTCTGAGTAGCTTCCTCGATGACAGGTCTTGAAATGCACAGAAAGTGAAAAAGAAAATGACAACACAATTTAAACTTTTTTGTGAGTTGACTAACATACAGGAGATTAAAATGAAAATTTGGAATACAAATAATATCATGTAGAATCAAATTTGGAGATAAAGAAACCAAGTCGACATAAGTGATGGGGGCGACATCTCCAATTGATAATTTTACGGTTTTAACATCATAGGTTTGTATAGAATTTGTAAAGAGTGAGAGATTGGGTAATATTTGAGTAGCAACCCCACTATTTATAATCCACATGGTAGGAGAAGAAATGATTGAAAAAGATGACATGCTAGATAAAGTGGCCATGAAGGGAAAGAAAGCACCTATAAAAAAAAATCTAATTGGATGGAAGAAGCGCCGATGGTGGACGGATGATATAATAGATACGGCACCAACAATAATGTTACACCACATTGCACTAACAGGAATCTTCAATTGATTGAAGATTTAGTCAATCGATCAAGAGAATCCTGAAATACGAGTTTACGCTCTGAACACTTTTGGGCATGTTCAAGTCGATCAAATATGGGTGTCGATCGATCGGAAGATCATCGATTAGATTTGATCAATTGATGGATTAATCGGCTGTGCGCACAACTTCTACGTAAGTGTGCTATTTTGTTTCTAGTTTTGTATGTGGGTTATATATAGCCTTGTTCATACGGGATTAGGGTAATCACGAAGAGTGTAAGATGTGAGAGCTTGAGAGCCAAAGGATTTTGAAGGGAGAAAAATAGGGTTTTTAGATATGTAACTTATTCCATTTCTTGTAACTTTCTTTTCATATTAGATTGTTTGTCGCTTGGTGCCGTGGGTTTTTTTCCCGTAAGAGTTTTTCCACATAAAATCTCTATATTCTCGGAGCATGATTGAATTTTTCTTTCCCTATTGCGTTGTTTGATTTTGTCTGAGGTTACTTCCACCTCAAACAAGTCGTGTAAAGGCTTGTTGCATCTCCAACATACATACTAACCAAATCTCAACACAAAAGATATATATATATATATATATATATATATATATATATATATAAGGCTTTTCTACTTTTGCGATGGAGCCACAGCATAGTGACTCATTTTTATTACATGTGATAATGATATATAATTATTAGATCCCTGAACATAGGGTTGTTGGGGCCATATTTTGATCTCTTACCAAAGTCAGACCACTGACACCCTAAAAGTCATCCTTACCATCCAAATTGTGAGTCCGATTTTGAATGGATTATCTCTAGAATGATACTTATCAAACAATCCTCACCACTCAAATTATGAATCCCGCCATGGATGAAGTGTATCTCTAAAATATATTGATCAAGCAATCTTTACTATCCAAGTAAAGATGCCAAACAAATGTCAAGTAAAATATCAAACGTCTAAAAAAAAAAGACCCAGATGGATTTTAACAAACGTGAGGTAGGCTTGTCATTACTGAACGTAACAAGCTTCCACAAACATTAGAAAGGCCTAACCAAAATAAGATTGTTTTACCTAGACTAGACAAGGATAAGCTCAGCCCAAAAATGTTTTCCCAGCTTAAACTTTTATTGCTACCAAATGAGCCTTGAATTATCGAAGACGACCTACCTCAGTCTAGTAAAAATCACCATTTCTTCCAGCCGAAGCATTATATGATACATCTGTATGTTATTATCTTCAGGACTCCTCCCAAAATCTCAGACATCATCTTGTCCGAGCGTACATTTGAGGAAGTTGCATTGGCCTTCCATGCAAAACTACGTGCTTTCATTTCCATTCCTCATGACGCCGCGCGTGGGAAAAACATGAAACTCTTTCTTCTGGTATGTGGGTCTCTTCTTCCACCATGCCAATTTTCCTCGTAAGCCTTACTCATGGCACATGTGCGAAACATCTGAGCCACTCATCAGGGGTTCTCATCATGGATGTGAACATATCCAAAGATCAAGGCAGTTAGATAATTGGAACCGCTGAATTTATCCATTGGACGCGTACCATCTGGTTTTGTTTTGTTTTTCCCTATAACCAAACCATCTTTCTTCCTCAAATCCAATGGCTAGGATTTTCTGATTCGTCTTTGAATATGATCCCATCCCTAGCGATGCCCACGTGATGATCATCGGCTGTAGTCCTGCATGTGTGCGCTAGCAAGGATGAGCAAGTTAGTGAGCACCAAATCTCTGTAAGGCACACATGCACAAGATCCGGACAGTTAGTCTAACTGTGTAAAGAGAATCCTCCGTTAGCTGCCAAGCAGGAAATCCCTGCTGGGAGCCTTTTTATTGGTCCACGTCACACTGCATTATGTTAGTGTGATTAGGTTGTACTGAGGTGCGATCAAGTTGCATTGAGGATGTGACATAGTTGTATACCTTATGTGATGAAGTGGACCAATAAAAAGGCTCTAAGTAGGGTTTTTCTACTTGAGAATTGGGATTCGTGTGTAAATTATATGGAGGTGAATTTTGCCCCTACCAATAAGAAGTTCCTGTGGTCGGAAGCTATGTGGGGCCTACCGGGATTACCTTGACAAATCCATTCCGTCCATCAATTTCTCAAGATTATAATATTACATGACTCCAAGCAGGGTTGTATACCTTATGTGATGATGTGGACCAATAAAAAGACTCCAAGCAGGGTTTTTTCTACTTGAGGATTGGGATTCGTGTATAAATTATGGAGGTGAATTTTGCCCCTACCCACAAAAAGTTCCTGTGGTCGGAATCTATGTGGGGCTTATAAGGATTACCTTGACAAAACCATTCCGTCCATCAGTTTCTCAATATTAAAATATGACATGACTCCAAAAATCAGGTGGGCCACATTACACGAAACCGTGAGACGGAAACATCTGCCATTGAAACCTTCTTGGATCCTTCCATGATTTTTATATGCCATCTAAACCGTTCATAGGGTTATTACTACTCAGATAAACTGTAGTCACAAATACCATCCTGATGCAGAACTTATGGTCCCCCACAGTTTCCAATGGTGTGCCTTCAATCCCTATTGTTTCATGTTGTTTGACCCACCTGAGTTTTGGATCTGCCTGATTTTTTTAACTCCTGTCATATTGTGATCTTGAGAAACTGATGGACCGAGTGGATTTGTCACAGGAATCTCTGTGGGACCCATATGTCTTCTGACTACAGTAAGTCGTGGCAAGGGCACAGACAATTCACGTCCGTAAATTACACGAGATACATGATCCGAGCCATTGATGATTGGAAGATTTTTGCCTACCAAACATCAACTGCAGGTTGGACATTTTCCTGACCGCCCATTTGTAATTCTCAAGAGCCTCCAATCAGGGTCTGGGATCGCCCGAACGGTATGATTTTTGGTGTACCCCCAATCCACAATGGGTCCAATATAGATGAAGTGTCTGGATGATGTAAAAGTGCGCCGTGTACAGGTATTGAATGCTAGGTACCCAATCTATCTGATGTAGTTCTATGCTTCCTCTTATTTTCAGGCAATCGTTTCACTTTGGATATTATCAGTGGTTGGAAGCTTTTGCAGCTTCACTAGCTTCCTCTATTTTGGTAAGGCCTGATCAAATCTTTTAATCCTTTTTATTTTTCTTTTGGACAATAGCGTCTCTTTTTAAAATATTTTTTCTAGTGCACTATTTGTCTTTTCCTCGAGCAAAAATGCTCACGAAAACCTTTTTCAAATTTCCATACACTTGTACCTTTTTTATTCATTACTCTTTTGATAAACTTTCTAAGCAGAAACTCTTACCCAAAAAAAAAAAAAAAAATCTTCTTATTTTTATTTATTGTGTTGAATTAAACTTGTTGAAAAAGAAAATGAAAAAAAAATTAGATAGAAAAAATTTACAAATATTCAACTTTTAAAAGATAGGTCTTTTTTTTTTTTTTAAGATTTTGCTTAGATAGATATTTTGCTAAGAAACACATAAAAGGAAATTTAAAAAAATCACTTTTAGAAAATGGATTCTTCTTCTTTCTACAAAGATTATTCTCAAATGGATTTGCTTGCAAAAAAAAAAAAAAATATTAATATAAGGAAAGAAGATATTTAAAAAAAAAAACTTCACTTCTTCTTTCTTCAAAAGATTAGGTATAGATTGGTCTTATACAAAGAGCTAAATTTTGAACCCACTTTTGAAGGTTAAATGGTATCCAAATGAGATTATTCTAAAGCTATTTGAAAGTTTGTCAAATTATCTTTCCACCGAGCTCAAGAACGTCTTGATCTGACTTGTAATTAGAAAGTTATGAGCATTCTTGTGGAATCCTGTGATGCATTACTTAAATCATAATCACTATTTTGGAGCCACTTTTAAAAGGTTAAATAGTCTCCAATGAGACGATTTTAAAACCATTTAAAAGTTTATTACATTATCTTTCCAACGAGCATAAGATCACCCCGATCCGACTTGCAATGAGTGAGTTACGATCATTTCTGTAAGCCTGCGTTATGTATAGTCCAAACCGCGATCTAGGTGCTGTCCAAATCATGAGTAGAACTTTGCGCCTACTTTTGAGAAGTCAAATGGTCTCCAAAAAAGTTGACTTAAAATTTATTTATAAGTTCTTCAAATTATCTTTCCAACGAACACAAGATCACCCCTATCCAATATGTGATGAGGGAGTTATGACTGTTTTCATGGGACCGCATGATGCATTATCTAAACCACAGTCGTTGTGTTGTCCAAATTGTAGTTTAAACTTTAGGCCCCACTTTTGAAAGGTCAAATGGTGTCCAAATGATGTGATTCCAAAGCCATTTGATATTTCATTGAATTATCTTTTTAACGGGCACAAGATCACCCCAATTCAACATATAACGAGGGAGTTATGATGGTTTTATGAAACCACATGATGTATTGTCTAACTGTGATTATTGTTTGTCCAAATTGTAATCTAGACTGTTATAGACAAAATAATGGAGACCAGCTCAGCTATTAAAGATTGTACACGGACACCCATTCTTGGACTCTCGAGATCATCTGATCGAGAGCCGCAGATTGGGAAAGTACTGAAGTACCCATTAGACTCTCGAGATCATCTGATCGAGAGTCGCAGATCGGGTAAGTGCGGGATGCCCATCCGACTCTCGAGATCATATGTTCGAGAGTCATAGGATGGATAAATGCGGAGCACCTATTCGCAAGGCTTCGAGCTCCCCTATCCGATGATTAGATAAAGCGAAGCAAAGATTCCCTTCTTGAACAGCGAGCAGACCTTCTCACAAGTCATTGAAAGGTGTTACGTCAAAATGAGCGAGCACTTGGACTCGCGACCATGTTCCAACATGCAAACAGCTTTTCTACGGCTAC
Organism: Liriodendron chinense; assembly: GCA_003013855.2. Classification (NCBI taxonomy): domain Eukaryota; kingdom Viridiplantae; phylum Streptophyta; class Magnoliopsida; order Magnoliales; family Magnoliaceae; genus Liriodendron; species Liriodendron chinense. The sequence goes on along the minus strand of PVNU02000624.1, from coordinate 349,494 downwards.
ACCACTTAACCTTCAGTACCAGCACTCGATTCCCGTCGAGCAGCTTGTCCAATCCCTCTACGATGCTAGGCAGGGCTACACCCAGTTCGGTGGTTTCTGTCTCATCAGCGTCTCCTTCCTTTTCGCTGGCTATGACTCCAACTACGGTTTCCAGCTCTACATGAGCGATCAGCGCTATTACTACGCCTACCGGCAGCCCGTATAGGTCGGTTTTTGGGCTTATCTTCTCGGGTGGTTCCGGATCTCAAGGGATTGCCATCAAGGGACTTGATTGCCGAAATAAGTCATTGGGTTGGATCTCGTCTCCTAAGATGAGGATCTTATCCCACGAAATCAGCAAGATCTCAGCATCGTACACGAGATCAGCGGGATCTCGATATCTTGCGTAACAGATTGAACCGCTTCAGATCTATATAAAGGGACAACTCCATTAAGGAAAGGTACACACAATATTCAATCCCTGCCCTGTTTTGGCTCGATTACTCTTCTTCTTGCTTTGGCCTGACTTAAGCATCGGAGGGCTAACGGCTGGACCCCAGCCACCCTTAGTTGCTGTCTGTCTTCTTTCGGGTTTGGCGGAGGAAATCTCTGTTGGAGAGAAGGCGAACGTCCGGAGGATCCTGTTACAAAATCTGACATTAACAGTTTGGTGCCGTCTGTGGGAACGACTTGATCCTCGAAATCAATCGTTCTACCGATCAAAATCCTCCGGCGATGCCTCCTAAAAAGGTTGTTCATCCTTCGACTTCAAGGCAGGCACCACCTCCTTCCGATGAGATGGAATCCGTACCTGCTCTTCCGCCCGCGTCGACGAATATCCCTCAAGGAGCCCCGACTATGCCACCAACAAACCCATTATTGGAAGCTTCTGAAAATCAAGACGATGTATTGCGTTTCCTCGGAAATACTCTTCTAACTCTGAATGCCGGAGTTCAGGCCCTGTCAAATCGGCTTGACCAGCATTTTCCTGAACCGCAAAGACAACCCTCCGAAGGGTTACCACCGCAACCCATACCAGTGGCTTTCAGACATTCTATGGACGAGCCACAGGTCCCACCACTTGGCAGCCATCCCCCTGTGCCGTCTCCACATTCTATACATTCTAGCTCGTCTCGACAACCTCAACCGCAGGGCTCCACCGCCGAAACATCAAGCTATACCCTACCATGGGAAGGAGATCTCAAAAGAATCCATGATCGTTTTGATGTCATGGAACAGCGATACCAGGCAAATCGACCATCTGCAGTCATGGCGGCGATACACCAATCCGAATCCCCCTTCACCAGCGAGGTTATGGAAGCCCCCTTACCCAGAAAGTATCGAACGCCTGTTATCACCCCGTACACAGGTATTGGCGACCCTCTTGAACACTTGGAAACATACAGGTCCCTCATGGAGTTGGAGGGACATGGTTCAGAAATCATGTGTAGGGCTTTTTCCTTAACATTGAAGGAGGCAGCTCGTACGTGGTTCCGAGGATTAAAGCTTTGTTCCATCAGTTCCTTTTCTCAGTTATCGGAGATATTCCTTTCTCAATTCATGGGAAGCATCCGCATCAAGAAGCCAGCCTCCCTTCTAATGAATCTAAAACAGCAGCATGGGGAAACGATAAAGGAGTTCACAGTACGGTTCACCGCTGAAGCTGTTCAAACTGAAGGTTATACTAAAGAAAAAGGGCTCGCAGCCCTCATAGCAGGAATAACGAGCGAGAAATTCAGGTTTGTCTTGGATAAAAGCCCACCGAAAACTATGGCAGAGTTCCAAGCCAAAGCTCAGAAGTACATCAATGCAGAAGAAATCGCGTTGACACGTCATGGGGCACAGGGTAAGAAACGCAAGCCAGAAGAAGCCTCTTCTACAGATAAAAAATATCATCGTGATCAACGCGAACGTTCTCCCAAGAAGCCTTATTCCGGTAAATATCATAACTACACTCCTCTTAATCGGTCTCATGAAAAGGTTCTAATGGAGATTAAACAGAAGCCATATGTAAAGTGGCCTGCAAAGATCAAATCTGATCCCGAGAAGAGAGACAAGAGCAAGTTCTGTTACTTCCACAAAGATCATGGGCATAGAACCCAGGACTGCATCTCTCTACGAGACCATATCGAAGCTCTCATTCAAAAGGGCCATCTCCAGGATTATGTTGCTCTAAAAATCGATCACCAGAAACGGCGAACACCTCGACTCGCAAAAAGGAACAACCTCATCATCAAACTGACCAAGAGGACGCTGAGCCAACGGGGGAAATTCGCACTATCATCGGAGGACCAGCTTGCGGGGGCGATTCTCAAGCTTCCAGAAAAGCATACGCCCGAAAGGCATCCAAAGAACCCCAGCAAATCTACTGGCTGGAACAGACGTCTAGCTTGTCGAAGACCAGCCATCCTCCAATTTCCTTCACTCTCGAAGGTGCAAAGGGAATTCACTTCCCTCACGAAGACTCCATTGTAGTCACTTTGAAGGTATCAAATTATCTGACGCATCGAATTATGGTGGATACAGGCAGCTCAGCCGATATTCTATACTTGGAGGCTTTCAACAAAATGGCACTTGCCAGAAACCTTCTCAAGCCAGTTTCGACCCCTCTCGTCGGCTTTGGAGGTGAGGTAGTAACGCCTGAAGGAAGCATCGATCTCCGAGTTACTTTCGGGGAAAGTCCAGCGAAGACCACCGTCTTCATAAACTTCCTCGTGGTGGATCGAAAATCAGCATATAACGCCATTTTGGGGCGGCCGTCTCTTACCAAGGTCGGGGCAGCCTTGCATCCTTCATATCTGTGTGTCAAATTTCCTACCCCCAAATGGTATCGGGGTCATGCGAGGAAGTCAACAGGAGGCACAGTCTTGCTACCAGATAGCCCTCCAGGATCGAAAGAAGGCTCAAGCGACTCCCGTTATGGAGATAGTACAAGGTTCACCTACCTTCTCCACCAACACCTCGTTGGATCCGAGAGAGAATGCTCTCCAATCAAGAACTCCTGGGGAGGAAACAGTGGCGATTCATCTTATCGAAGACGACTCGTCTAAAATCGTGTACATTGGATCCTCTTTAACCAGTGTCCACCGTGGAGATTTGGTCCTGAGGTAAAAACTTGGAGTTCCCGCTCGTTCGTTGGATCCAAATTGGGAAGGCCCATATCGGATTATTAGGATTGTGCGACCCGGTACTTATTATCTTGAAGACATGCAAGGGAAGCCCGTACGTCGCCCTTGGCACGTGGAGCATTTACTACGATACTACCCCTAGATTTGATGTAGTTCATAGACAACTTTTTATGAATAAAGTGAAAGACATCTTTTGGTCGCTACTCCATTAACTTGGATCTGAATAGCCCCGAAGAGGATGCATACAATCCCTTGGCCAATCGCCTACCTTTGGTAGGGTTAAATTCACCTAGGGTGGTCGCATTTCCATTTTACGGATGACCTTTATACCCTTGGTAAACTTGGAGTCTCAATCGATAGATCAGTCTATCCCCACGAGGGTTTGGTCACTATGACCCCCCGGATTGAGCACATTCTCTCAATCGATAGATCAGTCTATCTCCACGAGGGTTTGGTTGCTATGAACCCCCGGATTGAGCACATTCTCTCAATCGATAGACAAGTCTATCTCCACGAGGGCATGGTCGCTACGACCCCCCGGGTTGAGCATAAACTCATTGCAACAGGAAGGCATTCAGTGCACGAAAAGAAAGTAAACAAGAACGAGAAGGCATTCATTGCATGAAAGGGAAAGAGTAAACAAGAAGAACAACACTTCCAAAAAATATCTTTTCATTGATGATAAAATATTTACAAAATTTCTGCTCGTGAGTACAAGAGAGGAAAACAAAAAGATCAATCTCTTGGAGGAGCCATGCTCTCGACTTCAGGGCCCATTTCTGGAGCCCCTCCAGCTTACGTGGCTTCAGTCACCTCGTTCTCAGCAGCAGCTTGCTCTTCTGCAGCTATGATGGTCGCGACTCGACCAAACTCCCCCATATCAAAGGATGGGATCATTCGTTGCACTACTCTTAGCGCAAAGTCGCGACCAGCATCATACGACTCGTATCTTTCGTCGTCATATAGCTGCAAAGTCCGGAACTCGGAAATTGCCCGAGGACCTTCCTCCGAGAGCATTTTTACAAGGGCGACTTTCTCCTCGTCCCAGTGGATCGAGTCGTCCTTGAGCTGTGCAAGAGCGGAGCGCTCCTTGGTCAGGTTGTCGTAGGCCTCCTTGAGCTGCGACCTGGCCTCCGTGAACTGCTCCTCCAACGAGATCTTGTCTTGGCGGAAGATCTCCCTCTCTCTCTCAGCCTTCTCCTTCAAACCCGTGAGCTTCACGAAGTCTGAGTCCAAGGCCTGATACCTGTCGGTCAGGACTTGGATTTTCTCGATGAGGATCTTCTTCTCCTCATCTCTCTTCGCGATCACCGCCTCACGGGCCTTGAGCAGCTGATCTCTTCCTTGAACTGCCTTCTCCAAGGCAGTCCTCTTCCCCTCAGCTTTATCTATCGTGCGACGGGCGGCAACAATATCACGCCTCGTTCGCAGGATAAGATCTAAGCCCTGCAAAAGCGATGAAAAATGTGAGAAAGTATTCTGGAACGTAATAACAGATTAAAGCAGGTCTTGGCAGAGTCTCACCTGAACCATCCTCACCCCCGCTTCGAGGAAAAGGTTCTCAGGGCTTGGCTCGGGAAGAGAGCCGAAGGCTTGGGGGTGGAGGTGGCGGGGAATAGAATATGTCTCGCTCCCTGACGATTGGGCAACGACCAACCCGGCCGGCTCGCGAGGTGGGGGCATCGACTCGCGAGCAGGTCCCTGCTCGGCAGCAGGGATCAGTTCGCGAACCGGAGCTGGCTCTTGAGGCTCTATCTGCTCTCGAGCCTCTTCAGCTGGGGGGCAGCCGGCCCCCGCCCCATCCGGGGAATTGTCCATAATGTTAATCACTGGCGGTCCAGGTGCGACCACCAGTGAGGGAATAGTGGGCCCAGCCGAGGCCCCCGCCATGCTCGCGGGAGGGGCAGGCTGATCGCTACCCGTGCGGATGGATGGTTGAGATGGTTCGGCAGGTGTTTTCTTCTGCCTCTTGGAGCTTGTGCCCTTCAGTCGGGGCAGCAGACCCCTCTTCTCTCCTGCCTTCGTCATCTCAACCTCTCTTCTGGATACTAGGCCCGCTGCTGTAAGTCGCGAAGGAGACAAGCAAGCCTCGATGTGCCTATCTCCAACAGGCACCTTGTACACCTTGACAATCTTCTCGTTGATTCCTCCTTTCAGATTTGGTTTTCTCAAGGCCGGGATATCTGCGAGCACAAACAGAGGTCAAAGAATGAAGTAAAAACTCTAAAATCCTAACTGGAGAAAACTGCACAATGTGGGATTGTGCCTACCTTCGCAGAAAAAACGGGTAACCCCTGGACCTCTAGAGGAAGCAGACTCCCAGTTCCCGGAAGAGTAGAACCACCGTTTCCTCCAGCCGGAATAGTTCGAGGAGGGTTTCCCCAGCACGAAGTTATCCCGGTGCCAGTAACACAAATAATACCAGCCTTCGCTGGAGGGAGCCTTTTTCAGACGGAACATACGGAGGAACTCCTCCGCCGTGAGCTCCCCGTTGCCGGCCTGAGCCCAGAGGGCAAAGGAGCCCAGAACTACCCTCCATCTGTTCACGATGAGTTGCCCGGGGGCAATCTTGTAACACCGGAGAACATCACGTATGAAAGGATGGAGGGGGAGGCGTACCCCCAGGATGAGCTGGTACTCGTAAAAAGCTACACATCCTGGGGGGGAGTCTGGTGTCTCTCCATCTCCGGGCAAACGGAGAGCGACTGAGTCGGGGATCAGGTATCTCTCCCGTAACTCAGCCAGCCGATCCTCCGATAGAACAGAAGGATATCCGGCTGCTGTGTATCTCCCTGCCGGAACCCTCGCACTGTTAGAAGCAGAGGATTCCGGGGTGGCATCTCCTAGAGGAACGGTGGTCTCGTCAGAGTTCCCAGTCATGGAGTTTTTAAGAAGATTATGAAAAAGAAGAGAACCGAAGCCTATACCCAGAAAAGAAAGAAGGGAAAAGAAGGAGCGCCGGAGGAAGGAGACTGAGAAAAGATTTGACTGCAGAAAAATTCCCTTTGAAGAGCTTCTGTAGAAAACCAGAGAAATGGCGGACTCCGTATATTTATAGGCAATCATTCCGCCGCATCTGATGGCACGTGGCAGTCCCTCCTTCGGCGCAGCACTCGAGCAGGCACGCCCATTAACTCCTCAAACACATGGAGAGCGCCCCTTCATTTTCTGTCTGCGGAAAGGCTGCGGAAAGCTGGCGCTCATTAATTCCAGCCCATCATGTGAGGTTCCATTCTCGATGAAGGCAGCGGACGGTTATGTGTGATAATGAGCTAAGTCCTTCGCTTAAAAATTCTTGGCGGCAAGGACTTGGGGGGCATCTGTTATAGACAAAATAATGGAGACCAGCTCAGCTATTAAAGATTGTACACGGACACCCATTCTTGGACTCTCGAGATCATCTGATCGAGAGTCGCAGATTGGGAAAGTACGGAAGTACCCATTAGACTCTCGAGATCATCTGATCGAGAGTCGCAGATCGGGTAAGTGCGGGATGCCCATCCGACTCTCGAGATCATATGCTCGAGAGTCATAGGATGAATAAATGCGGAGCACCTATTCGCAAGGCTTCGAGCTCCCCTAGCCGATGATCAGATAAAGCGAAGCAAAGATTCCCTTCTTGAACAGCGAGCAGACCTTCTCACAAGTCATTGAAAGGTGTTACGTCAAAATGAGCGAGCACTTGGACTCGCAACCATGTTCCAACATGCGAACAGCTTTTCTGCGGCTACACCACTTAACCTTCAGTACCAGCACCCGATTCTCGTCGAGCAGCTTGTCCAATCCCTCTGCGATGCCAGGCAGGGCTACACCCAGTTCGGTGGTTTCCGTCTCATCGGCGTCTCCTTCCTTTTCGCTGGCTATGACTCCAACTACGGTTTTCAGCTCTACATGAGCGATCAGCACTATTACTACGCCTACCGGCAGCCCGTATAGGTCGGTTTTTGGGCTTATCTTCTCAGGTGGTTCCGGATCTCAAGGGATTGCCATCAAGGGACTTGATTGCCGAAATAAGTCATTGGGTTGGATCTCGTCTCCTAAGATGAAGATCTTATCCCACGAAATCAGCAAGATCTCAGCATCGTACACGAGATCAGCGGGATCTCGATATCTTGCGTAACAGATTGAACCGCTTCAGATCTATATAAAGGGACAACTCCATTAAGGAAAGGTACACACAATATTCAATCCCTGCCCTGTTTTGGCTCGATTACTCTTCTTCTTGCTTTGGCCTAACTTAAGCATCGGAGGGCTAACGGCTGGACCCCAGCCACCCTTAGTTGCTGTCTGTCTTCTTTCGGGTTTGGCGGAGGAAATCTCTGTTGAAGAGAAGGCGAACGTCCGGAGGATCCTGTTACAAAATCTGACATTAATATAGACTTTAGGCCCACTTTTGATAGGTCAAATAGTCTACAAATGAGCTGATTCTAAAGCCATCCGAAAGTTCGTCGAGTTATTTTACAAACGAGCACAAGATCACCTTGATTCAACCTATAACAAGGACGTTATGACCATTTTGTGGGAATGCGTCATGTTGGAAAAACTACGATTGCAATGTGGGTGATCATTTTTTTCCGCGACCATGATTTTATGTGACCATGACATGGACTCCAAATCATGATCATCCAAATCATAATCACAACAAATAAAGATCATTATTTTTCTAGCATGGCACAATTCCAAATGAATCGTTATTTTACATGTCAAATTGGGGTGATCTTATGCTCGATCGAAAGATAATTTAATGAATTTTCAAATGACACAACTTGGAGATCGTTAAGGAATCGGATTGCATGCGGAGTAACTCCGCACGCTCTTATCGTGCGGAGTAAACTCAGTTGGGCCCACTTAGAATGTTTGTGCTTTATCTATTCCGTCCATATGTTTTTCCCTATCATTTTAGTGGTTGAGCCAAAAACTTAAGCATATCCAAATCTCAAGTGGACCATGCCACAGGAAATAGTGGGAATAATGATTTCCACCGTTGAAACCTTCCCAGGCCCTACAGTGATGTTTATTTGTCATCCAACCTGTTCATAAGATCACATGGATATGGATGAAGGGAAAACACAAATATCAGCTTGATCCAAAACTTTCGTCTCCTCCGAGAATTTTTCAATGGTAGACATTTAGTTCACACTTTTCTTATGGTGTGGTCCACTTTAGATTTTGATATGCTTCATTTTTTGGCACCATACCTAAAAATTTCTGTTAAGATGGATGGACGGAGTGGATAAAATACATAAATCACTGTGGGCCCCACAGAGTTTACTCCGCACGCTAGCGTGCGGAGTTACTCAGTACGCAATCCGCTTCCAATCGTTAAGCCTTTCAAAAGTGGGTCCAAAGTCTACATTACAATTTGGTCAACACCCAGATCACGGTTTGGACTATTCATCACACGGTCCCACGAGAAGGTCATTAACTCACTGGTTATAGGTTGGATTGGGGTGATCTTGTGATCATTGGAAAGATAATTCAACGATCTTTAAAATAAGTTTGGGATCATCTAATTTAGAGACCATTTGACCTTTCAAAAGTGGGCACAAAACAATGATCGTGGTTTGAACAATGCATCATGCGGTCTCACTAAAATGCTCATAACTCTCTCGTTACGGGTCGAATCATGGTAATCTTAGGCTTGTTGGGAAGATTATTTGACAAACTTTTGAATGACTTTGGAATGATCTCATTTGGACATTATTTAACTTTATAAAAGTTGACACAAAGTTTAGTTCTCAACAAAAGACCAATCTAGACTAATCTTTTGAACAAAGAAAAAGAACCTATCTTTTAAAAGTAGATTTTTTTTATACCTCTCATCTTCTCATATCAGTTTTTTGCAGTCCAATGTGAATATAATTTTCATAGAAAGAAGAACACATCTTCTAAAAGTGGATATTTTTTTAACCTCTTTTCTTTCTTTCTATCTGTTTCTTGGCAAAAAAAAAAAAAAAAAAAAAAAACTCATCTAATCAAAATCTTTAAAAAAAAAAAACCAATATTGTAAAAGTGAATATTTGTAATTTTTTTTCTATCTAATATTCTCTAATCACTCTTTTCTCAAACAAACTTAGTTCAATATAATTAATATATATAAAAAAAAAAAGAACCTTTTTCGGAGGAGAGAGTTTCTATCAGAGAGTGAGTTAGAGAGTAATGATTAATAAAAGAAGTACATAGAAAATTGCAAATGGTGATTATGACATTTTCGTCCAGAAAAAAAGGCAAACTGTGCCCAGAAGTGTAGAAAAATAATGTTTTGAAAAGTAATGATATGGCAGCGCTCGCACAGAACAAGCAGGTGTGCTAGGGATAAAAAAAACCCATCCTTTTATATTAAAGGCAATGATCTAGTGTGAAAACACCCCTGATAAGATTCCATTATGGACGACTCTAATGACCTTCCAGTAAATGTCTGATGCATGGGAAGTGGTGCTATCATGTTTAGATGGCAGTAGGATTCATCCATAACGAAATATAAATGTCAGTGTTTCACCATACATAATTCGGGTCGTTCCTGTGAAGAACTGTTTAGAGTACAGATATGTCCATAATGAAATAGTGATTCATCCATAATAGCACCACTAAAGATTCATCCATAACAAAATATAACTGTTGGCGTTTCACCATATAGATTGCCCCTTGTGCCTACGAAGAATTTGTGCAGAGTGAGAATTTCCACCAGAATATATACCATATACATCCAGGGGAATGATCCGGTGTGAAAAAACCATTATTGAAATTTTTCTATGGTTGAAAGTGGGTCCCACATCTTTTGCTCTTTGGAAGGTGGTGCAATTATGTTTGGATGGTGATAAGATCCACCAACAATGAAACTCAGTACAACATTTCATTTCCCTTGCAACTATACCAGTGAATTTTCCACTTTAGCGGATGCCCATGGAGATGTTCCCATGTGAAACACCACAATGAAATGTTGCTGTAGATGAATCTTATCATCATCATCATCTAAGCCTTATCTCAACAATTAATTGGGGTCGGATACATGAATTCTGTTCCGCCATTCCACTCTATCAACGGTATACATGAATCTTATGGTCATCCAAATGATATTTGGCATTAATGGGAACTGGGTACCATGATACCTCAGTCAGGCCATCATTAATTAACCTATAATGCATTTTTCATTATGGGTGTTTCAGATCGTATCATTCCCACCTACAAATAATAATGTAAATTAATATAATTTTCTTTTTCAATCTCAACCTCACTGAATTCTTGTTGTTGCTGTTGTTGTTGAATGTGAACTAGGCATCACCTGCATCCAAACCCTTCCAGCATTGTATAAGCGATACGAACAGGAGGTGGATTATTATCTCACAGGGAAAGGAAATCGCAATGTGAAGAAATTATATAGGAAATTCAATTCCGATGTTCTTAAAATGATTCTGAGGGGGCCTGTGAAAGCGAGGAAATTCAGATGAACACACAGCTGACAGTGAGGAGATGATTTGATGACAGTAATGAAAATTGGCATCTTCTTGATACATCTCATTAGTTCAGGTTTCTTTTTCATTTTCATGATCTCAACTGTCTGCATGCCACACATGCTGGAAGATCTGGAGGGTTCATTTGGTGGGGCCCTCCCCATTTGAAGGATCATTTTCCAGAAGATTAAGACCAAACGCGGGCATACAACAGGATCGATCAATGGTCAATTGGTCATGATAAAAATATGATAAATGCAAACTATCCAAGATGAGGCCCATCTGATGATGGGGTCACCCCTACATGCTTATTTCTTTGATCGTCGAGATCACATGAACATAAATACTAGAAGATTCAAAGAGTATAACATCATTCATACTGTGAAAATGGGCCACTATCGTCGGGTCATACTGGCAACATTTTGATGGTATCCCACTTCTTTCGACCGTGGGATTAAGAAAAGAGAAAAACTTACAATTCATCAGAACACAGAAGATTAATGGCCACACATAGGAACAAGGCATGCTGAGAGAAAGAACTAGTACCTCTCATACATGCAACCACAAAACCAGTTCCACATGCACCAGACCCAACACTTCACTCTCTCCATGCTCAAAACGCAAGAGAGAGCCTCTACATTCTCCCGGCACGAATGGTTCTGTCATTCCTGTTCCTAGATCAATCTAATTATGAAAATCATCTGCCCATATTAGCCTGCCATTCATAGCTGCTCTCAGTCACCCAAGTGCAAAAGATGAACAAAATCAGATAATAAGGTCATGTTTGGATGTCCAATCGAATTGGATTGCAATAATTCAATCTAATAAACTATAAATGACCAAAGTGGGGGCTAGCCCCACTACATAATAATGAGGAACTGGCCCCCCAAATTGCAATTGACACCATTTCCAGACCAGATTGAAATGCATGGAATTGCAGTTTGGCATTTGGTTGTCATTATGATGAATTGAATGGATTGGGATTCAGTTAAATTGAACATCCAAGCACACCTCATATGAAAGATGAGCCGAGTTTAGAGCATCCACATTGCAAATTCTAAGGTAAATGTACTTACTGGATTCCCCACTGCACCTATCCTCATCGACTGCAACATCGTTGCATGCAAGTGGGCGCCTCAACGCGGACAGTTCGAGATGTCTCAGAAGCATAGTCGACTATGCATCAGCTGTGTTCAGCTTCTGAAAAGAACAAACACAAACACCAAAATTCAAGCAATTCTGGTCATCTGGAATGAGCGGAAAATGTCTTCAGAAACCGTTTGCAAAAATATTAACCTTCAAAAGGGCGATGCGGACATCGCACTGTTGCTATCGCCGCACCTGACACACTAGATAAAAATGATAAAAGAAGGGCTAGATGGACAGCTATGTGTTTTCCACCCGAATTGTGGGCCCTATCGTGGATGATGGATTGTAGTCAGAAAATCAGACTGATCGGACGATCTTAACCATCCATTTGAACTGCTGAATATAAACTTTTCAACAATCTATTTGATGACCACAGATGATGGTTAGGATCTTCATATCAATGCAATTTTTTAATACACTCCATTCACAATGGGCCATGCGATTTTGATGTCTCCATTTGCATACAATTAAAAGGTGAAAAAACTGCAAAGTAGCCTAGCCCATAAGAACCGTAGCAGTAATAAGCAATGAGGAATGATTTTGATAGTACTTGTCCATGGTAAAGCAGTAATCAGTAATGTTGATTTGGTGGGTCACCATATCCAACAAACAAGGGTGCCTGTCTACAGTAGCCATTGCAGTGGTCTGAAGAAGGAACCTTCTCAAGAACAGAGCAATGATCCACATTCGAAAGCCAAACTCAAGAAAAGTGGATAATCAACAATTTCTTGGTGGCCCACAAGATCAACGAACCCAATCACGACACATGTCTGCCACATGTATGATCTGGACGGAACTGCACAGTCAATGCAACCTACTAGCATTTCTTGAAAGAAAAAGAGGGAAGAAATGAACCTGATCTGTTGGCCCCTTGTGGCAATCCGTAGAGACAAGCCTCTGCATCGTTGCAGAACATGTTTCCGCCTTGTTTGATCGATTAAATATCCGAAGCGATTCCGTTACAAGGCCAAGACTGGGAATGTGTGCAGCAGCAGATACTGGAAATGCCGATGAAGGAATGGACGGTATCTGTTGCATGGACGATGGAAATTCAGGCATCGTGATCAGTCCCAATTCAGGAACACGAGGCAAACATGTAGGCATTGGAAGCAGCAGATGGTGAAGCGACGAAGACAGTTGAACCAAAGGGAGGGAAGCAGAGCAACTATTGTTGAGCATTTCCATTCCATAGCCAATGCCCAAGCTAGTACTTGGTCTCATTGCCGCGAACTGAGGAAATTGAGGCATTTGTAATGATTGCATCCTGGCATGTGACATACATGGAGAGTAGCACAGACCGCCTCCACCCATTGACATAATCTGAAAACAATGACAAAGCAGTAACTGCTACAGTACCATCAATGAAAGACATCTTCTACATTAGAGGAATTATAGGACCCTGCAGATACATGTGGAGTCCATGGTTCCATAATCAAGAACTTTCATCGCGTTTGTCAGCCGTGGATGTTGGATGTCCAAAAATCTTCCAGATTGGATGATACAGTGACCTACAAATTGATATAGAAAAGGTTGTGAACGAATTCATAGACGGCTAGGATCGGAAGAAATTGAGCTGAAAAGCTCGTTCTAAGGTGAAACGGCCTAAACGTAGACCATAGCTTCCAACAGCCATAACTGATAATGTTGCAAATGGTTATCGGATTTGTGCATATAAGAGGTCGTTGGAAAGCTATCTTTGAGATCTTCATCCTAGCCAATAAACCAAGGTTCTATTTTTAGTAGTTTTTAATATTTCAGGAAATTTTCTTGGTTTGAGTTCGGAGTAGGAGTTTAGGACTTCGTTGCTTATAGACAGCACTTCTCATCATCAATATCAATTTTGTTTCTCGTCTTAGAGATTTTCTCTCATTGTGGATTCAAGGATTATCAACTAGGAGAATACAGTGATCTTCTTCCTTTATCCACTCACCCGCTACATCACAAATGGATTTAGAAAACAATACGGGGATGATCAATATTCGATGTAGCCAAAGATCACAGGACTCAGATTTTCCATCTGGGAGATTTCTGGGGGAATGCCACATCCACAGTGGGGTCCATCAGATCAATGACCATTGTTCTGTGCATTAGCAAATTGTATGTTTGTTGAACTGCTAGACCCTATAATTCCTCTCTAAATCGATCGGTTCTTACTTGAACTTGCAGTTGAAGGGCTTTCAGATATTCAATGGCCTCATCCAGCACAGAAGCTTTGTCCATCTGAAATTCCATGATCACCTTCAGTTTTGTGAAGAGAGAGAATGACAATAGGCAGTCTGTCGAACCAAACAGAACTACAAGATATCATCTTGAATAGCGTTTGGATGCACCATCAAAATGCATTGCAATAAGTAGTCTAGTGAATTGGAATAACTGAGTTGCCATTGCTGAGGAACAAATTCCAACTATGTTAAGATGTAGCTGCAATTCATGGCAACTTCCTCGTTGTGAAGACTGGGAAAATCATTGTTTTCTGTCATTTTCCTTTGATTAAACAGAATGTTTGCAATTCAATTCACTTGTGCATCCAAACGAATAGGAGCAGAAATTCCATAACATTCTACTAACAACATTCAATGGAAAGAGCAGGTCCAACTGAATTCTAGTGGTTAACCGGCAAACGAGTAATTGAAACGCAACGTTGGCAGCAGAAAATTCAGTCTAACCTGGCTTTGGACCTACAAAACCAAGGCTAAGAAAAACATTAGAGAAAATACAAAAATAAAAAACCCTCGGTTAGCCATAGAAATGACAATTCCTGAGCTCGCAATATTCAAAAGTTTGTACAGTATCCTCTGTTTTTTCAGTTTATACAATTGGGTGTCCATCTTTTAGTGATAGAAACCATTGGCTTTATGGGCCACACAGTGGATGGCCTACATAGCCCTTCATTTGGCAACTATCAAATAGAAACTTAAGGAAGAAAATACAGCAACATTTAACATTCAACCATAAAAAAACCTTGATATATTCAATGGCAAGGATCTGTTGGCAAAACCAGCAACGGAAGCGGAAGCCGAACGCGCAGAGTTATGCGAAATCAAACGAGAAACACGATGCAATCAAGCTAAACACAAGCATTCACCATAAGAGAATCCGAATTTACGTGGAAAAACCCCCAATGGGTAAAAAACCACTGCACAAAGCGATCCACTATAAATAAACAGAAGATTACAAAGATTAACAGCCCACAAGTAAAGAAAAACAGAGAAAACCCCAAGTTCTTTCTCACACAGCTCTCTCCCCTCTTCCTAACACGATTAGGAAACCTTGGACACCTTAGAATTCATGCTAACCTCGATTACAACCCGTTTATATAGGCAACAAACTGAAAATAGCAACTTCTTATACACTACCGTGTGATTGTGCAAGAAAACGCGTATGCAGTTGACCAGGCACACCTTACTCAAAAATAGTCTAGAGGAAAAACATCCACACTGCTTCACCTTAGACCTGTCACCCAACCGGTCTAAGCCCACCTTAGACCTGTCTGGCGACCGGTCTAAGCCCCCTGCAGACCTGTCACCAGACAGGTCTAGGTTGAGTGAAAAACGTCCAGCAGCCCTCTCGTGCATCTAGGCCAAATGGCCAGACCGATTGCTCGACTAGTCTGAGCACTCAAACCGCGCACATGTTTGAAGGCTCTCCAACAATCTCCACCGAGGCTTCAAACGTCGAATCAACATCATCCTCACAACATCATCTCATCTTCAATCATAGCTCCACCGCTTCTCGTGCCACCATTGACTCTAAACTTGCACATTCACGTCATTTTCTGCTCTTCTCATGTAGCCTTGGACACTTGCCACATACAAGCAACTGTGGATCTCGCTGCCGACCCGCAGCTCCACAGTGAATTGTGCTCCCGATCAACATGTAAAGATGGTCACACCTCCGTACCTTCATACACACGAGTGCCCCTTTCAACACTTCACAACAACGATCGCGGCCGATGAACATGCACCATTTCGCCTCGAGTGCACCAAGAGAAATCACATTCATATTTATCTTGGGAACGTGCTTCACATCTTTCAGGACTCATTCGATCCCATCGAACATCCTGATGCGCACCGTACTAATACCCACCACTTTATGAGCATAACCATCGCCCACAAATACCGATTCACTACCATACTCCCTGTATGTCGTGAATGAAATCCGGTCAGGACAAACGTGACATGAAGCCCATGAATCTAAGATCCACTCACTACTATGAGATCCCTTGCTAGATACAGTTAGAATATTATAAAGATCGCTACTGTCATCTATGATATTGGCTCCCTCTCCAGAAGAATTTTCATACTTCTCTTGTTTCAACTTGGGATTCTGACAATCCCTTCTCATGTGGCCTTCCTGACCACAATTCCAGCACTTCACCTTGGCTTTTCCTTTGCCCTTGGCCTTAGACCCTGATTTTGAATATCCACCACCATGCTTAGAACTTCTTCCCCTCATAATCAGTGCATCTGAGGAATAACGAGAACCCACATCACCGCTTTTCTTTCTCATCGCCTTCAACTGGAGGGCCGAGATAACAGTCTCGAAATTAATGATTTCCCTCCCTGTGCACACAGAGTCCCTGAACGACTCATATAAATCTGAAAGAGAATTCAACAGGATGCATGCTTGATATTCATCCTTCATCGGTTCATTGATCTCCACCAACTTTCAAACCAGCCTATTGAACGTGCTTAAGTGGTCTTCCACATCCGTTCCCTCAGCCATCCTCAAGGTGAACAACTGCATAAACAGGTACATGTGATTTTTTAGAGATTTCTTGGCATAAACATTCTCTAGTTTCGTCATTGTTTCACCTGCAGTCTTCTCCTTCGTGACGTGATAGAGAACATCATCCGTAAGGGTTAACAGAATCGAGGTTCTAGTATTCTTGTCGAGCTTCGTCCAGTCATCATCTTTCATAGCCTCGGGTCGCTTTCTAAGAGCATCATCAAGCCCTTGCTGAACTAGAACATATTCAACATTCACCTTCCATAGCTCAAAGTTATTTTTGCTGGAGAACTTCTCTACCTCGAACCTTATGCTTGATCCCATCTTCTTGTCTCATATTCGAATTCTACTCCACCTCAATGATATCTCTGATACCACTTGTTAGGAAAAACCGGCAGCGGAAGCGGAAGCCGAACGCGCAGAGTCATGCGAGATCAAACGAGAAACACGATGCAATCAAGCTACACACAAGCATTTACCACAAGAGAATTCGAATTTACGTGGAAAAACTCCCAACAGGTAAAAAATCATGGCACAAAGCTATCTACTCTGAATAAACAGAAGATTATAAAGATTGACAGCCCACAAGCAAGGAAAAACAGAGAAAACCTCAAGTTCTCTCTCACACAACTCTCCCCTCTTCCTAACACGATTAGAAAACCTCGGACACCTTAGAATTGACGCTAACCTCGATTACAACCCGTTTATATAAGCAACAAACCAAAAATAGCAACTTCTTACGCACTACCGCGTGGTTGCGCAAGAAAACGCGTACACAGTCTATCGGTCGCCCGACCAGTCGCACCTTGCACAAAAACAGTCCAGAGGAAAAACATCCACGCTGCCTCACCTTAGACCTGTCGCCCGACTAGTCTAAGCCCACCTTATACCTGTCTAGCGACCGATCTAAGCCTCCTATAGACCTATCGCCAGACGGGTCTAAGTTGAGTGAAAAGCGTCCAACAACGCTCTCGTGCATCTGGGCCAAACAGCCAGATCGACCGATCGTCCGACTGGTCTGAGCACCCTTTCTGCGCACATGTTTGAAGGCTCTCCAACAGGATCTTCGTATTGGGGGATGGAGTGTGAGCTATTGACGATGAGGCCCATAATCTCAACGGTTTGGATCACTGAACCATGGTCCCCACTTGCACAAACTGAAAATCCAAGCAATATATAATACCTCAAAACTGAAAGAATGGTTTGCAAACTCACCCAGTTTGGGAATAACAAGGCAACATGATAGTCTACAAACCTGATCAAAATATCAAAAGTTGGTTGGACCTTTTTCTAGCATCCGTTTCTATTAACATTAGTCCTCCAACGGGCGGCTAAGATCATCCAATCGGTGCAAATTTCAGGGCACAGCACATCCTTGGTAGGGCCCAGTAAATGAAGGTCCAGGGCATTAATATTACTGCCATTCGACATCGAACTACCCAAAACTGCAGTTTTCAGCGCGGGTAATTCATAAGGCCGCATGTGGATCCACGGTTGAATTGAATTGCAAAGGGAGATGACAAGAAAGAAATTAGCCCTCACTGCACTTACATTTGTTTCAAGTCCAAATTGAAAGCAACATAATGGCAACTTGGACTCCAAGTCCTCAATGTGAATGCTATTGCAATTGAATTCAATAGTGCATCCAAACACACCGTAATTCAAGAGTATACAGAGTTTCCTAAGTAGTGACCTTATTGCAGTTGGGTATGAGTTCTTGCAAGGCCTTCATTTTCTTGTTGATCCGATCCCTCCGCCTCTGTTCAAAATACAATCAAAATATTCAAATATCTAGAAGAAAAATCGCATTAAGCAAAAAAAAAAAAAAAAACGGTCGTTGTGCTGTCTCACCCGCTCGGATAAATTGTGCACTTCAGCAATCCGAGTCCGCTTCTGCGAGCAATCTTGCTTCCTCTTGGTGCCCGAGCAAGCACCACCAAAAACCTGAGCCCCATTTTCCATGAAAAAAAAATGCCAAATACTAAGTACTAATGGTTAGAATTTTAGGAAATGCAACAAAATTTAAGCTTTTTCAAAATGATCATATTTTAAATTTAACCTATGAATCCTCGTTTTGATAATCCCAAGCTTTTAAAACAATAAAACCTTATGACAAATGGATAGGACTTTCCTTATTGAAAATATGCACAATATGATCTTAAACTTGTTGGTGTCGATCTTCCAAACTAGGAAATCTCTCCAAGATATATGCTAGCTAAAGGAGAGCTAAGAGCCAGCCCTGAAGTAGGGCTACGGAGACCACACTGTCCACACACACAAGTAGGCCCCACACATTGCACATGTGCATGGAGATGAGGAGAGGAGAAGAGAACACTGTGTGTGTACTTCTCTCTCTTTTTTATTTGTGAATAGATGCCCGAGGTAGACGTCCAAGACTCTTTGGGTTTTGATGCTCCCCCGTTGATGGGATCTATTTATAAAGAGAAATTCAGGTTTTAACAGAGACCAATTATGGTACAATACTACCTTACAATTTTTCATATGCCCTGCATCATTGAAATCTTGTAATCTTCCATTATCCATGCATATATCCAATCTAGACACTCCACTGTCATGGTCATCCACCAAAGGCCTAATGCCCATGTGGATCAAGTAGTGGATCATCATATATGGACCACCACATTATCATAAAAAATGATCAAAACATTTTTAACTTTTTAAAACCATTTGAGTGTTGGTCCAGCACAAAAAAACAGTTGATGAACCTTTAATCTTATAGATATACTTCATAGGTTCCTAAGAAATTAGTAGATCTTTTGTTGGTCAATTTTAGTGAACCTTGACGGATGTGCCCAACCACACTCGCTTTTATTGGCTACTTAAAGTAAGCCAAAGCATATATAATCAAGATCTTGAACGTCATACTTCCTCAAGTCTAAGGATTAATTAGATTCCAATACACTCTCAAGTTGATCAAAATTTAGGTACATAAGTGACTTGAATTCAATCCACAAACGCAAGTGCTCAATAGGTCCAACATTAGAATATTGTATCAATGGCACACTCACACTCTTATACGGAGGGTGAATGCATATAGACCTTTGTCATGCCTGATGGTGGAGGCTTTCCATCCCGACTCTTAGTTGATCACCTTACACAAGATGAACAAATTGATTATCATATCATAGTAATGATAATAACCACATGTCTATCTATAACTTCCTAAATGGTCACAAATTCTCCCTTAATCAATGACCATTATATTCAATTTCAAATTTCGAAGAATAATATGGGGAAAAAATCACCTTTAACCCATATTCATATACATTTTAGGCGCTCCACATATAATAAGCATGGCAATTTATCCATCCTGGACACTTACTCATCATGATCTATAGGTATGATTATCAATATCAAGGGTGGATAGGGCTCTAGTTAAAAAGAACTCCATCAAAAGGGGAAAACAAAAACAAAAGTGTAAAGAAGAAGAAAAGGTATTTCATACAGCCCTTGGGCCCAACGCAAAGCTCCAGAATACTCAAATGGTGGGTCCCACTACGTATGGACACAGGGTTGGATGATCCTGATCATCTAATTGGCTGCCAGATAATGGTTAGTTAGGAGACATTAACAACGGTCAATGTTTGATGGAAGAAAAAGGTCCACCTATCTAATGGTTAGAGTTGTAAACAAGCTGAACCAAATCGAGCTGGGCCCGGCTCGGCTCGGCTTGGCTCGACCAACGAACGACCTGGGCTTGAGCTTAGCTTGGTTTGGTCCTCGAGCTAGGCTAGCCAGCTCGGCTTTGTTTGGTCAAGCTTTCGAGCCGAGTTCGAGCCATTTCGAGACGAGTTCGAGCTAGTGAGAGAGGGTCAGGGGCCAAGTGAGTTAGGTGTTGGGCGCCGGCCGTTGAGGGGAGATGAAGATGAGAGAGAGAGAGAGTTAGGTGTTGGGTGCCGGCCGTTGAGGGGAGATGAAGATTGAGAGAGATAGAGAGAGAGAGAGAGAGAGAGTGAGAAATCTGGCGAGGGTCTATCGGATGGTCGATGGCCAAGCAATTGCCAACTGAGTGTTGGGCGTGGGCGGGCTGCGGGCAAAACTCAAAAAGGAAGAGGGAGCTCAAATGAAAGTAAGGTATATATAGTTCGAACCAAACTGAGCCTAGTCGAAATGAGCTCGGGTCAACTCAAGCTATACATGCCAGGTTTGAACCAAACCGAGCTTGGTTTAGAACCGAGCTGAATCGAGCTCAGGTCAACTCGAGCTCAGCTTGAATTTTCAACGAGCTCAAAAGTTAAGCTCGATTTGGTTTGATCCACCTTTCGAAACAAGTCGAATCAAGCTTTCAAGTCAAGTCGAGTGAACTTTTCGAGCCAACTTATTCATGTACAACTCTACCAACAGTTGGGACAGACTCCAAACAAGAAGATATCTGTGGTGTGGACACATTTTGGAAGGGTTCAAAGTTTTCAACTGGTGAGCTCCAGTGGTATCGTTCATTCATTAAGAACCTACCAGGTGGAAAAATCGTACCATCCAATTGGTGACCTCCGAATGGGACAGTAAAATGGAAACCTACAGCCAGTGTTCCGCATTCCATGGGAAGATTCGGGACGCAGATTTGGAATTTAGGTGGAGCCCACCATGATGTTTGCCAGAAATCCACCCTGTCCATCCGTTTTGTGAGCTCATTTCAGGCTAATATTTGTGTTTTCAGTTTATCCCAGTAGGATTGACGTTATGAATGGTATTGATGGCATATAAACATTACTGTGGACTCAACTGTAAGAATTTCCCTGCCCACCTTTTTCCTTTAGTGCAGCCTACTTGAGTCTTGGATCTGATTATTTTTTATCTCATGTCCTGAAAAGAGCTCACAAAACGGATGGATGGACTTTCCCATAAACATCACTGTAGGCCCACCTAGGTTACTAGCGCAGTAAAAAGCCTTTTGGAGGAAATCCGCGTCCGGAAGATTCGCAGTTGATGGAATGGTTAGGATCACTCAAGCAATGAGGTACTCCGTGTTGGAAGTTGCAAACCAATCTGGTCCATCCATTTGGTCAGACCGTTGTTTTTTCAAGGGAGGAGTAATTGCTGAGAGAAGATTCCAGCAGCTTGGTGTGTATTCTCCATGAAAATGTTGGCTTCCAATGCATTGGAAAGAAAAGTCATTTAACTTTTTATTTTTGTTTTTTGTAAAGTAGTTATTACATGCCCTTGTAGTGTATGGTTGTAAGGGCAATTTAGTCATTTCAACTATGTTGAAAAGTCTATATAAGGAGGGGTTTTGTTGTACGTTGGTGCAAGGGAAGTTGGTGCAAAGGAAGGTGCAATACAAAGTTACATAACTAGTTTTAGAAATTTTTGTTCTCATCTTCTTCTTTTCCTTCTTTGAAAATCATCTTTCCTAAGTGTCTTGAGGCTTTAAAAAGCCAATCTATCCATCTTCTTAAGGCTCAGTAGAGCCAACAAATTGGTATCAGAGACCTTGGTTAAATGGCCACTGCGATCCAACAGCAGATTCCTAAGTTGTCAAAAGACAACTATGAAAATTGGTGTATCCAAATGAAGGCACTGTTCGGGTCACAAGACCTATGGGAGATCGTCACCGACGGATACGAAGAGCCCACTACGGACAAGAAGCCGCCTACACTGCTGAGCAAAGGACCGACCTCAAAGAACAAAGAAAGAAGGATAAGAGGGCCTTGTTTCTTGTCTATCAAGGGTTGGACGAATCCACCTTTGAAAGGATCGCCGAAGCGACGTCAAGCAAGCAAGCATGGGAGACTCTTTGCACCATTTTCAAAGGAGTTGATCGTGTAAAAAGGGTTCGTCTCCAAACCCTTAGGGCCGAGTTCGAGACCGCACACATGAAGGAAGGTGAGACCATTTGTGATTATTTTTCAAGATTGCTTGTTATTGTTAACAACTTGAAAAGAAATGGTGAAAAAATTGAAGATATACGTGTGATTGAAAAAGTGCTTCGATCCCTCACAACTAAATTTGAGCATGTAATTGTGGCCATAGAAGAATCAAAGGACTTGGAAAAACTGTCCATTGAAGAACTAATGGGATCGTTGCAAGTGCATGAGCAACGAATGCAAAAGAATGCCGGTTCAATGCTTGAACATGCCTTGGAGTCTAAGTTGACTCTAAATGAACAAAAGAATGGCCATACACAAAGAGGGGGTCGTGGCACCAGCAATCGTGCAAGAGGCAGAGGGCGTGGATATCATCCAAGCCATCAACAATATCAACAAAAGTTTACCAGTTTCCGTGGAAGAGGAAATGGTAGAGGCCGGTTCGTGCGTGGTCGTGGAAACACAAAGAACGTTCAATGCCACAATTGTAAGAAATTCGGCCACTATGCCTCTGAGTGTTGGAGCAAAGTAGATCAAGATGAACGATCCAACTATGCTGAAGCATCATACCATGAACAAGAAGACTCCACACTCCTCCTCGCACAAGAAAAGGCATGTGAACGGCCAGATGTGTGGTATCTCGACACTGGTGCAAGCAACCACATGAGTGGTAACAAAGAACTGTTCGTGGAACTCACAGAAAGAGTTCGTGGCAACGTGAGTTTTGGCGACTCATCAAAGGTACCAGTGATAGGTAAAGGAAAAATTAAAATCTATCAGAAGAATGGTGAGCCAAATTACATCTCCAATGTGTATTACGTACCAAACATGAAAAATAACATCCTCAGTATCGGCCAACTCCTTGAGAAGGGGTATGTCATACACATGGAGAACTATTCCCTCTCTATAAGAGATGCTCACATGAGACTTGTGGCTCAAGTCCAAATGGCGAAGAATCGCATGTTTCCGCTCCATATTAACACAAAGGCCGATAAGTGCCTCTATGGACTCGTGAAGAATGATTCATGGAGATGGCATCTTCGCTTTGGGCATCTCCATTTCAGCGGCCTTAAACTCTTGTCTTCATCAAGCATGGTGCATGGCTTGCCGACTATTGAAGGTCCAGAACATGTGTGTGAGGCGTGCACACTCGGCAAGCAACAAAGAAACTCCTTCCCAAGTGGAGTGTCCAGAAGAGCAAGGGAACCATTGCAGTTGATTCACACTGATATTTGCGGACCACTTGAAACACCCTCTCTTGGAGGTAATAAATACTTTATTACCTTCATTGATGATTTCAGCAGAAAACTTTGGGTGTATTGCATCAAAGAAAAATCTTTCGCTTTCACTATCTTTAAAATTTTCAAAGCTCGTGTTGAAGTTGAAGGTGGTTACAAAATTAAAGTACTTAGATCTGACAGAGGTGGAGAGTACACCTCAAATGCATTTCGAGATTATTGCAGGGAACAAGGCATCAAGCAGCAGCACACTACAGCCTACACGCCACAACAGAATGGCATTGCGGAACGAAAGAACCGCACCATCCTCGACATGACAAGAACCATGCTCAAAGAGAAAGGCCTGCCAAAGAGCTTCTGGGCAGAGGCAGTTGCATGTACTGCCTACTTGCTCAATCGGTGTCCAACCAAGAGCGTCAGAAACATGACACCACAGGAGTCATGGAGTGGCTACAAACCGAGCGTGGCGCACCTAAGGATCTTTGGGTGTGTCGCCTACGCTCAAGTTCCAGAAGCAAGAAGAAGGAAGCTTGATGATCGTGGCGAGAAATGCATCTTCATCGGCTATAGTGAAGAATCTAAAGCTTACAAGCTTTACAATCCACTAACCAATAAAGTAGTGGTGAGTAGAGATGTAGTCTTTAGTGAGGAAGAAGCTTGGAAATGGAACAATAAAGAATCAACCAAAGATATTCAAGTCGAAACAGAAGAACAGGAAGAAAGACATGACCATCGAGAGCAAACGCCCGCAACACCTTCTTCGGCCTCATCATCAGTACAAAGAAGTCCAGGAGTACATTCCATCTCTCCTGGAAGTACTCCATCAAGTCAAAATTCGGCCGGCTCATCTTCACCCATGGCACCTATCAAAATGAGAAGCTTAAGTGACATTTATGAGCAAACTGAAGATGTCAATCTTTTCTGTCTATATACAGATCATGAGCCTTTGACGTTTCAGGAGGCCATAAAAGAAGAATGTTGGAGAATCGCTATGAAAGAAGAAATCCAAGCCATTGAGAAGAATGACACATGGAAGCTAACTACGCTTCCTAATGGCCAGAAAACTATTGGTGTAAAATGGGTATACAAGATCAAGCGAAATGCTGATGGTGAGATCGATCGCTACAAGGCAAGGCTCGTAGCAAAGGGCTACAAACAGAAGTATGGGGTGGACTATGAAGAAGTCTTCGCTCCTGTTGCTCGCCTTGACACTGTGAGGATGATTATCTCCCTTGCTGCCCATCACAGTTGGATGATCTACCAACTGGATGTGAAATTTGCATTCCTGAATGGAATTTTGGAGGAAGAGGTCTATGTTGACCAGCCTGAAGGCTTTGTTATACAAGGTGAGGAACACAAGGTGTATCGGTTAAAGAAAGCCCTCTATGGGTTGAAGCAAGCTCCACGTGCTTGGAATGCACGCATCGACAACTATCTTCAAGCGAACGGCTTCGCCCAATGTCCATATGAGCATGCAGTCTACATCAAGAAGAATGCTCATGGCGATATGCTCATAGCATGCCTGTATGTTGATGATTTGCTTTTTACAGGAATAGCCAACCGATGTTTGATGAATTCAAGAATGCCATGTTTAATGAGTTCGAAATGACCGATGGAGGTCTGATGTCCTTCTTTCTGGGCATCGAAGTGAAGCAACAATATGGTGGGATCTATATATCTCAGAAAAAGTATGCCAAGGAATTACTTGAAAAGTTCAAGATGGCCGATTGCAATGCCGTAAACACACCTGTAGCAACGAGTTTAAAACTGACAAAGGACAGAGAAGGAAAAAGTGTGGACTCGACTCTGTTCAAGAGTCTAATTGGAAGCTTAAGGTACCTCACAATCACAAGACCAGATATTGTCTACAGTGTTGGGCTTCTAAGCAGGTACATGAAAGCACCAAAAGAATCACACTGGCTAGCTGCAAAAAGAATCCTCAGGTACGTCAAAGGAACAATGGAATTCGGTCTTTTCTATCCATACGATGATGAAGCAATGCTGTATGGATACTCAGACAGTGATTGGGGAGGTGACCAAGATGAAAGAAAAAGCACTACTGGCTATGTATTTTATCTCGGGTCGACTGCTTTCACATGGAATTCGAAGAAGCAAAGTGTGGTCGCCTTGTCCACATGTGAAGCAGAGTACGTGGCAGCATCATCCACTGTCTGTGAGGCAATTTGGTTAAGAAACCTGCTAAAGGAGCTGAAGCATCCGCAGGAAGAATCCACAGTCATATATGTGGATAACAAGTCGGCAATTGAGCTTGCCAAAAATCCGGTGCAGCATGGAAGGAGCAAGCATATCGATACCCGATATCATTTTCTAAGAGATCAAGTGAAGCAGAAAGCAGTAAAATTGGAATATTGTCACACCACTGAACAGGTAGCGGATATTTTCACCAAGGCACTCCCAACAGATGCATGCAGACGACTAAGATTGATACTCGAAATGAAACCAGTTTTGGTTTGAAGGGGAGTATTGGAAGTTGCAAACCAATCTGGTCCATCCATTTGGTCAGACCGTTGTTTTTTCAAGGGAGGAGTAATTGCTGAGAGAAGATTCCAGCAGCTTGGTGTGTATTCTCCATGAAAATGTTGGCTTCCAATGCATTGGAAAGAAAAGTCATTTAACTTTTTATTTTTGTTTTTTGTAAAGTAGTTATTACATGCCCTTGTAGTGTATGGTTGTAAGGGCAATTTAGTCATTTCAACTATGTTGAAAAGTCTATATAAGGAGGGGTTTTGTTGTACGTTGGTGCAAGGGAAGTTGGTGCAAAGGAAGGTGCAATACAAAGTTACATAACTAGTTTTAGAAATTTTTGTTCTCATCTTCTTCTTTTCCTTCTTTGAAAATCATCTTTCCTAAGTGTCTTGAGGCTTTAAAAAGCCAATCTATCCATCTTCTTAAGGCTCAGTAGAGCCAACACTCCGGGCCAGCCCCATGAAGTTCCCGCCGTCGGAAGCTTGACGTTTGTGAGAAATCCACCCGTCCATCCGCTTTTCCATCTCATGTTAAGATATGAGACAAAAAATTAGGTGGATCCAAAACTCAACTGGGCCATACGACCGACCGGAAATAATGGGGAGGAAAATTCCTACCGTTGAAACCTTCCCTGAGTTCACCTTGATGTTTATATGCCATCAGAACCGTTCATAAGGTCATTCCCACTGGGTAGAACTGAAAACATAAAAAATATTGGCCTGCACAGAATTTCTGTGGCTCCATAAATATTTCAACGGTGGGCATTCAATACCCCACTGTCTCCTCACTTAGTTTTGGATCCGCTTAATTTTTAGTCTGATGCCCTGACATAAGCTGGCAAAACGAATGGATTGGGTGGATTTCTCACAATGGTGTGCCCCACCTAGCTTCCAGAAGGGATCCCATCTCATGGATTGCATAATGGTGGACCCCACCAATCCCAATACCCGCGAAAACAAATTCGTTGAATTGGGTCTCTTACTTCATTTTAATAGTCTCCGTCCTCAATTTCCACTGCTTTCATCTTGCTGCAGCTCGAGGTGCCTTTCTCAGAACCAACGCCTCCCAAAGAACCCACATCAGCTACAGCACTCGTTGTAATCTGCAGAGGAAGTAGCGGCATCGTGGGGTTGAGTTCAACATCTGACAGAACCCGAAAAAACTCCGAGCAGCAATCACCATCGGACATGCTGACAGAATTCAACGGGCAGGCCTGGAACCAGGACACCGGCACGGCGAGGTCATCAGAACTAGGCGGGTTTTCAGCTAGCGTGGGTGCGTACGCATTGTCGGGAGCTGAAGATTCTCGGAGACGCCATTTTTGGTAGAATCCAAGTCAGAGACTAGGTGGGCCATGGCACATAGGTGGGGTGCATAGGATAAGAAGCAGATGGGAACTCTTTTTGAATTCTTTTAGTTGGGGTGGTAGGATAAGCTGGTGGGGTGCGTAGGATAAGAAGCAGATGGGAAGTCTTTTTTTTTTTTTTTTTTAAATTCTTTTGGTTGGGGTTGTAGGATCGATAAGCTGGTGGGGTGAGTAGGGTAAGAAGCAGAGGAAAGAGGTTGAAAATATGTAGTTCTTGGGAGGGAGAGGAGTTGCGCACGATCATACAGGTGCGTAGTATAAGAAGAAGATGGGAAGTCTTTTTGAAGTCTTTTGATTGGGGTGGTGGGATCGATGAGCAGGTGGGGTGAGTAGGATAAGAAGCGGAGGGAAGAGGTTGAAAGTATGTAGTTTTTGGGAGGGAGAGGGGCTGCGCACGATAATACAGGTGCGTAGGATAACAAGCCAGAGGCGTGCCATCTTTCCGCCAACATGCCAACAGGTGGGAGTTGGGAGCCAACGGAAAACCAACTGTTGCACCGTTGTCCGTTGTGAAGGGAAGAAGAGGGTCGTCTTGTGTCTTTCTTGGCGGGAAAACAGAGTCCCACGTTTTGCATGGAAGAGGATTCCGTACTGAAACCGTACGTGCAGAGTAAACTCTGTAGAGCCCACCGTGATTTATGTCCTTTATCCACGCCATGCATCCGTTTTACCAGCTCATTTTAGTACAGGATCGCAAATTTTAAGCATATACAAAGTTCAAGTGGACCACACAACAGGGAACAGTGTGAATTGAACGCGTTCCGTTGAAATCTTCTTGGGACCACAGAAGTTTTGAATCAAGCTGATATTTGTTTTTCTACCTTCATCTTATGTATGTGTGATCTTATGAACAGGTTGGATGACAGATAAACATCAATGTGAGCCGTAGGAAAGTTTCAACGGTGAACATCATTACTACACAGTTTCAATTTTGGGTTCAGGGCCTAAAATAAACTGGAAAAATGTACGGCGTGGATACTACACATACATTAATGTTGGGCCCCCACAGAAGCGTACTGAGTTGAATCCGCTTCCGTTTTGCATGGTTCGGTTACGGAACGAGTTTTGAGTTTCTCGAAGCAAACGCTTGTCTTGCTTCGTGAAAAAGTGACAATTGATACATCCACCCCCCATAAAATTGATAGATCCACCCACCTAAAGGATATGCAGTCAACTCTACCTCCAATCTTCCTGGCACGTGGCACAGACATAGATGAGGTGTATCCAGGGCCACCACGGTCGGTGTCTGGTGGATCCATGACTGTTTTATGTGTTTTATATCTGCACCGTCCATCCGTTTTGCCAACTCATTTTAGCCCAAGAACCCAAAATTGAAGCAGATCCAAATCTTAAGTAAACCACACAACGGAAGATAGAGGTGATTGAATGCCCACCGTTCAAAAATTCTTAGGATGACAAAAGTTTTGGATTAAGTGATATTTGTGTTTTAAGGTCTCTTTGACCTTATCATGGCAAATAAACAATACAGTGGCCCCTAAGAAGTTTTCATGGTTGCGTTGAGTCACCATTGTTTCGATATGCTTTCGGTCCCATGCTTTAAAATGAGCCGCAAAACAGATCCAAGGCACACCGATATAAAATGCATACATCATGGTGGGCCCTGCAGTCATGAATTCCCTGACCTCCACGTGACACTAGTCTGCAGCCATCGAGATCATCCAAATTGTGCGTCCTACTGTAGATTAGCATATCTTTAACTTCACATCAAGTGATTATATCGGGTCGTTAATTTAGCACTATTGATTTGGAGAGATATGAGGGTATTCTTAATCCGTTGGTTGCTGGCAAGGTGGATGAAAGGGTACTTCGAATCTAGGGTTTCAAATTTTCACTTTTGGTGAGTTTTGGAATCCTTCCCGTTTGCTTGGATTACCGATCCTTTTCATTTTACTTATTTTAAAAGCAAGAGAGTTTCACATGTAACATGTGTCACTAGGCTACTAATCTGTTATAGACGTGACTCGTAGATGATATCTCATACCAATAATATTATTAGCTGCATCACTATAATTACAACAATGGAATGATGTGAATAGTCAAAATATTGGCCATGTAAATTAACTATTAAAAAACATTGGTTAGCCACTTGGTTGTGATCTTGTGCTTATAGCCATCTATGGCTTGGAATTTCATCATTTTTTTTGTCAAAGTATACATTTCAATGAGCTTATTATAATCATTGTATCAAACATCATATATTATTTACATTAATTAGATATATTAAAGTTGACTTAGTAATTAAATTCAAACTCCTATAAATATAATACATAATTTAAGTGCATAAATTATTTTTATTTTTTTTTTTTTTTATTTTTTTTTTTTTTTTTTTTTTTTTTTTTTTGTTATGGGGGATTCTGAATCCAAGCACTAACACTAACTACATGAAAAATCATGAAATTCGACAATCCTAAAGTGCTAGTCGAATTTTTAATTTAAAAAATTCAAAATCAGGCATAAAAAAAAAGAGGCAGCGAGAAACTCTCTTTCTCACCGAGAGTCCCCCCCCCCCCCCCCCCCCTCGGATCCCTCAATCCCTCTCTCTCTCTCTCATACACACACCATTCGCCGAAATCCCAGGTGAGTTTTTTAATTTCAAATGTGTTTTACTGTTTATATATAGATTGATTCATTACAAGTAAAATGTAGAAATTGAAACTGAAAATCCCCAATTAGGGTTTTGAAACTGAAAATCTCCAATTAGGGATTCGAAATCGAAAATCCTCAATTAGGGTTTTGAAACTAAAAATCCCCAATTAGGGATTCGAAACTGAAAGTCTCCAATTAGGGATTCGAAATTGAAAATCTCCAATTTCTATTTTAGGTCTTGAGGGGGGTTTAATTTCTAAGGATATTTGATAGCTCATGTATTTGATTAAATTAACTGAATTGGGATAAGTAAGTTTGGTTTAAGATCAATTATAAGTAACTTTTTTTACTTAAAGTTACTTCAGTAGCTTATCTTAAGCAACTTATGATCCAACAGCTTATCTTAAGTAACTTACGATCCAATAGCCCCCTAGGGCCTGTTTAGATATTGCCAAATAAGGTACTTTTTCTACTTAGAGCAGTACAAGTAACTTATTTTTTTTAAGTAAATGGCTTTACTCAATTACGTTTGGATAGGAGTAAATGAAATGCATTTGAAATGTAAATATTTTGTTTGGATGGGAGTAAATGAAGGAATTGGAATGCATTGGAACTCTTCAATATATTAACAGGAACATACATGATATCCTAAATCAACTTTAACAAAAATAATTGTAATAAAACTATTGAAATATATATGTTGGCCAAAAATGAGAAAATTTCAAGCCTTGGGTGGCCCACAAATGTAAGGATTACAAACGAGCAACTTGTCAATCGTCCATTTAGATGACCAACCTTTAGATGGTTTAGATCATTGCATTGGTGTGATTTTATTAGTGGTCTAGATGACCAACCTTTAGATGGTTTGGATCATTCAATGTAGTCAACAATTAGATTGTTTCAAAGTATCATCAACATGCCACGTGTATGTTGGACATATGTACAACGGCACCTTTGTTTGCACATACCTATTTACTTCCAATTCCTCTCTTAAAAAGAGGATTTCATTTACATGCCCATTTACTCTTATTTCCATTTAGGGCTTGTTTGGATGGAAGTAAATGGTTAGAATTGGGAGTAAATGCAAGTAAATGATATTTTAGGTGTGTTTGGATCGAAGTAAATGAAGGTAAATGGGATGAAATGGGAGTAATGTGTATGTAAATGAAATCCTCTCCATGAGAGAGGATTTGGAAGTAAATGGGGGGTGAAATGCCTTTATAACCTCCCTTGGACAGTTGCACATGTAAACAAAGGCGCAACTATGCACATGTCAGTCGTACACGTGTCGCGCTAATGATACTCCCCAATAATCCAAATATCGGCTACATTAGTAAAATCACCCCAAAAGAATGATCCAAACCATACAAAGGATGGCCATCTAAATGGACAATTAAAAAACGTTCACATGTTACTTGTTTATGATCCTTGCATTTGTATCTTACTCGAGGTTCGAAATTTCCTCATTTTTTTTGTTGAAGCATATATTTAATGGGCTTATTACAATCATTCTATTAAATATCGCATATGTCCATTAAGTTGGGATATTAAAGCTAATTTGGGATATCACATATATTCCTATGAATATAAATATATTGAAAAATTCAACTACATACATTTCAAATCGTCCCATTAATTTACTCTCCTCCAAATAGAATATTTTGATTTCAAATGCATTTCATTTGCTCTTATCTAAACAAAACCGTGTAAAGCCATTTACTCTCAATTCATTTGCCTCTCTAAATCCATTTCCCATTTACTTCCATTTACAAGCTCCCAAATTAACGAGCCCTTACTACTCCCAATTAAATTTTTATAGGGCCCACCATAATGATTATATACAATCCACTCCATCCATTAGATGACACACTAAACACTACGGTGGGGGGCTAAGTTTTTGTCCCTAGTTTTAGCATGGGGTTACTCAATTGATGATAGGGGTAGATTTCACATAAACACTATGGTGTGGGCCACCGAGTGGACAACCTGTTTTCCTTCTTTTCATTACATAAACACTTGATAGTGCCTTATCTATATAAGCAATTTATAATGTCTTTCAATGATTGGCGAAGATGGGTGGTGTTGGAAACGATGTGCGATGTGTTTCTCATGACAGGATGGCATACAATCAGTTCAATATCCACTTGAATGACTGAATTAATCTAGGTATTTTGTCATAAACGAATATTTTATCTACTAGTTTTTATTACCTGTTAGAACTAGAGAATGAACATTCTCTGGAATGTTGGGTTTTGTTGATCTGGGGTTCTAAATAATAGAAACATTCGTAGACAATCACAAACATTCACAAAAATACACGAGAGAAGAGATACCGCAAGGCGAACTTTATTCCAGAGATTCTGAGATCTTGTACATTCCAGGCTGTGGTCTGGCACGAGCCCTTAATTACATCGAATGATCGATGACCCTTGATTAAAAGGCGGAAGACTAGTCAGCGGGGACCATGGTTTCAGAGTTCGTGGTCGCGGAGACCTGTGTTTTGGTGTTCTGTTATATACTGAATCGTCTTTGTACGAGTCGGATGTCTATGTCCCATGTTTTGACCGGAGATCTAGGCTGAGACTGTCAGGGTTTATGGCCGGGAAGGACGACTCTGGGCCCATGCCTGTCAATGTATGGACAGGTGACCTCGGGAAGTCCATTCGCAGTCGTGTGTACCTGAACAGCTCAACCAGCGGATGCCGTTTGGATGGGTAGGGCATCGACTGTTCTTGAAGTATCAGCCTTTAACAAATTGTGTGTGATAGTTTAGAACTCTCCTGGTATAGTTTATCGTGTTAACCATAGTCCATTTTGCTTAATCCGGGCCTGAATCCGAGTCATATTATGGTAGTACATGTAATGATGATGCATCAGTATGGCTCTGGGCACTGGTGGCTTCTCTTCGGGAGGATTACTCCATTCGTTTCGTCGAATCGGGTCGGATCCCGAAGGCTCATGTTCTGCTCATTGGGTGGCCCAAATGGGCCATTTGACCGCTCCATTGCGTCCGGAATGCTCGAAATACCCAAAATAGGCCCAAACGGGGCTTGAAAACGTCATAAAATGAAGATTTAAAGGTGCTGAGGTGAACGCTCAAAGTGCTGATTTTTGCGATCCGCTGGCCTGATTTTTCTGACGCGCTGGGGCCAGTGCGTCCAAAAAATGTATTTTTCTAATCCGCTGGCCTATTTTGCGATGCGCTGGGGCCAGTGCGTCCAAAAAATGACTTGTTTTATGATTTATTTGATCCGCCGATGGTTTTTTTTTCTGATGCGCCGGATCAATTTTATGATGCGCTGGGATCAGTGCGTTAAAAAGGGTGACTTGAGTTATTTCATCTCCAGACCTGTTATGGTCGGAGGTGCGATTTCCGGCGAGGGGATCCGGTGATCGGAAAAAGGATTTCGGCGATCGAAAAAAGGATTTCCGGCGACGAGGTTCTCTCTCTCTCGCTCGCTGAATCGTTCGAATGAGGCGGTGGGAAGGGGTATTTATAGGTAAGGTCGCCCAATAGGCGGTCGACACGTGTAGCGCGTAGAGAAATTGGGTCGGCGCGTCGATAAATGCGCTCGGCGCGTCTCGAAATGGTCGGAGTCCACAAGCTGGTTTGCAGGACGCGCCAGCTGTCAGCGCGTCCTGAAATTAGCTGATTTTTTGGATGCGCCGGGTGAATTTTTGGGCGCGCTGGAAGTAGTGCGTCCTTAAATTCAAAATGATTGAATTACGTGATGCGCCGGGTGAATTTATGGATGCGCTGGAAGTAGTGCGTCCTTAAATTCAATCCGTCCGAATTTCTTGATGCGCTGGAGGACTTTTGTGATGCGCTGGGGGTAGTGCGTCCTGAAATTCATTTCTGAATGCGCCGGACGTATTCGTATCTCCCAAACTTGGGTTTTGCAAATTGGGAGATTTGTGGGGTCCGCCTTGCGATGAATGCTAATGCACTGCTCCTATCTCTTCATAATTGAGGTAATCCTTCCAAATTTTGACAGTTTTGATCATGATGACCGGTGGGGTCCACCACTGGCCCAATTCCCTGCTTTTGGTCAAGTCTGGTTTGTGTGTGTGTGTGTCGCGCTTCGTGCCGCGATTTCCGATACACTGGCCCTAAATTTGACCGAGTGATGGTTTGGGCACTTGGAATCATCGTTTCGGGGATCCTCACTTTTGGGACCCCAACAGATGCCCCTCCGATGCGTTGGGATGGACGCGCGGCGATCCATGGCTACGCATCGGATTTTTCGGGTCCCACTATAAAAAGGACAGCCCACGTCATTCCGTTATTTCACTGTTCATTTTCGACGACCAGAGCTCTCGGCCAGCGCATCGATTTTTTCCGCCAGCGCATCGAATTAATATCTCCAGCGCATCGAAAAATTAGGTAGCGCGTCGAGTTATTCGAACTTGGGCATTTTTTCGACGCGCTACGCATAGCGCGGCTATCAATTTGGACTTGAGAATTTTCGACTTTCTAAATGCGCCATAGGACAGCGCATAGAATAAGTGGTCGCGCTAAACTCAGCGCGTCGGTTTAACTTGAAATCTTGCATTTTATCTACGCGCTAGGGTCAGCACGTCCTCTCGTGCCTTGTGGAAACCCATTCATGACGCGCTGACCCCTGCGCGGTTCCACTATCTCATTAATCGATGCGCTAGCCCCAGCGCGTACCCGCGTGCCTGGGATAGCTTATTTAATTGACGCGCTAAGGTGTGGCGCTCGTCAAAATTCATGACTTTAGTGAATTTATCATTTCCTGGGCGCGCTGGGCCCGGCGCATCATGTTTTTTTTGACTTGTGAATCTGCATGATTTTCCCGACGCGCTGGGCTCTGCGCGTGCGATTTTGGGACTTAGTGAATATTTATTGGAGTGTTACGCAAACCGGCTCCCGTACATATTTCCAGACTTGGTTAATCGACCCGATTGTTGAGCGTATTAAAGCTGGCGAGCACTGATTTCTGAGTTTGAGAAGTTGTCCAGTTCTAGTGTCCTACTTTAGTGTGCTTATCGTGGCTTAACACACTCACCTGCGGGTTCATTTGACCGTTGCTCACGATATTTGGGACTTGTTCCGGGCACGTGGGGTCTCACGCACCCTCTTATTAAACCAGATTTGCTTTGAGTATCAACAGGGTACGTGAAGCCTCGCGCGCCTAGCCCATGGGCCTCAGTGGGGTCTGCGGTTTCTGTGAATTCTACACCGGCGGTCCGCCGTGTCTCCAAAGGGTGTGAACTCCTATGCTTCTGTTTCGTATTCGCGTATGCGTGCCACTTGTCTTAGGGAGGCGTAGGGTCTCACGCACTTGGGAGACTTCCTGGCTGCCTTAGTTTAATGGGCAATTCTAGTGGTGATTTAAAATGATGTTTCGAGCATACATTTGCATATCTTTTCTTGACTTTTCTGACTTTACGCGAGTGTCTTTGCGCGCGCTTTTTCTTGTCGGACTGCTTCATTTGGTTCATCCGTCTTGTTTTTTAGCAGACAATGGCCATAACCCGTGCTTCCCTTCGCGCGGCCCGAGACTGCATGGGGCGGCTCCTAAACAATCTAGACCACCCCGAGGCTTGGTCATCTCTTGCTGGTCAATGCGATGAGGTGGCCGAAGCCCTGACTCATCTTGGTGCTGAATCCCGCCCCATTCTCCGAGCTCTTCAGAATATCTCGGCGATGGCTTCTATCTCTGACGAATGCAAGGAGGCTATCTCTAGTTTCATCGGCGATTCTTCCCTCCTGGAGGAATTGGCGGTTCTGGAGGCGGCGGAGCCTTCTCTAGCTGCTTCCTTCCTATCCCTCTCGAAGCACCTCAGTTTCCTAAAGGATGAGAAGAGGGAGAGCAGGAGGTTCCTGGCTTGGCTTATCCCCTTGGCGGAGGCCGAGTACCCGGATCGTCTCGCCGGCATTTGAAGAATGGTCAGAGCGGCTATCCGGGAGCACGACGACCTGGCGATTGACTTGTCTGCGATAAGGAATTACGCCAATGCTGAGCACTTGAACTTCGATCTTGTGCAACAATGCATCTCCATCCTGGTGGACTTGTTCTTCAAGGAGGCCTAGATTCAAGAGAAGGTCGATGAGCTGAGGGCTCGAGTTCTTCCTCTGGTGCAGGACTGAAATCTTCATTTCCTATCTTCGGGGAAGGGCCCCCACAATTTTGAGTCATTTCATATTGACTGTCGATTTTTATCGTTTTTAAACAATTGACATTTAACGATTTGGGCTTTGGCATAGCCCTCGTGGTTTAATGAATGCTAATTATACTTTTTCCGCTTTACTTCTGCCTTTCCTTACTTGTGTGTTTGTGATGATGTTGTTGCGGATGTTGTCGTTTCATTTCTTTTCATTGGTTGATGATGTCGCGTAGTGGCCTGGATCAGTGCCTGTTCTTTGTCTACTTGTTGCTTCGTATGTCTTTGGATTTTGTGAACGTTTGACTGGTCTTTATGGGGATATTTTCATTTGCTCTGTACTTAAACCCTTTCTATGCCGTTGTAGATTATAATGGCCAGCAATCCTTCGCAAGCCGGTCCTTCGGGTCCGCCTCAAATTTCATCCAAGCGTAAACATGCTGCCATCAAGCAGGCTTCCAGACCGTCAGCTGAGAATCCGCAGTGGTTTCTCCCGCCTGAGACATTCAACTTTTACGAACGTATTCTGACCCTTCCGAAGAATGTCCAGCGGAAGATACTCTGCGATAGGCCTTACCGCCCCCTCCTGATGAGGGTACCTAGGAGGAATGGGATGCGTGGTACGCTCCCTTGCAAGGTTTCCGGACTGATGAGGCTGTCGGGTCTGAAGAGGGCGAAGCGAGTCCAATTGTGCCCGCCCAGTCTGCTAAGCGAGGTCGTCCAAAGACGACTGGGAAGAGTGCCAAGCAGATCTATATAGAGAACCAGACTAGGTCGAAGTCGGATAGGATGAGGGTTGTCTGGTCTTCTATGAAGCTGCCAGTATCATCTCTCGTGATTCGCAACCCTTACACGAAGCAATTCATCCGCTTTCCTAAAAGCTTCCAGAGATATCATTCTCTACCAAGCATTGAGCCCTCTGATATAAGTCGCGCAAATTCTTTCTACAGCGTCGACTCCTGGACGTCCATTCCGGAGACGTTCGTTAACTGTGCTATATCTAAGAACGGCACGTTACAGTCTGTCCTCGGGGAGAAGGACATGATATTTTTGGAGCCAAACCACGACCCTCATTTGCCATTTCCAACACACTACTACGAGACCCTGCGCCAAAGGTTTCGTCCTCTGTCTGATGCAGAAATTTGGCCGACCGGGGGTTTCAGGACCCGAGGACATTTAAGTCCTCATCCCGGTTATGAAGCTTGGGCCAATCAGATAGTCATTCAGCATGAAGAGACCTTGAAGCAAGTAGGTCTCCTTCAGGCCATCCAAGCGACGTCGAGTTACTTCCATCGGGAACCTTGCATCTATAAGGGGTTCCTGAACCATTGGAGTTCCATCACCAACTCCTTCCATCTGCCTTGCGGAGAAATGAGTATCTCCCTCTGGGATCTGTATCGGATAGCAGGTCTCCCTATCCGTGGCAGAATCTACGATAAATGGACTCCTAGCGATGAGGAGCTGTCCAAGAAGAAGAAGGGTGCTGATGAAGGCTTTTATTCAGAAGCCTGCTACGAACTATTCGCGGAGCTCCCGCAATTTTTGGGTTCCAAGGATAAGGTGCCCTTTGAGGACTGGCTGGTTTACTTTAGTCACGGTCTGAAGTGAGTTTCTTCTCTTGTCTTGCACTGTTCGCGTCCTATTTCATTCTTTTCTTCCACTGATGGTTTTCTTCCTGTCTCAGCTTAAATTACAGACCGTACGATGAAGGTCATAAGGACAAGTTGATTCTGGAGGCCAAAATGAAAAAGAAGTTCCCACAACCAAACAAGCTCTCTCCCACCTGCGAACTCGCTGGGTTTTTAGCCTACTGGCTCTGCTGTGTGGCCCTCCTGAGCTCCAAGCAGGCGGATAGTGTGAGGGTCTCCTGCTTTGCTGTTGCAGGGAGTCTGGCTAATGGCCATCGCTACGCATTGGCCCCGGTGGTATTGTGCTCCATATATCGGGCCTTTGGCGGCGTCATCAGCAATAAGGGTTCGGCTTCCTTTGGATTAAATTCTTCTTATTGTGGGTGGCATTTCTTCTCGGGATAGCTTGGGGTCTATTTCCCATGGGTCTATGGCATGGAGCTCAAGGACTTCATCCAGAGGGGATCTGTTCCGCTACACGCTTTTCAGAAACGGAAGATGATAAGCAGAAACCTGGCGACTATCGAGGCGAAGATAGCTCGCAATGATGACGTCGACTTCTTCCTCTTCTCGGGGACCAACAGCGAGGATCCAGACCTACTCGATGATGACGAGAGCCTCAGTTCTTATCACCGCTCGTTCTTGGTGTCCATTCGCCCGAGCTCGCTGCCTTTAAGAGAGGGCGCTGAGTTTTGGAGAGAGCCATACTACCCGAACCGATTTGCCAGGCAGTTCGGTTATGATCAAGGGGTACCGGAGTCGCTCGAACCAGTGACGAGAGAGCAGCGGGCATACGGCACAAGACCGATCCATTGGAAGTGGATATGGCGACAGCTTCTGCTTACCAGGTTGGGTTGTTCTTTCATTGTCCCGGGCACAGAGTATGTCCCCGGCGCCACATATGGATGGATGCGGTGGTGGGCTCACCAATATTCCTTGATCCGCAACAACCGACACGTAACCGATCCTGTCTTCGTCTCCCCTCCGATTGTCAATCCTACTCCCGCCAACGGCTTAGGTTATGTGGCAGAGCCGCTCCGCCAACTGGCTACTCCAGGCGTGCAGAAGTTCATGACCTCCCTGAACGTTATAATAGATCATGAGAAACCCAAGCACACGCTCGAAGGGTGGGTCGCTTATGGCCAGAGGATCACGCTACAAGGGAACCCGGATTCCCCACTCGTCAGTCCCATGGCAGAGGGGCAGAGGGAGCGTTATAATATTGGCGATGATGATGATGGCGAGGCCGCCGGTGATGAGGATGGTGACGAGGAAGATGTTGCTGATGACGGCGGAAGAGACAAAAATGATGATGACGCTGGTGATGGCAATGATGGAGGGGGTGATATTGGTGAGGAGGTCACCAGAGAGGGTGGAGAGGGTGGCGACGAGGGAGATAATGTTGCGACCACAGGTACTCCTCCGTCCGATGGTCAGGGAAGTCGCAGCCAGAGCCCAGCAGGTCGGACGAGCCTGCCCAGACGTTCTGTTCCCGGGGATAGTGACTTCGAACCGTCTCCTGAACGTTCTGGGCTTCGCATAAAGACTGCTCATCGCGTCTCTGTTTCTGACGGAGGCAAGAAAATAAAGGACCTATTGAGGCTTTACAGGGATGAGAAGGCACGGAGTCGACTCCCCCATGCCGCCGGCGGCGTTCCAACCGATGATGCGAGCGGGCCAAGGGAAGAAGGGGAGATGAGCTCGCAGGCGGGCCTCAGCGGAGATCGTCCTGTGGAGGGAGGTGAAGGTAGCGAGCCAGTGTATGAGAGATCTGTTCTTGAGGTAGACATAGAACCCGTCCCTATGGACATCGATGGTGAGCTGCGAGCTGAAGACCCCCCTCTTGCCGATCCTGTCAATACAACTGAGGCTGCGGCGAATCCTAGCCCCATTCCTGAGGCGAGATCTGTTGTTGCTATGGAAGAGGCATCACTCCTACCTCGAGGAACCATGCTTCCAGATGCCGCTAGCGCACCAGAGCCTATTGCCGAAGTGCCCCTGACCGCTGAACCAGTTCAAGCTATCCCTTCCCCTGAGGTCGTTGTTCTTCTTTCCTCTGAATTGCCTGATCCGGTAGCAGAGGTCGCAGCTGGATGTGCCCCTAGCTCGTCAATTCCTGTTGCCTCAACTAATGCACCGGATGACGAAACCCCTGCTGGTATACTACTTTCCTTTATCGTTTGCTTGCTTCTCTTCTTTCTCTAGTGTGCTAATGTTTACCGTTTCTTTTACCAGCCACTGCCCCTGCCAACGTCCTGGTTCCTGTAGTCTTGCCCGAGGCATTCCTCTCATCTCTCCGAGGCTTATCAAGGATCAAGGCGAACCTTTTGAAGAGCTTACTGTCCGACATCGTCGATTCGCTTAGGAAAGGAGATGAAGGGTCCATCTTGGACGAGGCACTGCAGGCGTTGGAACTCACTGCTACATGGCTTAGAGTCGACATTTCTTCGATAGTCAGCCATGTGTCACAATTCAAAGATGGTGTGGCTCAAGTGAACGATGCGAGGCACTTTAAGACTAACCCCTCTGTTGAAGAAAAACGTAGTCAGTTGCGGTCCCTTCTTCTGGAGCTAGAGTTGCATGAGGCGGATGTGGCCACAGTACAGAAGGATTGGCGGGCTGTAGATACTGAGCACCAAGAGGCCACCAGGCGTCTCGCAGAAATTGAGGATGAGATGGCCCGATTACGTGCTGAACATTCTGTCGTCCATTTCAAACTTTCGAAACTCGGTGGTCAGAAAGCAAGCCTGTAGTCTTCTATTGACCAACGCAAGGCGGAGTGTAACGCTGTGAGGGCACGAATTACGGAGCTGCAGCGGTCTCTCCAAGATACTCCTGACCCTGTCCAAGTCTTGGCCGAGGCTGAGGCAAGACAGAAGGCAATCGCGGGGTCCGCAGTTAACCTATTGGAGCAGTGTTTGAGAACTTTAGATGGTTAGGCTGTAATAATAATGATTCTTTTGTAGTTTTAAAACACGTCGTAATGAGTGTTGTGTCATTATGTATACTATTGTGATGCGGAGTTCATATTGTGCTTTTTAGCCTGCTTGTCGTTCCTCTTGAGTTTGAATGCAAAATAGATCGTGCTATTTGGAAAGGAACGTCCCCCTGTTAGGACTTAAACCTACGCATGTGCACGAGGATGTAGCCGGGCCTCGGCTTAGGGCTGATCTTGATTTTAATAATCTCGAAAAGGCATGGTGTCCTGCTTGACGTGTCCCAAGCCTTGGTGACCCTTTCAATACCTGTGTAAGCATAAAGCAGATGATTAGCATTTTAGTTTAGTCATTGCATGGCATCCTTTCTTTTGGCATCTATTCTATTACATTCCCTCTACTAGGGTATTTAAAGCTTGCGATGATAAGTTTATGTCAGGTGTAATATCTTTTCAAGAATCGGCCATTCACTAGCGAACTGATGCCCTGCCCTTTGCAATCTATTACCCGATAGGCTCCGTTGGAATATACTTCGTCGATGATGCAGACGGGATCCCATTTTGGGTCGAATTTGCTTTTCGATCCTTGGAGCGGTGCCGGGCGCTTCATCATTAGCACAAGATCACCTTTCTTGAATGATCTGCCCCTGACACGCTTATCGTACGCGGCGGAAATTTGCTTTTGATATATCTCGAGTCTTTGTTGGGCGGCGAGCCTTTTTTCATCTAGATCACCGAGTTCGACCATCCGGCTCTTGGCATTATGTTCGGTTGTCAGGGAGTGTCAGAGAGCGACCCGTAGTGACTCGACTTGTATCTCTATTGGGATCACGGCTTCTGTACCGTATACCAGTGAGTAGGGCGTAGCCCGGGTGGCCGTGCTGTGTGTAGTTCGATAAGCCCACAGTGCTTCGAGCAACCGTCTGTCCCAGTCCTTCTTATTTTCTCCCACTGTCTTTTTCAGAATCTTCACAATAGTTTTGTTGAATGCTTCGGCCAATCCATTCGCAGGAGGATAATAGGGCGATGAGTAGCAATGTTTGATCTTGAATTTTGCGCACAGTTTATCAACA
The DNA here is from genome assembly GCA_003013855.2 of Liriodendron chinense. Classification (NCBI taxonomy): domain Eukaryota; kingdom Viridiplantae; phylum Streptophyta; class Magnoliopsida; order Magnoliales; family Magnoliaceae; genus Liriodendron; species Liriodendron chinense. The sequence continues at coordinate 307,771 of PVNU02000624.1, read as the reverse complement.
GTAGCATTCTTGAAGGGCGACCCGTTGTCCGTGGTGATTCTTTCGGGGATACCATGTCGGTATAATATGGTGTGACGGATGAAACCTTCAACATGTCTGGCTTTCACGTTTCTCAGGGCGACTGCTTCGGCCCATTTAGAGAAATAGTCGGTTGCTGCGAGGATGTACTGATGTCCCTGGGAGGATGGCAGACTAATCGGCCCGATCAGGTCCATGCCCCAGGCTGCAAAAGGCCAGGACATTACCGACTGATGCAACTCTTCTGGTGGTGAATGTATGATGTCGGCATAGATCTGACACTGGTGACACTTCTTTACGTATTCTATCGCGTCCTTCGTCATTGTCGGCCAGTAGTAACCCATGTGCCGTACACGATGGTGTAAGTTCTTTCCTCCCTGGTGAGCACCGCATTCTCCGCCATGAGCTTCTTTCAATGTACTACGTGCTTCATCTTGGCTTAGGCATCGCAGCAGTACTCCCTCGTAGGACCGCTTGTAAAGTACGTCATTCTGGAGCACGAATGAACTGGCACGCCTTCTGATCTGTATGCGCATCTTGGGATCCTCTGGTAGAAATCCGTACTTCAGATAATCGGTGAATGATTTTCTTCAATCATCTTCCTCTGTGATATCGAAGCAGTAAATGGGATTGGCACTCAACTCTCCATTACGCAACATAGCCGTAGGCAGGATTCTTCTTTCTTCAATCGTTACCTGAAGAGGGCTGCCTCCAGGGTTAGCCAAAGCAGCGGCTAAACTGGCGAGTGCATCTGCTTGCACATTCTCCTGCCTCGGTATATGTGAGATTACTGCTGTTTCGAAACTGATTGAACATGGACTGCGCCTGGTGACAATAGGGCGATAATTCGGGTTTGCGGACTTCGTACTCTGTCGTCAATTGTCCGATGACAAGCCTAGAGTCACCGTAGATACGTATTTCCTTGATTTGCATTTCCAGGGCCAATTGTAATCCAATAATAAGAGCCTGGTACTCTGCTTCGTTGTTGGTGCATGCCGGGACTAACGTGAATGAATAGGGTAGCAGGTCCCCTTGCGGACTGATGAATATAACTCCTGCCCCTGACCCTACCGCTCTGGCTGCGCCGTCGAAATACATCTCCCAATGGCGTGCTTCATTAGTCGTCATAACCTGATCGTCTGGGAGGTCATATTCTATTTCGTCACCGCTCGGCATTGGATGCGCGGCAAGGAAGTCTGCAATTGCTTGCCCTTTGACGGCCCGAGCCGGTATGTATGTCAAGTCGAATTCTGACAAGAGTAGGGCCCACTTGGCCAGCCGCCCAGACAACATGGGTCTGTTCATGAGAAACTTAAGGGGGTCTGCTTTGGATATCAACGTTATCTGATGAGAGAGACAGTAATGTCTGAGTTTTTTGACAGCAAAGATCAGTGCCAAACAGATCTTCTCGATCGCTGAGTAGTTAAACTCGGCTCCCACCAACGTGCGGCTAAGGTAATAGAGTGCGCTTTCCTTCCCTTCTTCGTTCTTCTGGGCTAAGAGGGCTCCAAGTGAATTTTCACCGACGGCAATGTAGAGGATTAGTGGCTCCCCTTTGATCGGTGCCGCAAGGACTGGAGATTTTTCGAGTAAGTCCTTCAGAGAGTTGAATGCTTTTTGGCAAGCGTCATCCCACTCAAACCGTATTCCTTTCTTGTTGAGGCGCGAAAATGGTTGACAACGACCAGACAAGTTCGAGATGAACCTTCTTAGGTACGCGACCCGGCCTTAGAAGCTTTTTAGTTCTTTGAGGTTCTTCGGGGGTGGCATTTCCTTGATCGCCTTAATCTTCGTAGGGTCGATTTCTATGCCTCGGTGTCTGATAACAAATCCTAAAAACTTGCCAGAGGAAACCCCGAATGCGCACTTTAATGGATTCATGCGAAGGCTTTTCTTTCTCAGTCTTTGGAACACTTGCCTTAGATGCTCTCTATGTTGCTCATGCCCGGCCGACCTCACTACCAGATCGTCTACATAGCATTCGACATGTTTATGCATCATGTCCTGGAAGATCACTTGCATCGCACGCTGATACGTTGCCCCTGCGTTTTTCAACCCAAACGGCATCACGCGGTAACAGTATATGCCCAGCGTTGTACGGAATGCTGTCAATTCCTCATCCTCTGGGGCCATACGAATCTGATTATACCCTGAGTAACCGTCCATAAAGGACATTACTGCGTATCCTGTCGTGCTGTCGATCAGTAGTTCTGGGATAGGCAGTGGGAAATCATCCTTAGGGCATGCTTCATTGAGGTTCCGGAAGTCTACGCAGATCCGGATTTGACTGCTCTTCTTCTTGACCGGCACAATGTTTGAGATCCATTGTGGGTATTTGACCTCTCGGATGAACCCGGCTTGAATTAACTTTTCGACTTCTTCTTCGATTTTGGGCACTATGTCTGGGTGGAATCGTCGTTGAGGCTGTTTGACCGCTTTCTTCCCTTTCAGGATGCCTAACTTGTGCATTGCAATCGTTGGACTAAGCCCCGGCATTTCTGAGTAAGTCCAAGCGAACACGTCCCTATTCTCTTTCAACAGTTGGATGTATTTCTCTTTCTCCTCTTCTGGGACATTTTTACTCAGGTATGTATTTCTGGGGTCTTCTGGGGTTCCTAAATTTATTTCTTCGAGTTCATCTATCGTGGGCTGTCCCCCGTCCTCTATCTGTGCAGGTGCGGCACTGGGTTGGATGACGTCGACTACCTCTTGTGGCTGTACCTCTTCCGTAGGATTGATTGTCACCATGTTGACATGCCTAATCTTCATCTTTGCCCCTAACCCTTCTCTTCTTCGGTGAACTTTGGTGTTTTCTTCGAACGGCGCTAACATTCTACCATTCGAGGTTGATTCTGAGTAACAGAAGCCCATATTCTTCATGATGTTACGGCTGGCTTCACTGTATCTTCCTTCTTCTATCGGTTGAGGTAAACAGAGTGATTTCTCAGCCTCGTCTCTAGAATGCGTGGATTCACTTGACACTGAATAGAATTTGATTTCTTTCTTTGTATCGGCATTCGGCGGTACCACAAACTGGCTAGGAGCTCTTGGGAAAGGTCTAACCCTTCCTATTTTTGGCACTGGCATATTGAAGCTAGATTTGAGCACACTCATGTGCTGATTCGATATCATTTCGAGGACGGACTGCCCGGGCTGTCGCAAGTGCTTCGGGACTATGTAAAACTTCTTGGTGGTCCTTTGAGGTTCTTCAACCGGCTGACCTGCGGCTTCTTTCTAAGTAATGAACTGAGGTTTGCCTTTCTGTTCGAACTTGTTGACTTTCGGTTTCGCCCCTTACCCTTTCTGCGTTACGTCGGGCTTCTTTGTGACCTCTCTTTCGTCGACCGGGTCGTAGTATCTGGCATCAGCCAAGAATGATTCCGCGATTGTATACGGTTTCGGGTCTGCTGCCACTCTGTACTGAACTCCCTCTCTATTGTATTTGAAGCACTGATGATAGGTCGAGGGAACGACGCGATTCTGATGGAGCCACAGCCTCCCTAGCAGAAGATTATACATTGTCACCGCGTCGATTACTTGACATGTTACTCTTGTCTTCAGCTTTTCGATTTCTAGCATCACAGTGATCGACCCTAGAGTGCGCTGGCTGTCTTGATTGAACCCTTGAATGACCATGGTGCTGGGTCGCAGGGTTGATGGTCTATAACCCAATCTCTGTAGTGTCTTCAACGACATGATGTTCACTGCGGACCCGTCGTCAAGCATGCATCGCTTAATTTCCGTATCTCTAATCGTTCCTGTGACCATCAACGGACGGTTGTGGTCTGTTGCTTCAATTGTGCGGTCTTCTTCGGAGAATGTGATTACAGAGGGGTGATCTATCTGCATCGGTTGCTGGATTGGTGCGTTTCCTTCCCAAAACTTATCCGGATCGTTCATTTCTGCTTCGATTTCCGTCATCATTACTTCTCAGGCTTCACTGTCTAGCAGCGCGTTGATCAACATTTCTCTATATACCTTTGAGAGGCACAAGGCATCGTATATACTCAGGCGAGCCGGGACCCTTCGCAGGTGTGACACGACATCATACACTACTGGTGCTACCCCTTGTCTTGGCTCCGGCCGACTGGACGCGGCCTCGACAACTTTCTCTTTCAACTTCTGCCCCTGGGGCCTTGTTGAGGGTATATCCGGGTTCCCGTCTTCTTGCATCGGGTCGACTGGTTCTGGTCGAGTGCGCTCCGGCATTTGCCTTCCGGATCGGAGGATAACGGCATTGACTTCTTCTTTATCTGCCTGCAATGTCTCTTCTGTTGATGGTTGTTCTATAAACGACACCATCGCGCAATGTACCCGAGTCTCTATAAGTCGGTTCTTCTCTTGGCTGCCCTTCTTTCTCGTCCCTTTCTTCTTGCGGTCGAGGAGTCTTCTTCGGTTCTCGAGCCTTTTCTGGCTGCTAACCAAAGTCCAGGGTTCTTCAGGTTCGGGGAACGGAATGTACAATTGGGTGTTTTCGTCTGAGGGGAAGGCTGAAACTACTCCCGCTGTTTCCTTCGTTGTCGTTTTCGGTGCCTTCATACTGATCACCCCTTGGTTGATCAACCCCTGTATTCTTCCTTTTAGACTAAAACAGTCTTCTGTCTTGTGGCTCAGACACCGATGGTATTTGCAATACCGGGGATCATCTACCTTCCCAACCTCGTGGGGCCGAATCGGTTCTGGCAAGCGGATTACCTTTTCTTCCACCAATTGTTCCATGATGGGGATCAGGTCGGCCATGTCGAAGGTGTATGGGCCGTTGGCTCTTTCTCTCTCGGCTATTGTTATTCTTTAAGAAGCGTAGGGCCTTTTGCCTCTGTCTTGGGTAGGTGTTGCTTTCGTGTCTGTCTTGGGATCCACGGCGGGCCGCTTCCGATCTATCGCACCTTTGCCCTTGTTTATATTGTGTGTTTCTGCAACCCTTACTCCCTCTCTTTTCTGCCTTTCTGGCCTGAGATTCACTCGTGCTGTGGCTTCTTCTACCAGGTGTGCTTTGGTGGCCAATTCTCGGAAAGAGTGAAAACTATTCCCTGACAATCCGTATGATATCATTGGGTCCAGGGCTCGCATGCACATCTTTATCTGTTCTTTCTCGTTGGGTAACTCTTGACATTGAGCGGCTATCGTCCCCCATCGGTCCATGAACCTCTCCACGGGTTCGCCCTGTCTCTGTCTGATCAAGGCCAGATCTGTTACTGATGTTTCTCTTTCTATAGAGAAGAATTTTGAGATAAAACTATCTCGCATTTGCTCCCATGACCTCACTGATCCTGCTGGTAGCGACGTGTACCATTGAAAAGCCTTCCCTTTCAGCGTTGACCTGAATAACCGCATACAGTACTGTGGGACGGTAGACCAATTCCCCAATGCTGTGAGGAAGCGAGTGATATGTTCCTCTGGCGATCCCCTACCGTCAAATTTTTCGAAATCCGGACATCTGAAGTTGATCGGAAATGGTATTTCTTCTATCTCCAGCGGGTATGGGACCTGATATTTGTACCCAGTTCCTCTTTCCTTCTCCTTCTCTTGTCGCATGAGACTTGTAATTGTTTGCGACAATTCCTCTCTCGTCATTTGCGTAGTCGGGACTATTATTCGTTCCACTGGAACTCTTTTGGCCTGGGTAAGTGGCTCGGCACTAGCTGGCTCTTCTGCTGCCCCCTGAGATTCTTCGGCTAATGGACGCGTAAGTGGTGCAAGGCTTCGAGTAGCATTCTGAGCTATTAAAGTGGTCAATGCTTCCTGAATCACCCTCATTCGTTCATTCGTTTCCCGATTAGCCTGAACTAATCTGTCGATCTGATCTTGGACTGTAGGCAGTTCGTCTGCTTCGTATGATCCCTCATCTGCCTCTGCTACCTGAACCATTGCGATCATCACTGGTCGGGCCTTCTGAACCTGCCCCTGTCCTGGGTTAGGAATTGTCATGGGCTGGGAGCTCCTCGCAATCGCGGTTTTGGTGGATTTATATGTGGCACGGGTGGTCTTGGACAACGGCGAAAACTGTTCCATCGTCATCGCAGGCACCGAGGACGTGGTTGATGCAGCCTGACAGTTGGTGCAGATCTTCTGCCCTTGTTTTGGTTGCCATTGTCGCTTGGTTGCGGAGCGAGGTCTTGCAACATTCACCTTCTTATATGCTGCTAAGCTGGCTGCTTTCTTCTGCTCTTTCTTCTGCCGGCGCATTTCGACCAACTGCCATCCTGAACTAGAAGCAGTCGTCGTGGTTGGGATGAAGCGAGGGAAGCTGAAGCCTCCAGTGGTAAAGAAGGTGCACGAACTGGTCATTGAGCATGCCATTTCTTCTGTCTGTCTTGTTTTAGTATCTTGCTAATTCTGTTATGTCATAAAAATCGTTAGAACAGTTCACAAGCGCGGTCGGGAGTATGAGCCCATCGATCGCAGTGCATAAACCGACGAAATAAGCAAGAAGGAGACAAAAATACGTGTAGTTGTGGAAATTGTGGGTTCGAAAACCTTTCAAATGTCTTATTGCCTTAGAGATGAAGGGAAGAACGTTCCCGTTGAGAGTCGCCAGTTTGACGCCCGAGAGGCGCCGAAACATTACGCCTCACGGTAACTTTCTTATGAGTAGATTCGTGTTTGTAAGTAATTGATCTTAGAGTATTCCTATATTCAGATATAACCAGAGATCCTGGTATAGTTCGATCCCCAGCAGAGTCGCCAGTTTGTTAGAACTAGAGAATGAACATTCTCTGGAATGTTGGGTTTTGTTGATCTGGGGTTCTGAATAATAGAAACATTCGTAGACAATCACAAACATTCACAAAAATACACAAGAGAAGAGATACCGCAAGGTGAACTTTATTCCAGAGATTCTGAGATCTTATACATTCCAGGCTGTGGTCTGGCACGAGCCCTTAATTACATCAAATGATCGATGACCCTTGATTAAAAGGGGGAAGACTAGTCAGCGGGGACCATGGTTTCAGAGTTCATGGTCGCGGAGACCTGTGTTTTGGTGTTCTGTTATAGACTGAATCGTCTTTGTACGAGTCGGATGTCTATGTCCCATGTTTTGACCAGAGATCCGGGCTGAGACTGTCAGGGTTTATGGCCGGGAAGGACGACTCTGGGCCCGCGCCTGTCAATGTATGGACAGGTGACCTCGGGAAGTTCATTCGCAGTCGTGTGTACCTGAACAGCTCAACCAGCGGATGCCGTTTAGATGGGTAGGGCATCAACTGTTCTTGAAGTATCAGCCTTTAACAAATTGTGTGTGATAGTTTAGAACTCTCCTGGTATAGTTTATCGTGTTAACCATAGTCCCTTTTGCTTAATCCGGGCCTGAATCTGAGTCATATTATGGTAGTACATGTAATGATGATGCATCAGTATGGCTCTGGGCACTGGTGGCTTCTCTTCGGGAGGATTACTCCATTCGTTTCGTCGGATCGGGTCGGATCCCGAAGGCTCGTGTTCTGCTCATTGGGTGGCCCGGATGGGTCATTTGACCGCTCCATTGCGTCCGGAATGCTCGAAATATCCAAAATAGGCCCAAACGGGGCTTGAAAACGTCATAAAATGAAGATTTGAAGGTGCTGAGGTGAACGCTCAAAGTGCTGATTTTTGCGATCCGCTGGCCTGATTTTTCTAACGCGTTGGGGCCAGTGCGTCCAAAAAATGTATTTTTCTGATCCGCTGGCCTATTTTGCGATGCGCTGGGGCCAGTGCGTCCAAAAAATGTATTTTTCTAATCCGCTGGCCTATTTTGCGATGCGCTGGGGCCAGTGCGTCCAAAAAATGACTTGTTTTATGATTTATTTAATCCGCCGATGGTTTTTTTTCTGATGCGCCAGATCACTTTTATGATGCGTTGGGATCAGCGCGTTAAAAAGGGTGACTTGAGTTATTTCATCTCCAGACCTGTTATGGTCGGAGGTGCGATTTCCGGCGAGGGGATCCGGTGATCGGAAAAAGGATTCCGGCGATCGGAAAAAGGTTTTCCGGCGACGAGGTTCTCTCTCTCTCTCGCTGAATCGTTCGAATGAGGCGGTGGAAAGGGGTATTTATAGGTAAGGTCGCCCAATAAGCGGTCGACACGTGTAGCGCGTAGAGAAATTCGGTCGGCGCGTCGATAAATGCGCTCGGCGCGTCTCGAAATGGTCGGAGTCCACAAGCTGGTTTGCAGGACGCGCCAACTGTCAGCGCGTCCTGAAATTGGCTGATTTTTTGGATGCGCCGGGTGAATTTTTGGGCGCGCTGGAAGCAGTGCGTCCTTAAATTCAAAATGATTGAATTACGTGATGCGCCGGGTGAATTTATGGATGTGCTGGAAGCAGTGCGTCCTTAAATTCAATCCGTCCGAATTTCTTGACGCGCTGGAGGACTTTTGTGATGCGCTGGGGGTAGTGCGTCCTGAAATTCATTTCTGAATGCACCGGACGTATTCGTATCTCCCAAACTTGGGTTTTGCAAATTGGGGGATTTGTGGGGTCCGCCTTGCGATGAATGCTGATGCACTGCTCCTATCTCTTCATAATTGAGGTAATCCTCCCAAATTTTGACAGTTTTGATCATAATGACCGAAGGGGTCCACCACTGGCCCAATTCCCTGCTTTTGGTCAAGTCTGGTGTGTGTGTCGCAATTCGTGCCGCGATTTCCGATGCACTGGCCCTAAATTTGACCGAGTGATGGTTTGGGCACTTGGAATCATCGTTTCGGGGATCCTCACTTTTGGGACCCCAACATTACCTCAAAAAAATGATGCTAATGATTTTTTTTTTATTTCAGGCAATAATTTGGAATATTTGGTGGTGTTGGAAAAAAAAACTCGAAAAAGTCGATTTTCTCATCTTCTCTTCCCTTTTGTTACCATAAAAAACCTGAATAGTAAGATCAATACAGGTTTTGCTCAAGCAGTTGCTAAAGGACTGTTGCATGGCATCTTCGAGTTTGCTCAACCTGGCAGATGAATATTTGTTGGGAATAAGGACGCCAGCAGCAGAAGCGGAAGCTTACAACACCACAGTAGAATATGCAATCAAACGAGAAACACAATGCAATCACACCACACAAGCATTCAACCACAAGAGATAATCTAGTTTTACATGGAAAAACCTCTGAATGGATAAAAAAAACCACAGCACAAAGAGATCCATTATGATTCCAGAAGATTACATAGATTGACAGCCCACAAGCAAGAAAAAAATAAAGAAAACTCAAGCTCTCTCTCTCTCTCTCTCTCTCTCTCTCTCTCTCTCTCAAAACACTCTCCCATCTTCCTAACCCACTTAGGAAACCTTAGACACCTTAGGATACCATCTAAGTTCGGATTCATGCCATATATATAGCAAGAATCCCAAAAATAGAAACATTTTATGCACAACTGCGTAACAACATAAGAAAATGTGTGACTACATAAGACACCGTGTAACACAGCTGACCGGTGGAATCGACCCAAAAAACAGTCCATATGAGAAATCCACTGAAAAACACATCTGCCTCAACACACCCGACCAGTCATGACCGGTCTGCCCCCACTGTCCGACCCATCATGACCGGTCGGTGCACAGTCCAGGGGGCACAGTTTGAAGACTCTTCCAACAATATTGACCCATATGTATGGACAGATGATCAAGAACACCATATCCTACACAAGTGTTGGCTATATGACTTTATATATTATATATTGCATTTTTTTTCTTTATATAGAACATCCATTTCTAATTGTATGTCAATTGCTTTTGCTTAGGTCGATAATTTGATAGAACATCTACCCCATTTATTGGAAGAAGATATTCGACATTGACTACGAAGCTATATGGCAAGAATTACTTATATGATTGTTAGTTTAGAACTTGTATTATAGATTATTAGTTTATAACTTTTATTATAGATTGTTGGTTTTCAACTTGTATGTGGAATACTTGTTTCAAGGAAGTTGAGAATATTTAATGTAATTTGATTGATATTTGTGTTTATTTAATGTTTTATATTAATTTATATAAGTGTTTTGTGGATATAGGATGAATGGATGGTTGTGGATATTGGATGAATGGATATGGATATTGGAGTGCATTTGTAGGTTTTATAGGTGTGTGGGCATATGTATAGCCTTAAGGCTCCTGTATTCAATTTTTTTCTAGAAAAATAAATAATTAAATTCGTTAGCCTTAGGCTGCCGATATTCCTGAAATTGCGTCGGGTAGCCTAACACGACACCCTACGCATACGCGTGCGGAAGCTTGAGGAGCAACTAGAATTATGGCTAAACGTATAGGAGGGGGGTGAATAGGACCTTTTTCAAAATCTTTTCGCCTACTAAACAAATTTAACAAATTGAACTACGTAAGCAATTAACACTTCGGCTTCCAAGCCTAAGTGGGTCCAATTAAAAAACTAGCAAAAGATAAGAGCAATCAGAAACCTAATCTAAACAACTCATGTGGACTATAGAGGGTGGATCAAGAAAGGCTCAAGTCAACATGAGGAGTGAAAGTACATCTTGTGAGTGTGGATGTGCCTATCAAGTGCCTAGCATACATTCCTAACTAAGCATTCATAATTAACCAATTAAACTCAATGCATTAAAGAGAAATGTGCTCAAGATCAATCACAAACACAAGGATGTATAGTGGTTCGACTACTTGTCTACTCCACTTCCGGTTCAAGTACTCAACCCCTTTGAGCACACCGGCATTCACTGGGGAGTTTAAATCTGGTTCCTCCTAACCAAGGTGTTTTAACTCGGATCCACCCAACCGGGGAGTTTACAGGTTCCTCCCAACCTACACGTTTGCACCCGTGTTGGTGGCTCCCCCTTGGAGACTTTGTTTTAGGCCCGAATAACGTGTCAAGGAACGGCTGACGTCCCTAGATTTTAGGCCCAACTAATAGGCCAAGGATCGGCTAACGACCTCGGGGCGAGTTTGTCAAACAAACTCTACACTCAACTCCCACAGGGAATTGAGTGGATGGACTCTTAACAAGACAACCTACTTGTCGGATTGAGCCCCTTGTTCAGCGCCGCTTCGGGTTGCTTCTTCTCGCTCTCCCGTGCTTGAATTAGCTCCCCTTGTGCTCCCCCGATTTTTGACGCCGTTGCTTTGCCAAGGCTTCAGCTCCAAGATCAGCTACCTTGCATGTGATGCTCCATTGGAGATGCCCAAGGTGCTAGGGAATGGTGAAACCTCTACAAATGGTAGGAAATGGGTTTCCTAGAGGAATGCACCTAAATGGACTCCTAGGTAGTGTTTAGACAAAGGATTTAACTATCATCAAGGTGTCTAAACCCTAGGAATCAAGAGGGAACAAGTCCATTCTCAAGATGTCATTGAATGGCCCAAGCTTGTGATGAAAACACAAGGAGAATGACTTGCTTTAGGTTTGGGATAGAGCCTCTAATGATCTCTAGCAATGGTGGCTTCTATCTCCTCAAAATTCCCTCTCTTTTCTCAAAAATCGAATCCCCCTCTTAAATAGATTTTCTTCCAACGGTAAAAAAACGGGCAGATTCGTGCATCTCCGATTGATCGGAAAAAGTGTCCAATTGATCGGAGCCCAGTCTGATTGATCGGAGACAAGTCCGATTGATCGGAAATCTATCCAGAGAAGTCTTTGAAAGAAATTTCGATTGATCGGAACACTGTCCGATTGATCGGACGGCCCCTTCCGATGGATCGGAAGACTGTCCGATTGATCGGAAATATGTCCAGTGAGTTTTCAATTTTTTCTGGGACAATTTCCGATTGATCGGAATTTCTATCCGATCGATCGGAGTCCTATCGGAGCACCTGTCCGATTGATCGGAGTCCTATCGGAAACTGCTGTTTGAGCCTTTTTTTATTGCAGCAGCTTCCACCTCTTTAATAAGTCTAATTTATCATGTTTTTCATGGAGTTCTAAGACTAATGATGATGACTAAAGGTATACCTAGGTGGTGCAAGTCATCTAAGAGGTTATGGGTTAGGTTTTGGTCAAGGCAAGGCACACCAAGGCATCACATTTACCTGTTTCTTCTTTCTTGATGCAGCCGCTCCGTCTCGAGTCTTCGGTCTTCGTCTTCATTAAGCTCAACCGACACTAGACCCACTGACCTAAGTAATTGACAAACAAGGTGCACTAGTATACCACAGAAAAGTGCACTAACAATCTCCCCCTTTGTCAATTACTTACAAAAACCTAACCTACCAAAACAAATACATGTACAAGAGATTATATTGATACAAAATAAAATACAGGACTCTTGACATGCCTAATCTAAGCAGCTCCTCTTCAGTTTGCTCCCCCATAACCTGTCAATCCCTGCATCACAAAACATAGCAAACTAGTTTTGGTGGGACTTGATCTTTCTCCCCCTTTTTGTCAGCAATTGACAAACTATTCTCTCCCCCTTAATGATGCAACAAGTAAGGTTAAGGTAAGAGAAGATAATATGTCGCAGTTATAACTATAAGTACATGCTAACAAGGAGAGTATAGGGTGCATGATCATATAAAACATGGAGCATGCTAAGGAACATGATTAACAAGAAAATATAACTATCTAAGCATAGTTAATCATGCTTAATTGGTCATCTATGATATACACTAAGCATTAAAGCTCAAGGGCTTATAGCCCAATCAACCAACCTCCCCTATTGGTATATCAAGACCAATACTGAGCAAAGATTAGCATACAATGAAGCATAAAACTCAAGATGATTAGCTAATCTAAGCATGGTAATAATCTAGCAAGCAAATATATTAATTAAAAGTAAGGCTCAATTATCAAAAATTGGGCTAATGAGGCTTGAATCCTCTGATTTGCCCATACACACAGAAATGAGGCTGAAATCCTCAGATTTACCTATATAAGCATTTCTAGCTACCCTCACTAACTATGTTTAGTTTGATAAGCCTAAGGGTAACTAATTTTCTCAACACCCTCATAAAATGTAGCATGAGGTGAGGGGTTGGGAACTCCTTCTACTCCTAGAAAGGATAGCGGTTGGGATCCCCTCTTAGATAAGCGGGAAGAGGGGTAGTGGTGGAAGCCGAGAGAGCTAGATCATTATGTTGGCTCCCATAACTAGCAGAGTCATCGGATTTGGAGTCCGACTCCTCCGTATTATCCCATGTGGCGGCCATCGCCTTTTTACCTTTCGGTTTAGGCGTTTCCGGACAGTCCGGGGCAATATGGCCACGTTGACCGCAACCGTAACATCGGACGGATGAAGGTTTGGATGATTTCCTTTTATGTTTATCACCCTTCTTATCCTTCTTGTCACGGCTATTCCCTCTATCAAATTTGAGGAATCTCTTGAATTTTTTGTTTAATTTTTCTTCCTCATCATCCTCATCATCGCTATCTTCCTCCGACTCACTCTTAATTTTCTTATGTTTGTGAGAGGATTTTAGGGCGATGTTTTTCTTCCTAGAGGGGGCCTTAAAGTGTAGTTCATGAGTTTGTAGGGAACCTATGAGTTCTTCTACTTTCATGTTATCTATATCTCTATACTCATCTAAGGCAACTATCTTGGAGTCAAATCTTTCCGGGAGGGACCTAAGTATTTTTCTACAAATCCTTCCTTCTGGAACCCGATCCTCCAAGACAAACATGGAGTTGCAAATATCTGACAATTTAGTATAAAACTCCATGAAAGTTTCAGTCTCTTCCATCCTAATATTTTCAAATTTGGTGGTTAAGAGCTGAAGCTTCGAGCGTCTTACTGTGCTAGTTCCCTCGTGGGTAACCTCAAGTATATCCCACGCTTCTTTTGCAGTTGCACATGTGAGAATGCGCTGAAATTCTTCCGGGGAAACCGCACAGCAAATCGCATTAAGAGCTTTGGCATTTGCCATGTATTGAGCTCTCTCAATGTCATCCCATTTGGAATCATCTTTGGGAATGACAATATTTTTCCCATCAACCTCCACTTGCTCGGTGGGCAAGGTATATCCAGTTTGTGTGCTAAGCCACACCGGACGGTCCATGGATTGGAGAAAAATTCTCATTCTCGCCTTCCAATAAGCATAGTTGGACCCGTCAAAGAAAGGTGGACGGTTGATGGTACTCCCATCTCGGTTAGACATGATGCTAGTGCTCCGGTATCGGATCTTACTTTAGACGGTTACGTCCTTGAAGAGCAACCCGCTCTGATACCAATTGAAATTGCGTCGGGTAGCCTAACACAACACCCTACGCATACGCGTGCGGAAGCTTGAGGAGCAACTAGAATTATGGCTAAACGTATAGGAGGGGGGTGAATAGGACCTTTTTCAAAATCTTTTCGCCTACTAAACAAATTTAACAAATTGAACTACGTAAGTAATTAACACTTCGGCTTCCAAGCCTAAGTTGGTCTAATTAAAAGACTAGCAAAAGATAAGAGCAATCAGAAACCTAGTCTAAACAACTTATGTGGACTATAGAGGGTGGATCAAGAAAGGCTCAAGTCAACATGAGGAGTGAAAGTACATCTTGTGAGTGTGGATGTGCCTATCAAGTGCCTAGCATACATTCCTAACTAAGCATTCATAATTAACCAATTAAACTCAATGCATTAAAGAGAAATGTGCTCAAGATCAATCACAAACACAAGGATGTATAGTGGTTCAACTACTTGTCTACTCCACTCCCGGTTCAAGTACTCAACCCCTTTGAGCACACCGGCATTCACTGGGGAGTTTAAATCTGGTTCCTCCCAACCAAGGTGTTTTAACTCGGATCCACCCAACCGGGGAGTTTACAGGTTCCTCCCAACCTACACGTTTGCACCCGCGTTGGTGGCTCCCCCTTGGAGACTTTGTTTTAGGCCCAACTAACGTGCCAAGGAACGGCTGACGTCCCTAGATTTTAGGCCCAACTAATAGGCCAAGGATCGACTAACGACCTCGGGGCGAGTTTGTCAAACAAACTCTACACTCAACTCCCACAGGGAATTGAGTGGATGGACTCTTAACAAGACAACCTACTTGTCGGATTGAGCCCCTTGTTCAGCGCCGCTTCGGGTTGCTTCTTCTCGCTCTCCCGTGCTTGAATTAGCTCCCCTTGTGCTCCCCCGATCTTTGACGCCGTTGCTTTGCCAAGGCTTCAGCTCCAAGATCAGCTACCTTGCATGTGATGCTCCATTGGAGATGCCCAAGGTGCTAGGGAATGGTGAAACCTCTACAAATGGTAGGAAATGGGTTTTCTAGAGGAATGCACCTAAATGGACTCCTAGGTAGTGTTTAGACAAAGGATTTAACTATCATCAAGGTGTCTAAACCCTAGGAATTAAGAGGGAACAAGTCCATTCCCAAGATGCCATTGAATGGCCCAAGCTTGTGATGAAAACACAAGGAGAATGACTTGCTTTAGGTTTGGGATAGAGCCTCTAATGATCTCTAGCAATGGTGGCTTCTATCTCCTCAAAATTCCCTATCTTTTCTCAAAAATCGAATCCCCCTCTTAAATAGATTTTCTTCCAACGTTCAAAAAACGGGCAGATTCGTGCATCTCCGATTGATCGGAAAAAGTGTCCAATTGATCGGAGCCCAGTCCGATTGATCGGAGACAAGTCCGATTGATCGGAAATCTATCCAGAGAAGTCTCTGAAAGAAATTCCGATTGATCGGAACACTGTCCGATTGATCGGACGGCCCCTTCCGATGGATCGGAAGACTGTCCGATTGATCGAAAATATGTCCAGTGAGTTTTCAATTTTTTCTGGGACAATTTCTGATTGATCGGAATTTCTGTCCGATCGATCGGAGTCCTATCGGAGCACCTGTCCGATTGATCAGAGTCCTATCGGAAACTGCTGTTTGAGCCTTTTTTATTGCAGCAGCTTCCACCTCTTTAATTAGTCTAATTTACCATGTTTTTCATGGAGTTCTAAGACTAATGATGATGACTAAAGGTATACCTAGGTGGTGCAAGTCATCTAAGAGGTTATGGGTTAGGTTTTGGTCAAGGCAAGGCACACCAAGGCATCACATTTAACTGTTTCTTCTTTCTTAATGCAGCCGCTCCGTCTTGAGTCTTCGGTCTTCGTCTTCATTAAGCTCAACCGACACTAGACCCACTGACCTAAGTAATTGACAAACAAGGTGCACTAGTATACCACAGAAAAGTACACTAACAATTCCACCAAAACGGCAGTCATGGGGCTGATGAAATTCGAAAAGGCAGTCAAAGACCGCTGAAAACATAAAAACAACGGCGGCCCTAGGCCGCCGAATTATTTTTCTCACCCAAAACAGCGGGTATAGGCCGCCGATTTTTGGTTGAGTTGATTTTTTCGAATCATATATTCAACGGTCATTTCTACGCTGCTAAAAAAAAAATTCAGGAGTTTGGGACCGCCAAAAATTGAATTCGGCAATGATTTTCGACACCATAGGCCACCGAATTTGGGATAAAACGACGGCCCAGGGTTGCCGAAAACAAGCCTTTTCACATAGTGCAAACACAACCGGAAAATTCTAAATCCAAGGTATTTCAAAGCAGGGAGATTTCCAATTCAGGTATTATAAATCCACGGTGCCAAACGGCGCCTTACTGCATATATCGCAATTAGTCCTGGACAATTGTATCATGCAATTAGTAGCCAAAATATTTTAAAGCAAAGAGTATCCTAGGCCTCTCGCCCTTCAATTTGAGCTATTTCTGCCATTTTCATCATTCAATAAAAGCCCAGCCACCTTTTTCTTCTTCACTTGGCTTGCACTTGGGTCTAGCCGGCACTTTATCCAACATAGAACTATTTAGGGCCACTGTAACTCAACCATCAACTGTGGCAGCTCATGCTAGGACCTGAGCCCAAGACAGGCATATCTAAACGTCAAGGTTCCTGAACATTAGAAATTATGAGGAAATGTCCACCTTTTCCAAGAATTCCAGCATTTCTCTCTCTCTTTGCATGTTGGCTGCACTTATGGACGCCCTTTCCTTCTTAGCTTTTGTCAATCTCTCTCCTCGTGCATCTCAGGTGCCATTCCTGGGTCCATTAGTGGCTATGAAATGGATGGTTAAATGTAAAATAGTAAGTGATCTAATTATTTTCTTTCAAAAATAATTTCAGATGACTAATTTTAATTTGGGATAATGCCCTAAATTGATATGTAAAAATGATGAACAGCGTGGATAACACATATACATGACAACGTGGATAATACATAATACATATACATGAATGCACATTGTTTCGTGTGGTTTGGTCCACTTGAGCTTTGGATATATATGATTCAATTTTTTATCATGTCCTAAAATTATATGTAAAAATGGATGGGCAGCATGGATAATATATATATATATATATATATATATATGATGGTGGGCCCACATAGTTTACTTCGTATGCTAAAGTGGGATACGAATTGGCTAGCAACCTCAACACCCACCACATGACAGCTCTGTGGGCCCCACCTGTAGTCCATCAAAATTTTCAGCTCATTTTATGGTATGAGAGCAAAAAATAAGGAAGATCCAAACCTTTGGTAGACCACAACAGAGGATCTAAACTTGTTGGGAGCAGAAGTTTCAGATCACTACTGTTTTCTTGTGGTGGGACCACCGCAATATATGTGATGCATATCTACGCCACCCATTTAATCTTTTCTATTTAAACAAACAACAAAAAAAATTAATAATAAAGAGTCACCACCTATTCGAACTCAGCCGGGCCAGCTCAAAATTTCGAGCAAACCAATTCCGGCCCAAACCAGATTTTTTCAGGAGAAAACCAAACAAAACCAAACACGGGCCACATGGATCAGCCCGAATCCCAAACTAGGCCGATCCACATGCAAACCAAGGTGGCACAAAAATGAGCCAAACCCAAACTAGGGCTAACTCGGGCGCCTGAATCATTGCACACCTCTAGTTGCCGAGGATTCCCTTCCCAATCAAACCATCACAGGGTGGAACCAAAGGGAAGCATAGTCATAGAGAATAAATAAATAAACCCATTACATAAGCAAAAGGTCAGGACCAATCGACGGCTGAGACCCATATGGAAAGCATAGTAATATAAAACAAATAAATAAATAAAACCATTACATAAGCGAAAGTTCAGGATGAATCCATGTGTGGGACCCATATGGAAAGTGTAGCAAATAAAAAATTAAAAAACAAAAGGCAACAAAGAAAAATAATAAAAAGTTATGTTTTGTCAAGAATGGGATTCGAACCCATGCCCTTTCGGACCAGTACCTGAAACTGGCGCCTTAGACCAACTCGGCCATCTTGACTACACTTTAAAGAATGATGTTTAATTTACACACAAAAACATTAAGTACAAAATCAACTCAAGCCCGCCTGGCTCAGCCCGTTGATCTAATGGACCCAACATTGATTGGAGATGCCCAAAAATTATTCCTCCCCACAATACATCATTGTACACGTGCCAATCTTGGGAGTTTTTCATGTCACAAAATAGGGATCATTTATTTCTCTTCTCAACCATCCGGTTGTAGAGCAGAAATAGAAAATGTAGGATTGTTTTATCCAGTACTTTTTCGGGGCATTGTCCATCCACGGTGGGTCCTAAGAGATCAACGGTCTAGAGATCAACAGTTTCAAAGTCCATGTACGCAGTCCACTTTTGCCAGTACCGCTATCTGTAAAATGTAGAAATCAGATTACTAATCTCAAATTTAGAGGTGTAAAATGTAGAAATCAGATTACTAATCTCAAATTTAGAGGTGGGCATAGATTCGAGTCAGACCGAGTTAGGGCCGTCCCGACCCGACCTGACCCATTTTTTAAAGAGACCTAACCCGAGCTCGACCCAACTTGGTACCGAGTCCAACATGCCTGGCCTGATTCGAGACTAGGATTGGCCTAGAGTAACCCAGACCGAGTCTAACCCAATCAAAGGGACCGAGTTGGGTCGAACCAGCACAAAGTTGGGTTGCGTTGTGATCTTTCTATTTTTTATTTTTTTTTATCCCAACTTGGGTTGAGATGAACCGCGTGGTTGTCGACCACTCCAATGGTCCCATCGGTCGTCGACTGGGCAGAAGGTAGAGGAGGAAGGGAGGGACTAGAGGAGAGGGAGAGGAAGGAGAGAGAATGGGTCGGGCAGAGAGGGAGAGGGCTCCCATCGGGTTCGGGCTTTGGAGGGAGGGAGGGGGGGGAGAGAGAGAGAGAGGAGTGAGGAGGCAAGAGGGTCGAGTCAGGACTCAGGTGGCTCAGTCGGATGGGTGGCCAGGTGAGTGGAGCTAGAGGGGGAGGGACGGAGAGGTCACTGTCTCTCACTCGCGGAGGGGCCGGCGGTCGGGTCTCAAGTGCCAGTAGGGTTAGAAAATAAGAGACTTATATATATATATATATATATATATATATATATATATATATATATATATATATATATATATATATATAGAGAGAGAGAGAGAGAGAGAGAGAGAGAGAGAGAGTACCCGAGTTGAGTCGGGTTTTCAAATCGAGTCGGGTCACACCGAGTCGAATTTCGGGTTGAGTCAAGTCGAGATGCTGGGTGACTCGGCCTCAACTCGTTTTGCTTTCGGATTGGGTAAAATCTACTCGAACCGGCCCGACTTAAACACTCGGTTCGGGTCGAGTCGGGTCTGAATGAGTCAGACGAGTTGAGTCTATCGAGTTCACTCAACCCGTGCCCAGCTCTACTAATCTATAGTGCTACACTTAAAGAACAAACATTGACAATGCAACAAATAAGCATGGGAGTTAAAATGTCCCTCGCCCCACATGTGCTAATGTTCCACAAGGTGAAATCCAACCCATTCGCCAAGTATGCACCACTGCATATGTGTCATGGCCTGAAATTCACGCTAGTCTGGTCACCAGGTGTGCCACAGCCATGTATGGAAAAAAAAAATGGATGTCCTCTTTCAACTTACACGCTTGGGCAGCTAATGATCGGATTCTCCTATTGATCACACACGCACGCACACGTCTTGGACCCACCTAATCAACTGCATGGATATAAGATTTACACAATGTTGTATACCACCCACGGTGATAATGTCAGCAATCCGTAAACACTTAAAAAATTCCAAACAAGCATAGAATTATACCAATTAATAAGAGTGAGTTGGTACAAGTTGAAGACTCTAAAATGAATGGAGAATGTCTAAGAGGACATACACGTGGAGGTAGTGAGAGAAGGATACATGACCTTTGGTCTAACTAAAATAATGGGTAGGATTCATGTAGCTGACCCCAATTAATTGGAATAAAGTTTAGACGATGATCACAATGATAATCCAAACGAACATATACATAACTCGAAGAGTAGTTTTCAATAATCCTTAACCTGAGGATCTATACAGTGCCCTTATGCTTGAGTTTGTAAGAGTGAGTCCCATGATTCAGTAATGTAGAATGGGTCACGGATGCATTCATGGCTCAGATGGACTGGAGGAAGGAGCTCAAGAGAAGACAGTTGAAATCGGCATAGTTCGATCGATCGACCAATCGATCTAGTCGGTTGATCAAAATTGAGACAGAAAATCCAGATTGTTCCCTAGACAATTTTGGGTCTTTTCGATCAACCTATGTTGGTTTATTGAAATTACTCCGAAATTTTCAATTTTGTATTTGGACACTTTTGGAGCTTTTCAGTTGATCGATTAGCTCTTTCGGTCGACTGACCATTCACCCGAAAGCTCAGGTCGGCCGCTCGACCACGATCAACGGACGACGACAGTTTTGCGCGTTTTTTGGTTTTATTTCCTTATTTGCTTAAGTAGCTTCTTAATTATGTTTTAAAGTTTACTTTGGTTTTTAAACACTTTTTAATTTCGTTGTTAAGGTTAACTTTCTTATTATCAATCAAATTATCCGACTTTTGTCATTTTTTCTCTTGTGGATTTAAGAAAGCTCTTGTGGATTCAAAGTAGTTATCCCCTGAGGAAGACGATGATTGACCTCATCACCGTCCCTCCTTGCATCAAGTGGTATCAGAGCAAGGAGTTTCCCTCAGATCAATGGAAACTAATGAAGGTTTAGACAACAACCCAATGGACGGTACTCCAGGGGATCATCCTCTCACGGTGGTGGCTTTTGAGACGTCGTTTGAGACTTTTTGGCTAGAGAATCAGCTAGCTATACAAGGGTTGCAGGCTACCCTCGAACGCATCGCAGAGGCACTAATGTCACCCCGTGTTCAGGGCGACAATCAGCCTCTAATGATTGTTGGGCCACACAATCAAGGTTTTTGCAAAACACTACCAACAGTGAATCGTAGGACCACGCCCGACAACACTAGCTCCAGCAATGAAGAAGTTGGTGATGTGATTCTACATCAGCCCATAAGTGGAGATGATCGAGGAGATCGAGCAGATCGAGATTTCAGAATCAAGGCCGACCTCTAGAGTTTCAACGACCAGTTGCGTATTGAAATTTTCTTGATTGGCTCGCAGAAGTCGAACATTTTTAACTACATGGAAGTACAGGGTGAGAAGAAAGTGAAGCTTGTTGCCTACAAGCTTAAGAGTGGTGCTTCAGCATGGTGGGATTGATTAGCACTAGGGGTGTGTAGACACCCCACCTTCGGCTACACTGTTGGTAGAGATAGCTGGTTGAATGGAGGACCATACCCCCAAATCCCAAGTCCAAACTAAGCCAAACTCACCCTTGTCAGCCCCATTCCATAGCCCAGTTCAAGCCTGAACCCAGTCAACCCAGTCCTAAACATCACCCTGAAAAACCCCCAGAAAAAAAGGCCAGTAAAAAAATCCTAAAAAAGTCAAACTCACTGAGTCAACCCGCTGAGTCAACCCGTCGAGTCAACCCGTCGAGTCAAACCACCGAGTCGACCCGCTGAGTCAACTCACTGAGTCAACCAGCGAGTCCAACAGCAGCCCCGAGGGAGCGACCGTACTCGCTGAAAACCGAGGAGCGGCCGTACGGGAGGCCCATAGCAGGCCGCCCGGAAAAAATTATGAGCTCTGCCACTGCTCGCTGCTATA
This sequence comes from Liriodendron chinense, assembly GCA_003013855.2. NCBI lineage: Eukaryota > Viridiplantae > Streptophyta > Magnoliopsida > Magnoliales > Magnoliaceae > Liriodendron > Liriodendron chinense. Next base: position 285,871 of record PVNU02000624.1, on the reverse strand, counting down.
AATACCCCACTCCCCTTCTCATTTCAACATCCCTTCAAGTCCAGCCAGTCCGGGTGCGATCCGAGTCCCCTTTCCCCTTTAGCCCATTTTTCCACCAAGGAGAGCCCGAGTGAGGAGAGTCTAGCCCTGGTCCAGCCCAGCCTGACCATTGGTCCAAGCCTCCCAAGCCATCCAAGTCTTAATCCAGCCACTCGAAGCCAACCCTTGCGACACCTCCGTCCACTCAGCTACTCTTTTCCAGCATCATCTCATTTGCATCTAGCATAAGTGCAACATTTACTTTTCTTCCAACCCCCCTGCTTCACTGCAAACACTTTGATTATTCAAACACACCGCATGCATCTCGCATAAAGCACCTGTCAGTTCGAGCGTATGCTCTGGGCTTGCCCGTTGTTGGAACCTGCCCATCAGAAACTCTTACTGTTCAGACCTGCATTCACGTACATATCACTATAAGCGCTTTGAATATTCAAGCACACAGCATGCATCATCTCGCATAAAGCACCTGTCAGTTCGAGCGTACGCTCTGGGCTTGCCCGTTGTTGGAACCTGCCCATCAGAAACTCTTACTGTTCAGACCCGCATTCATGCATCATGTCATTCATGAGAATATACGAGGATTAAATTAGACTTTCAAGTATTCGATCGATTCTGTGAAGTAGAGACCGTACTTCGGTACGGGCAGTGTGTGGGGTGCTTAACCTCTTCCCACCCTGTAACCGTGATCCCTTACCTTGAATTTCTAGCCGCAGATCAACAGGAGTCATTTTAGAGGAAGGAATCTCCGGATTCTCTTCTCTAACGTTTCTACAGGGTCTAGCCGACTGTAGATTCGAAGTAATTGGCTAGTGGCGACTCTGGTCTTATATAAATTCACTTAAACACATCCAGCTCAATACGATAACCAAACGAAGCCCTCGAGGACGAGGCAAGCCAATGGCACAAACGGCGATTTCGCACTCACGCATCCTCATCTCCTTCTTTTCCGAAAGGAAAGGGGAAGGGAGAAGAACGTCGTGTGGGAGCGCGGAAAAATCGGCGAGGGTCCACAGAATGGCGACTCTGCTGGGGATAAGCTAGTCCCACTAGTCGTGATCCGACTTAAAAACAGAATCCTTCCCGTACTTGAAAGTCATTAATCCTCATACAATCTCATCTGCATAGCATTCTACCCAAACCCAAACAAAAAAAAATAGAAAATTCCAAAACCAAAAAAAATATAGAAAACACCAAAACCCAAAAAGAGTATAGTCCTCACCATTGCGCCTCCTCGGGCTCAACGTGTTCGGAGACAGCTTCCCTTCCGCAGCATAATCCGCACTCGGGCTCAGCAAGCCATGTCCGACCACGAAGAAGAAACTCATCACTTCCCTGCTCTTGAAATGACCGAAGCGCAACCTCCAGCGCAACAACCCATTGATAATACGCCAATCATACAAGAATTGGCACAAGGAGTGAGAGCAATGCAAGAAATGCTCTTGCAATTCATGCAAGCACAAGCCACCGCAGCAGCCAACAATCAAGTTGGCCCAGTTCAGCAATCTCAGCAACCATGCCGGGTCCTCCCGGCCTCCAGTTCAAATCAAGCACAACCATCGGAGTCTGCCCAAGACTACCGACAGCAGCCATCTCAGCCCTTCGCTATGGGGCATCCTTCTCAATATCTTCCTGCGACGACAAGGCCATCTCAGAGCACTTCCGTTGCAGGAACATCCAGTCAGCTTCCAGCCAATATTGCAAACAACAATCTCAGTAGATCTCAGCATGTCCCCGCCGATGGAACACCTTTTCAATTCCAGCACATCCCCGCCGATGGGATTTCAATTCAATTTCCAGCAACAGGGACAGCACTGGCGAATGCCCACAATGGGGGTCAGTGTCAAGCCCACATCAATTAGCGGACAGTGGCGAATACCCAACAAGGGGGTCACTTCCCAGCATCTCAGCCTCCTGCAAACAGGAGCACTTTTCAATTCCAGCACATCCCCGCCGATGGGATTCCAGTTAATTTCCAGTAATCTTCAATTCAGCAAAATCCAGTTAATTTTCAGCAACTTTCAATTCAGCAAAATCCAGTCAATTTCCAGCAAGTTCCAGTTCAACCTTCAGTACAGTCTCCAGTTCAGTTACCATCATTTCAAGCACAAGTTCATCAGAATCCAGTTCAGTCATCAAATCAATTTCAGCAACTCGCGGTTGCTTTTCAGTAAGCCCATAGGGTCGAAGACATCGACCACTATGCCGAAGAAGAACGTGCCTTACTCCAAGAGGCACCAGTCGCTCGAACAGATCACTCAGGACTGGACGAGTTGCGGGAGCAGTTCCAGACCTTGCAAAATCAGCTTCAGCGACAGCAAGGAATCGACTTACCTTCGACCAAGTTCATAGACTTGTGTCCTTTCCCAGATGCTCAAGTACCTCAAAACTTTGAGGTACCAAAATTCAAGAGATACGATGGCAGCGGTTGTCCCACAGCACATCTCAAGGCTTTCTGCGGGGAGCTGAGTGCAATTGCAGGAAATGAAGGGGCCCTTATTCGTTTGTTCCAAAAATCTCTGAAGGGCGATGCCCTAGATTGGTACACTTCATTGGACTGCCACCGCATCAGAACATGGGAACAGCTTTCCCAGGCTTTCGTCGACAGATTCGCATACAATCTCAACATGGCACCCAGAAGAGCCGACCTCGCAGCACTCAGGCAAAGGAGTGATGAAACACTATCAGCTTATGTGGGACGTTGGCGAGCTATGGCAGCCAGAATGCGGACACCCATTGACGATGAAGAACAAATCTCCATGATTGTTCATTCAACATATCCAGGCATATCCGGGTATCTCATCTCGCATCCATATGCGAACTTCTCGCAGCTAATCCGTGCTGGAGAGCAAGTCGAAGCAGGAATCCGTGCCGGGACGATTTCCCCATGGCCTCATCAAGCCACTCCAGTCAAGAGGAACAGAGTGGAAGGAAGACCTATCGGGCACGGGAATGGAAACCGCAGTGGTTCTCCTCCCCGCCCAACAGAGGTAAACAACATCAACACCACTGCTCAAGGAAATCAACATGCTCCCCCATAGGGACGTCAACAGTATCAGCAGAATCAAGTTCAGCATCAGCCTCAGCGGTATCAGCCACAACCAAATCCTCAGCCACAAACACCTCGACAACAGCAGCAGTTCAGGGGAAATGGCTAATACTCATACCAGAACAGGCAGAATTACAGAGAGTTCAGGAAGTTCACTCCACTCAGTCAACCACTTAGTCAAATCATGACTACGCTGGTACAAAAGCAGTTACTCACTCTGATGACACCTAGGCCTCCGCCTCATCCTCTGCCTCCAAACTACCGAGAAAATGAGTACTGTGCCTACCATCAAGGACGTGGCCCGCCACTGATCGATGCTATACTTTGAAAAATGCTATACAAGACCTAATTGATGACCGCAAGATCGTCATCTCGGTCCCTGGAACTTCTCCAGCAGCTTCCACCAACATCCTTCAGAATCCTCTGCCTCAACATCCGACGGACCCTAGTTCGTCTCGTGGCCCTGCAGTCAATAGTATAGAAGAAGGGGATCATCTCGATCGCTTCTTCTCCCCCATCCAATCCATTCACGCCTACACTTATGAGCCAACAAATCCTCCTCCAGTCTTGCAAGGGGCAAGTCCCTTTCTTCCTTCAATCTCCGAGCCAGTAGTGCTTGAAGGAGCACCTCCATATGATATACCAGTTGTTCAAGGGGCACCTTACAACCATTTAAGCTGGGAACCAGTCGTCCTGGAAGGAGCACAATCATACATTGAGCCCACATACGAACCTGTCATCCTGCAAGGGGCAACTCCAGAACAATCCAATCCGCAATGGAAGGATTACACTCATCAGCAGCAAGAGCCCGTTGTCTTGGAAGGAGCTCTTCCAGCCAAGCCTGTCATATTGCAAGGGGCAAGTCCCGGAGGCGTATCAATCACGCTACGGCAGCTCGGACGAACAGAGAAACCTCCTGCCATATCAAGAGGACCAGTATTCATTCCATGGGAGCCTCCCGCCCCAGGAACAGTCAAGCTAGGACCACGACCTTATGTGGTCTATGAAGACAAGCCTCGATATTACCCCTTCAGCACAGGCAACAATGTAGTCCTCAAGGCAAAAGCTCCATACTAGGAAGATCTGGTACCCACAACAGCACCATTGCAAGAACCGGTGGTCCTAGAAGGCAAAAGGGAGGAAAACTACAAAGAGGTTCCATGGCACTATCCAGAATGTGCGGAAGTGGGGAACATGAATCCCAATGGGCGTTGCATCCGAAGAGATAATCAGAACAGAGGAGATACCAAAGGCGCTCTCTCAGGCCTCGGCAACAAAAATGAAGCCGCATACGATGTGGCGACTCAGCTCAAGTCAATCCCTGCACAAATCTCAGTATGGGAGCCACTCTGCACATCTTGCATACACCGAGAAATGTTTGCCAAAACCTTGAACGATGCTCATGTCTCCTCCGATACGGCACCAGAAATGATAGCTTTGATGATTGGACAACTCCTGGCTCCGCGCGCCATCACCTTCACAGATAATGAGTTGCCACCAGAGGGACGTGATCATGGGCGATCCCTCAACATAGCCTTACGATACAAAGACCTCTGTGTTCCGCTGGTCCTTATCGATAATGGCTCAAGCTTAAATGTCTGCCCACTCAAGACTGCAGAACGTCTGGGAATCAGTCCTTCTTCATTTCGACCCAGCACCATATGCGTCAGAGCATTCGACAACACCCGCCGATCAGTGGAAGGGGAGGTCGACATAGAGGTACAGATAGGTCCGGAAGTCTCCACCATCACATTCCAAGTCCTGGATATATCAGCCTCTTTCAACATGTTGCTCGGACGACCGTGGCTGCACAAGGTTGGAGCTGTGCCATCAACCCTGCATCAACGAGTGAAGTATATCTGTGAAAATCAAGTGATCTCTATCCATGCAGAGAAGGAGCTCATCATTCCTTCCAATGCTGCTGCCACTGAACCAGACATCCCGGTCATCGATATCCAACACTCTGAAGAAGACATCCCGTTTCATAGTTTCGAATTCGAGACTGTGAACTCTATCGCCAATCCAGAACCGATAAGGGTGGAACGTGTCTTTTCACCAGCAGAGCGTCTGAGCCTCAAATACCGAATGAAGAATCACTTCAAATCCAGAAAGGTACCGCTGATATATAACCAACGCAAATAGGGACTCGGATACAGGTCAACCTTCATGAACAAAAGGAGGAAGAAATTTCAGTGCTCACCCATCCAGTTCATCAAGCCAGGAGAACCTTGCAAAGATCCAGGTGGGAATCAACCGACTGCATTACACAAAGGCCTCCCGATGAGCCTAGTTTGGGCCACGTGGCCCCCCATTCGATGGGATCAGATTCTCGAACCATCTAAGCCTCCAGAAGAAGAAGAAAAGGATGAAGACGAAGAAGGAAGTCAAATACAGCAGCTTCAGGACCAGGTTACTCTGACACCTGCTCCCAACCAGGGGCACAACTTGCCCACTTCTCTCAACCAGGGGCACAACCTGCCCACTTCAATCAGCAAGGGGCACGACTTGCCCATCTCAGCACCAATTAGCAAGGGGCACGACTTGCCCATCTCTGCAAAGTCAACTTCTTCAATTATTAGCCAGGGGCAGAAGCAGCCCATCCATTGGACCAAGAAAGGGAAATGGCCAGCCCTAGATTGGTCTGATGTCCAGATTCCAAACTCATGTCTAGCTGTGGAACCAGACGAACTGCAATGCGAAGTAAGTGATCCGGGAGGGACTGAGTACGACTCAGATCTCGAACCTGACCAGCAAGAGGTCATGGTCATTGGGCCAGATCGTGACTCTTCGCCCAAATCATCAACCCCCACCTCTTCAGGGGAGGAAGTGTGGGGTCCTGAATGGTCATCTATTCCCCTAACTTTTGAATCAGCCAAAGAGCCATCTGAGGGCTCTGGCTTCCAAAAAAAATGCCTGTCTAGGCAACGATCGGAACTTTGGAACAAGTTGGGATCAATCATGGTCTGTAATGCCCGCTTGTTCAAAGTCCCGTGAATTTCGAAAATCTAAAAAAATCAAAAACTTTCAAAAGCCAAAAACATCTAGTATTTCCATTTCAGAAAAATCTCAAAAACCAAAAAATATTTCTTTTCCTGCATTCAATAGTGTGCCAAGTTCGTCTAATGAGTCGCATGAGTTTGAAGTCGAATCATATGATTTCGACATCGAATTAGACTTCGAACTCATGGGTCTGGACGAAGCTCGGGACGAGGAAGATGATGATCCAGCTCCCGAACTAGAGGATCTCCTCAAAAAGTTCGAATCTAAAGCCAATGTTGTAGCCGATGATTTCGAGATAGTAAACTTGGGGACACCTGAGATCCCTAGGGAAGTACGCATTGGAAAATCGTTGCCACCTGAGATGAAACAGAAAATGATAGAGTTCCTAGCTCCAAGATTGTCCAACTTTGCGTTCTCATATGAAGACATGCCGGGGCTCGATGAAGAGCTCGTTGTACACCATCTGCCAACAAAGGCAGATATGAAGCCAGTGAAGCATAAACTTTGAAGAATGAAGCCAGAGTGGGCCCTGAAAGTCCGAGATGAAGTCATCAAACAATACAACGCGGGATTCTTGGTAGTCTCCAATTACCCTGAATGGCTCGCCAACATCGTACCAGTACCGAAGAAGGATGGCAAGGTTCGAATGTGCATCGACTTCCGAGATCTCAACAAAGCCAGTCCAAAAGATGACTTCCCTTTGCCACATATCGACACTCTGGTCGACAACACTGCTGGATACAAGATCTTCTCATTCATGGACGGGTTCTCAGGTTACAATCAGATTAAGATGGCCGTCGAAGATCGTGAGAAGACAGCATTTATCACTCCCTGGGGAACCTTCTGTTACAGGGTGATGCCGTTCGGTCTGAAGAACGCAGGAGCAACATATCAGCGAGCAATGACAGCACTATTCCATGACATGATGAACAAGGAGCTTGAAGTATATGTGGACGACATGATCGTCAAATCTCGCACACTTGAAGGACACTTTGAAGATCTGAAGAAGTTATTCAACAGATTATAAAAGTACAAGCTCCGTCTCAACCCTCAGAAATGTGTCTTCGGTGCAATCGGAGGTAAGCTCCTCGGCTTTATGGTGAGCGAGGATGGCATCAGGGTCGACAAGACCAAAACCAGAGCAATCATCGAGATGCCCCCTCCTAGAACAAAGAAAGAAATTCGTGGCTTCCTCGGCAGAATTCAATACATCAGTCGCTTCATCGCACAGCTCACACCTATCTGTGAGCCCATATTCAAGCTCCTCCGAAAAAACGTTCCAAAAGAATGGAATGATGATTGCCAAGTCGCCTTCGATTGCATCAAGAGATATCTCATGAATCCTCCAGTCCTAGTGCCGCCCGCTCCCGGACGACCACTATTGTTATACATCTCAGTAGCAGCAGAAGCCATTGGCTGTGTCCTCGGCCAACACGACGAGACCGGGAAGAAGGAACAAGCAATATACTATTTGAGTCGAAAGTTCACCGACTACGAGACCAGGTATTCCCCGATCGAGAAGACTTGCCTCGCCTTAGTCTGAGCAACTCAACGACTCCGTCAATACATGATTGCATTCCCTATTCTCCTTCTCACTCACATGGATCCGCTCAAGTACCTGTTCGAGAAACCGGCACTCACTGGAAGGATAGCTAAATGGCAGCTACTCCTGTCTGAGTTCGACATCACCTATGTCACTCAAAAGGCAATCAAGGGACAGGCCCTCGCCGATCATCTTGCGGCTCACTCTCTCCTGGACTATCAGCCGCTCAAGACATTCTTCCCTGATGAAGATCTCTTGCTCATTGAAGAGGAAGAAAAGAAGAAAAAAGATGAGTGGACGTTATTCTTCGACGGCGCAGCAAACTCTAAAGGGAGTGGTATTGGAGCAATCCTCTACTCTCCAGACGATGTCCCTATTCCTATCTCGAGGCGCATCGCATTCGAGTGCACCAACAACATGGCAGAGTACGAAGCATGCATCGCTGGCTTAAGGGAAGCCATAATCTTGGGCGTCAAGAAGCTACGAGTATTTGGAGACTCACAGCTTATCATCAATCAGACCAATGGCGAATGGAAGACCAAGGATGAGAAGTTGATACCATATCATGTGTATCTTGACAATCTGATCGAAGAATTCAAGGAAATCACCTTCTCATACATGCCCAGAGCCAAGAACCAGTTTGCAGATGCTCTCGCCACGCTCGCATCAATGCTCAAGATCCCAAAAGGAGCTTCAGAATGGGAGCTCACAGTCGAAATTCAAGAAGAACCTGCTTTTTGCCTGCAAATAGAAGAAGCCGAAGCTGTCCCTGACAAACCCTGGTATGCCGACATCAAGCAATATCTCGAAACCCAGGAGTATCCAGAATCAGCAACAGCAACAGATCGCCGAACCATCCAACATTTGGCCGGCCAGTTCACCATCAGTGGCGAAGTTCTCTACAAGCGATCCTATAATCACATCCTCCTCCGATGCGTCGATGAAACAGAAGCTGCAAAGATCATGAAAGAAATACACGAAGGAATCTGTGGCCCTCACATGAATGGGCACATGATGGCAAAAAAGATTCTACGACTTGGCTACTATTGGCTCACCATGGAGACAGACTGTTGCCAGCACGTCAGAAAATGCTTCAAGTGTCAGGAGCATGCGAATCAAATCCATGCCCCATCATCAGAGTTATACAACCTGACCACCCCCTGGCCCTTCTCCATGTGGGGACTCGACATCATCGGCAAGATCAATCCCAAAGCATCAAATGGTCATGAGTACATACTTGTGGCAGTCGACTACTTCACCAAGTGGGTAGAGGCAGCCTCCTACACCACAATTGCAACATCTCAGGTGATCAAATTCATAAAGAACAACATCATATGCCGGTATGGAATCCCCAATGCTATCATCACAGATAATGGGACCCCGTTCGTCAATAAGAAGATGGATGACTTCCTCAGCAAGTTCAAGATCCAACGTCATCGATCAAGCCCCTACCGTCCCCAGATGAACGGTGGGGTAGAAGCCGCAAACAAGACAATCGTCAGGATACTTGAGAAGATGGTCGTGACCTATCGAGATTGGTCAGATATGCTCCCATATGCACTTTGGGCCTATCGAACGTCTGTACGGTCTGCTACGGGCGTTACTCCTTTCGAGCTTACTTACGGAATGGAAGCAGTCCTACCAGTCGAGGTGGAAATACCATCATTACGGGTATTACTAGAAAACGGAATTGAAGAAGGAGAATGGCAACGGGCCAGATTCGATCAGTTGCAGCTAGCAGATGAAAAGCGCATGCGTGCACTAAGTCATTCACAATGCTATCAGAAAAGGATCGCTCGGGCTTACAACAAGAGAGTCCGAAAAAGAAGTTTCAAAGTAGGCGACATGGTCATGAAGAAGATTCTACCGTCGCACCTTCCAGATCCCAGAGGAAAGTTCAAACCCTCGTGGGACGGGCCACTGATCGTCAGAGAAGTACTTCCCGGAGGCGCCCTCAGACTCACCAGCATGAGAGGGGTGGATCTTCCTGAGCCAACCAACGCCGACAACGTGAAGATCTTTCACGGGTAAGTTATTCTGACCTTATCAAAGGTTACTTTAATAGAGCTGAAGTCAAGGGGTCAAAGCTAAGATCTCTGAGAAATCCTTTCCGTCCACCAACAAGTGTTTCAAACAAGGGGATCCAAAAAGAGAAACATACAAAAAAAAGGGGGGATTCAAAAGGAAAAGAAAAAAAAAAGGGGAGAAAAAAAGAATATAAAAAAAAGAGAAGGAAAAAGGGAAGCCAAAGAAAGGCACTCAAGAAAAAAAAAATCAATCCAAGAAACACAGTCATCCATCCATTCATCTCAGAGGGATCTTTAGCAAAGACCGACAGCTCTATTATCGTAACTCAGGATAAGGGCTGAAAGACTGCCATCGGCCGGCAACGACGGATTCCCGACCTCTAGCCGCCCAGTTATCCAAGGATGCAGGAAAAGAAAAAAAAAAGAGAAAAAGAAAATGTGTGCCTAAACAAAGAGGGCGGAGTGAAAACCCGAAAGGGCGCTCCGAGTAAAAACAGTGGGCATACAGCGGACTTGGTGAAAACCTGAAAGGGTGCCAAGGGTAAAAACAGCATAGCTGCCAAGGGGCAGGCAAGACCAAATACCCGGGACGTGGTGAAAACCCGAAAGGGCGCCACGGGCAAAAATGACGGGAAAAAGCCGGCTGTGGTGAAAACTCGAAAGAGCACTGCAGGCAAAAATGGCTCAAATGAAAAAAAAAATAAAAAATAAAAGTGTAGGTACCAAGAAATCAGACAGTCCAGATCGGTTCAAGCAGTGAAAGTGCAAGAACAAGAGGAAGTACAGTCAGGAGTGAAGAACTCTACAAACTCTGACAATCTCAGAAAGCAAGAGTTTCCATTGCCTACATCTCTAGGGAACCAAAGGATCAAGCAAGTCAAATCTCGAGACATCGGTCAAATCATTGACCGAGCCCCAGTTCTGATTCCTATATCCCGACACAAAGTCCAGAAACACTCACAAGACAACTCATGGCACAGTAGATTTTCAAACAGTTTTCTCTTTTTTAATTAGATGCATCATATTTCTTTTACACATATCATATCATCTTTTTCAAAAAATACAAAAAAATACATCATCATCAATCATACATGCAAAAAAGAATGTGCAGGTGGCCAACACAATCAATCTCTACCCTCCTCCTCGGCCACATCAGGTGAGTCCTCTGACTCATAAAAAGATAGTCTCGCTCTCAACCTGCTCACCTCCATACGTAGGTAATGCGCCTCATCGCGCTCAAGGGTACAGATCGCTGTCTCCTCATCAGTCAACCTCTGATCGGTAACCAATCTCCTCGACATCATCTCACAATGATACCGAAGTGCAGAGATCTCAGACAGCAGATGGCCATGAGTGGCCAAAAGGAAGCCAGGATCGATAAACGGGCGCTCCTCAAAAGGTTCATATGAACCAGATGAAGAGCCTGCATCCCCAAGGATATCCTGCTCATCCTCATCAGCAGTCTAGTGCCAGCAAGGGATACGTCGGTACAAAGACTGCTCAGCAACCCAGTACTGATATGGGGCGGTCGCCATCGGAAAACTCCGCAGCTCAAAACCCAGCAAATCAGCAGTCAGGTAGCTCGCCCAAGAACAATCAATCCGGGTCCTGAAGTCAGAAGATCTAGAGGGAAGTACTCGACGCCCGATACCCGTGAAAGCGAAATGAGGAACATCCTGCTCATACCCAAACTGCCGCAGGAACCGGATGGGATGGTAAGAAAAGTAAGATCGAAAGCCTACCAACATCAGAGGATGGCGGTGTGCATCGCAAAGCACTGGAGGAAGTGAAAGCCAAGATGACTCCCAACGAACGTTCCAGTCACGAAGTTCAGCGAACATCCTGCGATACAAGGGCTCACTCATCCTAGCTGTATGAGGAAGAAACTCCATGATGTGTCGCATAAGGTCTGGGCAACGAGTGTCAGGAAGAGGTACAGGAACATTCAAAGAAAGACGCTCCCATAACCAGACCTAATCACAAAAAGGAAAAGAAGTTCAGCTAAAGCAAAGCAATCCCCAACAAAGCAAAAGAAAAAAAAAGATGCAGAAAAGATACCTGAAGAAATGCACAGCAGCCGCGAAGGACACGAGTGCGGCCCAAGGCGCAGTCGGTCAGCCCATTAAATAGCTCGGCCAAGATAAGAGAAATGATCCCCTGCCGTCGGATAGCTCGGCTCATCACCTCAAAAAGTAGAGGAGTCTGGGACCTGCGCCATCCCGAAAATAGCACCTCAGCTATCAAGCAGAACATCAGTGAGTTCCGAGCAAAGGTAGAACCGGCCGTACTCTGAGGACCCGAAAAAAGATCATACAGTAGGTCCAAAGAGAACACTACAGCATCCTGGCCACCAGCTGCAAGCCGAACAAGATAAGGGATCCCGAACCAGTTCTGTGGTGTAGCAGTCTTCGGCGACTTCTTCGGCGAAAAATATTGAGCATAATCCCAGGGTAGGCCTGTTAAGCGAGCAAGCTCCTCCAAAGAAGGTCCCATCTCCATATCGTTGAACGCAAACAAGTTCAACGAAGGGACCCAGTCAATCAAGGCAACTCCGAGCATCCTCTAGACAATATCAACTCTGGCCATATGGATCAGACCGCCAAAGCCATAAGACTCCAAATCTCGAATCTCATAAACTGACAAGCTGTCAAGCCAAGCAAGCAGTCGTGGCGAGCAAGAAGAACGAGGAAGCAGCTGACAAGTCCTCACTGGTACCCCCTCCAGCACAAAAGGCCCAGAAATCAATGATGACTCATCAAGGATCGGAAGGTCAACGGGCGAAGGAGAAGGAAAAGCTGGAACCTCTGCAGACTCGACAGCCCCTGACCTGCCCTCAGTAACGGCTATGTCTGATATAGTCGCATCGCTGTCTGAAACTGTCATAATCTCAGCCGCATGAGAAGACTCGCCCACCTCATGAACAGAGTGCGCAAAGGACCAATGACCAAGGGAAGGACAATGCTCCCCATCAAAAGGACTGTCAGTGAAGATCACGCCGCACATCGTGACATCCTGGCTAATCTGACCGTCAAAGAATACATCTGAACCATCCAGAAGGGTCCCGGCAACCCCGATCGAAGAATCAACGGTCAGATCTGGACCTACGGCCCCCTCTAACAGGAAATCATGAATCCAATCATCATCCTGGCCGATCAAAGGGATCATCAAGGCATCCACACCGTCCATCAGGGGGGCATCATCAATGATCACATCAAGTCCACCCAAAGAAGTATACCGCACATCCTGGCCCTCATCCAGAGCATCCAAACCGTCAAAGGTACCATCTGAACCATCCATCCCATCCAAGCATGAGATCAGCCCATCTATGTCCCTCATGGTCCCATCATCACCATCCATCACATCATCCATGGGGCCCACACTCAAGGGATGCATAGCTTCACCCATGTCCCACCTCATCATCCTATCCATACCATCCATTTCTCCCACAATCAAAGGCCTACCCAAATCTGGAATTACAGCCATTCCACCATTAATAGAGCCATTCAAAGCTCTCCCAACAACCATCTCTAACCCCTCATCAATGCTTCCATTCAATGCTCCATCCCCACCATCAATCAAAGGCACCTCACCATCTTTAAAGCCTTCATCAATTGCTGCAACATGGGACCCACCAATCTCTCCCACAACGGCCCCCAAGCCATCATCAATGGCTGCCCAAGAGAGGATAAACAAAGAAAAAGACAAAAAGAGAAGGAAAGAAGGGACAAAAGGAATATTCATGGCTGCAATCGAACCCGGACGTGCAGGGAATAAGGAGACAGGGACAGTGGACAGAGGAGAATGTCCGAACCAGAGCCAGCCCAGGCCGCTCAAGAGGCGAGCCTTGGGCGGCCTGCCCTGGGCCGCCCGTACGGACGCAGATTTCCTCTCTCCGCGGGATTGGCTCCAGGATTCTTGGTAGGTGAGGCTGACATTCCACGTCAGCAGATGGCGCTCCATGGGCCGCCCAAGGCTCCGGTCCACTCCAGATTTCGATTGAAGCTGATCAAGATCATATAAAAGGTGCCCCACCAGTCCAATCATGAAGTAATGCGGCCAGAACATGGCTGATCAAGTCAAAGAGAAGGAAAGGTGATCAAGTGGGGGCCACAAGCAATCCAAGTCATTCAAAGACTAGATCACCATGATCTAAACCATTGAAGAACCTATATGAGCCATCAAACAACAAGATCAAAGGTTTGATCATCAAAGGAAGGGCCAAAATCCAAGATCCAACCATCAAGTGGGCCCACAAAGCCAAGTCAAGCAATCTGAGATGCTCAAGCCATCATCTGCACCATGAGAAGCCTTCTTAGCCCCACAAATCATCAAAAGAGGTGCCTCAAAGTAAAGCCAAGGTCTCAAGTGGGCCCACAGGGCCGAATCTATCAATCTGAATCATTCAAGGGCTAGATCAGCATGATCTAAACCATGGGAAAGCTTACACAAGTCATAAAGCAGCAAGATCGAAGGCTTAGTCATCAAGAAAGAAGGCCAGAATCCAAGATCTGATCATCAAGTGGGCCCTCAGGGCCAATTCAAGTAATTCGGACCACTCAAATCACCATCAGCCCCGTCAGAAGACAAACAAAGCAAGGTCAGTATGCCCAACCCCATATTATGGTCCGAAGACCTTAAACTACGTCTGGATCAAGATCCCGAGGGACTTTTTAATAAAAACCGGTAGCAGTCTGGATCGTCGAATCAAGATCCGCTGATACCGGATATTTTCTATAAAAAAAAAGAACAAAAAATAGGTTTTTCCTGTCATGCACAGTTTCAGGGTCCGAAGACCTTAAACTACGTCGGGATCGACATCCCGAGAGATTTTCAATAAAAGCCGGTATCGGTCTTGATCGCTCGAATTAAGATCCGACGACACCGAGTACTTTCAAAAAAATAAAAAAATAAAAAAAAATGTCTTTCCTGTTTTGTGCAGTACTGGTCCGAAGACCTTAAACTACGTCGGGATCAGGATCCCGAGGGATTTTCAATAAAAGCCGACATCGGTTTGGATCGAATCAAGACCTGACGATCTCGGACATTTTCAGAAAACCAAAAAATATATACATCACATGTACAGTTTCTGGTCCGAAGACCTTAAACTACGTCGGGATTAACATCCCGAGGGATTTTCAATAAAAGCCGGGATCGGCCGTGACTGCTCGAATCAAGATCCGCTGATACCGGATATTTTCCAAAAAAGAACAAAAAAAAAATATGTTTGCCCCCCTTTTGTATAGTTTCTGGTCCGAAGACCTTAAACTACGTCGGGATCAAAATCCCGAGAGATTTCCAATAAAAACCAGTGTCTATCTTGACCGTTCAAAATTGAAATTTTATGACTTGGAACAGTTTTCGAAAAATCATAAAAAAGAATGTATTTTCAGCATGTACATATTTGCGGTCCGAAGACCTTAAACTACACTGGGATTAGTTTCTCGGGGGACCTTTCTCGCTTTCAACAAAAACCGGCATCGATCCCAGCCATTCGAGCCAGGATCTAATGACCCGGATCATTTCCAAAATACCAAAAAAAAAAAAAATCTAAGCTTTCCATAAAAACCATTGTGAATCTCGATTACTCGAGTTGAAGTCTGGAACTTTTTCAAAACAAAAAAAATATATACATACAATATAAAACAAAAAAGTTTTCACCACCAGTTTCAACCCACCAATTTATCCCCAGTGGTCCGAAGACCTAAAACTACACTGGGATTAACTTCTCGGGGGCATTCTTTCCTAACCTGTTCCGGACATGGCTGACACTTAATCGTACGGGTGTCTGGAATCTTTTAAACAGGTAAGGGCTGAGGCGGGCAGAACTCCGCAACCCTGTTCGTGTTGAACGCACCGTGATGGACAACCTTGATTTGGAAGTCGCTGTTGAATCTAACGGATGTTCCCTGTTCCTAAAACTCATGAAGGGGATTAAGGCTGTTGGGAGGTGGAGCGCACCCTCACGGAATTGTGAGCAACGTAAGGCCCCAAACTGGATTGACTAAGGGAAATGTGAGGATGTGGCTCATTTTGTGGCCGAAGGAGTCCGTCGGACGATACGTGGTCTATGTGCATTGCACATGAGGAACAAGCAACTTTGTGGGTGTGTTGACTGAAAACCCTCAAAATCTCCTCATCCGAAGATGTAAAACTACGGCACTTAATTGTGTGAGACTCGTCTTGCTCACTGACGTAAAATGGATCGGGTGCCTTACCAGCAGTAGAAGCTGGAAATGGATGAAAATTCCATACTTTTCCCTGCATTTCATAAAAATCACAAAAATACAAAAACATTGCAAAATCACCTTTTCAAAAATCACAAAAAATATTTCCCTTGCTTTCAACAAAATATTTTCAAAAATCACAAAAAATATTTCCCTTGCTTTCAACAAAATATTTTCAAAAATCACAAAAATATTTCCCTTGCTTTCAATCAAAATATTTCGAAAATCACAAAAAATATTTCCTGTGTTTTCAATAAACTGATCTCTACCCTGACCGCTCAGGTAAAGATTCGGATCCACATATTTACAAAAAATCACAAAAATTAGCATCCCCAGCACTACAATTCAGGAGTCTTGAACTCCGCTCACTTCACAGTATGGGATGACGGATCCAATCGCCCGCAAATTGGAATCTTGACCAAAACGGGCAACCAAACACCATCTCAATCACATGTATGCCCAGAAGAACATCTTGAAGTTGAATAATATCCTCGTACATTCTCATTAGCAAAGAAACAGCATCTTGGGACGATGGACCTGATCGACCACGGGTCGGGATCTTGACCAACCCGCTGACCAAACACCCGTGTAAAAAAGAAAAACCCAAGGGAGCACAACCCTGCAAGCAATAAGCTCAAAGTTCTCTGCACCCATAGCAAAAGCAAAATCATCAAACTGAAAGAGAATGAGCCAAAGCCATGCATTCATCATGCATCTCCATGCATCAGCATCCATCGCATCAATCATCATGTTTACCTGCTTTCAAAATAAAAGTCGGTTAGTCAAAGACCCCACAGGCATCCCTAGTGGAGGCACGCGCAGACCCGATTTTCATTTCAAAAGACAAAATATTTCTGTTTGCAAATAAAAACCCCACGGAGTATCACTCCCCAGAGTGGGTATCTTTTCAAAAATCCAAAAATATTTTTCCAGTAGAGCGTTCTGTCTCCAAAACACCAGGAGATCTTCCATATCTCTGGGTAGGAGCCAACGCAAAAATCAAATAAGATCCGATGTCTCGCGGTTTCCCCGGAGACCATCGGATCCAATGCACTCAAAGTACGATCGAACTGAACTCCAGTGTTAGTGCGGTCGTGCCACATGCCAAGATACAAAAAAGATGAAAGCCAAAAAGCTCGGTCACAGAAACCATTTGAACAGGTGGAAATGATGAATTGTAACCCAAGTATCGAAACCAGCAGATTGGGTGGAAAGAGTTCACCCTCACATACCTAGGCATGGATGCCTGAAGTACCTTGACTGAGTCCAAGTCGGCGTAGTAGAATCCCGTAAGACTATCTGACGCAGGGCGTCTAACCACTTTGACAGTCAAGCGAAACAAGTACTCCTGGAGTGATCTGGAAAAACATCAAACATCACACAATCAGTCTCAGGGTCAGTATCCTCGTAAGACTAGCGGACGCAGAGGCTCTACTGTACCTTTCCGATGTTAGTACCGATCGGGAATGGAAGGGTTGCGATTGGGTACCCAGGTTGCAGCAAACTGCAGGGACAATCGCAACGTTTTCTCCAAACTCTCGCGGTATGTGCGAGTTATCAATTTCCAGACAATCAACTGACTCAGATACAAAGGACAACAAAGATTCCAGACCACAATCAAGGAAAGAATGAATTGCAAACCAAGCATCGAAGCCAGCAGATCGGGTGGAAAAAGCCCACCTGCACATACCTAGGCGTGGATGCCTGAAGTACCTTGACTGAGTCCAAGTCGGCGTAGTAGAATCCCGTAAGACTCTGCTATACCTTTTCGATGTTAGTACCGATCAGGAATGGAAGGGTTGCGATTGGGTACCCAGGTTGCAACGCATGCAGGGACAATCGCAACGTTTTCTCCAAACTCCCGCGGTATGTGCGAGTGATCGATTTCCAAACGATCAACTGGCACAGATGCAAAGGCAAGCAATGATTTCAGAACATGATCTATGAATGGCCGGGTCAGAAGTGGGGTGTCCACTCGCTTTGGCATTCGGTTGCACGCAACCTCTGCCAAAGAGGGGCATCTGTAGACACCCCACCTTCGGCTACACTGTTGGTAGAGATAGCTGGTTGAATGGAGGACCATACCCCCAAATCCCAAGTCCAAACTCAGCCAAACTCACCCTTGTCAGCCCCATTCCATAGCCCAGTTCAAGCCTGAACCCAGTCAACCCAGTCCTAAACATCACCGTGAAAAACCCCCAGAAAAAAAGGCCAGTCAAAAAATCCTAAAAAAGTCAAACTCACTGAGTCAACCCGCTGAGTTAACCCGCTGAGTCAACCCGTCGAGTCAAAACACCGAGTCAACCCGTCGAGTCAACCCGTCGAGTCAAACCACCGAGTCGACCCGCTGAGTCAACTCACTGAGTCGACCAGCGAGTCCAACAGCAGCCCCGAGGGAGCGACCGTACTCGCTGAAAACCGAGGAGCGGCCGTACGGGCGGCCCATAGCAGGCCGCCCGGAAAAAATTACGAGCTCTGCCACTGCTCGCTGCTATAAATACCCCCCTCCCCTTCTCATTTCAACATCCCTTCAAGTCCAGCCAGTCCGGGTGCGATCCGAGTCCCCTTTCCCCTTTAGCCCATTTTTCCACCAAGGAGAGCCCGAGTGAGGAGAGTCTAGCCCTGGTCCAGCCCAGCCTGACCACTGGTCCAAGCCTCCCAAGCCATCCAAGTCTTAATCCAGCCACTCGAAGCCAACCCTTGCGACACCTCCGTCCACTCAGCTACTCTTTTCCAGCATCATCTCATTTGCATCTAGCATAAGTGCAACATTTACTTTTCTTTCAACCCCCCTGCTTCACTGCAAACACTTTGATTATTCAAACACACCGCATGCATCTCGCATAAAGCACCTGTCAGTTCGAGCATATGCTCTGGGCTTGCCCGTTGTTGGAACCTGCCCATCAGAAACTCTTACTGTTCAGACCTGCATTCACGTACATATCACTATAAGTGCTTTGAATATTCAAGCACACAGCATGCATCATCTCGCATAAAGCACCTGTCAGTTCGAGCGTACGCTCTGGGCTTGTCCGTTGTTGGAACCTGCCCATCAGAAACTCTTACTGTTCAGACCCGCATTCATGCATCATGTCATTCATAAGAATATACGAGGATTAAATTAGACTTTCAAGTATTCGATCGATTCTATGAAGTAGAGACCGTACTTCGGTACGGGCAGTGTGTGGGGTGCTTAACCTCTTCCCACCCTGTAACCGTGATCCCTTACCTTGAATTTCTGGCCGCAAATCAACAGGAGTCATTTTAGAGGAAGGAATCTCCGGATTCTCTTCTCTAACGTTTCTACAGGGTCTAGCCGACTGTAGATTCGAAGTAATTGGTTAGTGGCGACTCTGGTCTTATATAAATTCACTTAAACACATCCAGCTCAATACGATAACCAAACGAAGCCCTCGAGAACGAGGCAAGCCAGTGGCACAAACGGCGATTTCGCACTCACGCATCCTCATCTCCTTCTTTTCCGAAAGGAAAGGGGAAGGGAGAAGAACGTCGTGTGGGAGCGCGGAAAATCGGCGAGGGTCCACAGGGTGTCAATGGGTTAAGCTCGGGCCTAAAAAATTAAAATTTTGAATAGGGCCAGCCCCACGTCTCGGGCCAAGACCTCCCCAGGCCCAACCTGTTGAATACCCTAATCACAACTCGCACGAACTCAAAAAATGAAGGCGTCCGTCCGTTCATAGTAGTGGATGAAGCGTCTACTACGCGCGTGATTCCTCCCCAATGACTACAATCAGATATTGTTTCAACAATACTAAAATTATCGGCAAGGAGGCAGACTAGTACGAGAGTACACCAAAGAGTTCCATCGTTTGGCGGCGTAGAATGATTTAGCGGAAATTGAATCGCAATAGGTCACTCTTTTCATCGGTGGGTTGCGAATGCTGATTTAGGATCAGGTCTAAATGCATCTCGTCTGGACGAAAGATGAAGCAATCAAATTGGCCACTAGGGCCGAGACGCAGCTCGATAGGTCTAATGTTTGTACCTACCTTGCCCAAACCTCCACGGTGGTTCCTTTGCAGAACACTACCCTAGACAAAGGTAATGAACCAATAGGGGGTGTCCTCAACCTCTTACGGTCACAAACCATAAATTGGGGAGTGGACCATCGAGACCCCAATGTGCAGTGACAACGGCTCAAGGTCAGAGTAGGATCTCGAATCCCTATGGACGGCCAAGGCCAGACCGTTGTTTCTAATGCTGACAAGGCCTCACAGCCAATATAGCCATCAATGAAGGGGATGCTGACAATGTGGAAGAAGACCCTAAGTGTAGTGAGGCGGAACAAGTAGCCGATGAGGAGGTGGGTGAAGGGAATTGGGTGGCCGAAGATCACGACGATTCTTTAGTCGTGAGAAGACTCTTATACACCCCCAAGAAGGAGGTGCACCCACAACAACACAACATCTTCTGCACATAGTGCACAATGAATGACAAGGTCTATGATGCGATCATACACAGTGGCTGTAGTGAAAATATCGTCTCGAGAATCATGGTGAAGAAGTTGCAGCTGAAGACTAAGAAGCACTCTTCCCCGTATTCAATTGGTTGGATCAAGAAGGTTAACGAGACTAACGTAACTGAGTAGTGCACCCTCTCATTTTCATTTTGTAAATACTACAAAGACCAAGTATGTGTGTAGTCAATATGGAGGCTTGCCACATATTACTCGGTCGGCCATGAAAGTCGAACCGTGACACAATCCACTGAGGATGAGACAACGTCTATATTCTTTTAAGGACGGTCGGAAAACAATCATCACCCCCTATTGGTCTGGAAGCACACCCTGAAGCTTCTAAACTGGAGGGGCATTCTCTCTTAACCATTCATGATTTTGTTAAGGAATTCAAGGAGATCGAAGAGGTGTAGGCCTTAATTGTGAAGGGCAAAGGCGTAGAGCCCATGAACATCCCCACAAGTTTGAAACCATTGCTAAACAAATTTAAAGAAATCTAGCCCAAGGACTTACCTGATGGTTTTCCCCCATGCAGGATATTCAACACCACATATACCTTGTCCTAGGGGCTAGTTTACCTAAGAGCCCTCACTATCGGATGAATCCAAAGGAGTGTGAGATCCTCCAGGGACAAGTGGAGGAATTGATCCATAAGGGTCTAACTGAAAAAAGCATGAGTCCCTAAGCCATCTCGACATTGTTAACTCCCTAGAAGGATGGGAGTTGATGCATGTGTGTTAATAACCAAGAAATCAACAATATCACCATAAAAAATTGATTCCCCATACCGCGACTGGATGACATGTTGGACATGATTGAAGGGGCCAAACTGTTTTCTAAGTTGGACTTGAAAAGTGGCTATCGTCATATTCGAATACGATCGAGTGACGAGTGGAAAACAACTTTCAAGGCCAATGAGGAGTTGTATGAATGGTTGGTCATGCCCTTTGGTCTTTTGAACGCGCCAACTACTTTCATGCAGTTGGTGAACTAAGTCTCGAAGTCATTTATTGGGCGGTTCATCATGGTCTACTTCGATGATATCTTGATCTATAGTAAAAGTGAAGTGGACCATATGGAACGTCTCAGGCAGGTGCAATAAGTCTTGGCAGAGAATAAGTTGTACCCTGTTGAGTGCCTAAATATTACATATTTTTCCCTAATTCATATTGCTTTCTATTGTAATTCACGGTTAATTTGAACTAATTAAGTTTGTTTTTATGTTATAGGTGATTTGAAAGAGGTCCGATGAAATTCAAGATAATAGATATGATTTAAAACCCAAAAGAAACAAAGTTTAAAAAGTGAAGAAAAAGCCTTGAAGAAATTAAGTCACAAGACCTGAATTGTCCAGAAAAATCAAATTACAGAACAGTAGGGCCAGAAAAGCAAGATGCAAAAAGTTCAGCAGATAACCCTATAGAACAAAAAAAAAAACTATGTTTTTAGCCTCCAGGCATCCGACAGTCATAATTTCAAGCACCCGAAATTCAGACGAAAATTCACTTTTCTTGATATCCTGTTTTGTGGAAGTTCAAGTGCCCAAGGCCAAAAGTCGGTCGCTCGATAACTAAGCGGACAGAATACGTAGTTTTGCGATTTTGAAGAGTTTGTTACCAAAACTAATTGTGACTTTCCTAAAGCAGTGCAAGGACGTTTCTAAGGCTTATAAAAGGACTTCTAAACTCATTTTTAATGGGATCTAAGCAACAAAAGAGAAGGGGAGCAAGGAGATAAAGAGCTAGGAGGCTCCAAGCCTCTCTACTTCTAGTTTTCTTTCTTTTCTAGTTCTAGTCCTAGTTTCTTATGTTCTTCTTAGGCTAACTTTCAGCTAGAGTTGAGGGGTGAAACTTCTAGTTTATTATTCATACTTTGATTCTTTAGTTTTGAATTATGATTTAATTGTTGAACAACTCATTAGAAGTTTGAATAAAGTTAATAATTTTAGATAATTCAGGTATCTTATGTGTCATGTACATTACTTCTTGTTAGATTCCTGAGAATGATCAGATTGGTATATGAGATTTTGATTTGTGGAAGCCTTTGATTCATCGGATATGGTGAATGCTTCGAGTTCTCTATGGATTAAAATTGGCGCAACGTAGACGGGTGAGCGATCGATCACCATCTCTCCTCTCAGATAACTACTCTAAATCTAAAGAGTTATTAAGAATCCTCAACCAATCTTTTTCAATTCGAATTCATAAGCTAAAAGAGTAAAAAAATTAATAATTTTATTAATCAAAGGTAACATCTCTAAAACGAGATTAAACATCCTTTAAATAGAAAAAAACAACCTTAAGAAATCCTAAAACGTGCTAGAAAAGAATTGTAAATAAACTAGGAAAGAATCACAAAAAATTGAAAAGAAATATGAAAGTTCACGCATCTATTCGGGCATGGTCGGGCGCCCGGTGAAGGTTGGTCGGGCGCCCGCTGAACTCAAAACAGTCCAACGAGTAATCCTGAAAATATGGCGAATTTCAGGCGCCCATTGAAGTGTGGTCGAGTGCTTGACGTTGCCGACGGCTCAAAAGCGTCGACAAAAACCGTTGTGAATTCTAATTACGACGGCCTGAATTCGTCAGGAATCGTCAAAAATCTGATTTTCTAATTTTTCTACAACTTTTTCCTAGTTCTTTTTCCAGTCACTTTCCTTCAAGAATGTCGTCGTTCCTCGTCCTTGATCCGGGGGTTCCCTCCCTACATCAATCTCCCCCACCTGAAGAAAACTCGTCTTTGAGTTTCGTTTTAAGTTAAAGATGCGATTCGCTTTAAACTTTGGAGGCTGATGTTTTCTTTTCTTTCTCAACTTCTGCTCCACCTTATACAAGAGATAGGGCTCTTTAACCATGCCGCTTTCATCGAGAGCATCTTCGGTCAAATCAACTTACAATGCTTGCCAATCTTTCAACATCTTATTCAGATCCACAAGGCCACCTTTCGTGCTCCTAAGTGACACAAGATCTTTGATATCCCGACCCATTGTTGAAACCCGTCCAACGACCGATATTTCAAAGGTCTCCACAACACCATTCTTGGATATATTAGAAAATTTCTGAACATCCTTCATGATACTATCATCTCCTATTGTTAGTGGTAGAGAGTCTTCACAAACAGGATTTCCTAGAAGATTTTTTATATTAATGCTCCCAGGTTCTTGGTGCATTTTTCCCAATTCCTTAATCGTAACAATCAGATCAAATGTGTCTTCATCAACGAATAGAAGCACCAAATCTGAAGAAGGGATCTGAGTGGCTACCTACTCAACAGTTTCTTGTTAAATAGGTGAAGGAAGCGTCTCGACACAAGATGGCTTCGCATCCTCTGACATGGAATAAGTTTGTCCTTCCTGAGGTCCATCTAACACATCTTATTCAGATACCTTGGTGAAGTCCTGCACGTCCTCAGGAACTTGTCCTTCCACTTTACAAGTTTCAAGTGGGTTCACTGATTTTGCACAGTTTGCAACCACAGTGGGCTGAAGATGCTCAACAATGTGTTCCTCCCCTTTAGCTAGAGATGAAACTTCGGTAAGATCCATCATAGGGGTATGGGTCGAGGGAAAGGAAGGCGTAGAAACTCTAAAGAGTTGGGTCTCTACACGAGTGGCTAGTTGAGCGGCATCTGCTACAACCTAAAGTGAAAGTAGATGAATTCGGTCTTGGATCACGGGCCATAGGCCGCTGATAAACCTCTTGGTCTTTTGAGAATCTGTCTTTGATAATCCGTTCGGCGTTGCCAATTAATTGAACTCGGCCAGATATTCAACGACAGATCGAGATGCTTGCAATTTTGGTAAAATTGGAACAATACCTGATTTTAGTCGTATATGTGTTGGAATCGTCTCTGGATCTCCTGTTTCATCATCAACTATGAACACATCGGTGTCTTTAACTTTTGCTTCCAATTACGCTGAAAAATTTTCCACCAAACCGACACAGTACTCTTCAACTTTAAGGCAACAAATGAAACTTTTTTTTCCTCGGGCATCTGCGTAAGTTCGAAGAGACGTTCAACCTCACATAGCCAGTCATAAATGCAACCTAGGCCATTGAAGTGAAGAATATCAACCTCCGTGTAGACCCGACCAGTCCAATCTACCAGATCTTTGCCATAGATAAGCATGCTTCTGCTATATTCTGATTTGCAGTCGAATCCAGCTTGCAGCCCTTACATAGCTTGATGATTCTTCTGTAATCCTGAAAATCTGGCGAATTTCAGGCGCCCGGTGAAGTGTGTTCGGGCACCTGACGTTGCCGACGGCTCAAAAGTGTTGAGAAAACCATTGGAAATTCCAATTACGACAGCTCGAATCCGTCAGGAACCATCAGAAATTCGATTTTTTGATTTTTCTACAACTTTTTCCTGGTTCTTTTTCCAGTCACTTTACTTCAAGAATGTCGTCGTTCCTCGTCCTGGATCCGGGGGTTCCCTCCCTACATCAATCTCCCCCACTTGAAGAAAACTCATCCTTGAGTATCGTTTTAAGTTAAAGATGTGATTCGCTTTAAACTTTGGAGGCTAACGTTTTCTTTTCTTTCTCAACTTCTGCTCCACCTCATACAATAGATACGGCTCTTCAACCATCCCACTTTCATTGAAAGCATCTTCGATCAAATCAACTTGTAGTGCTTGCCAATCTTTCAACATCTTATTCGGATCCACAAGGCCACCTTTCGTGCTCACAAATGACACAAGATCTCTGATATCCCGACCCATTGTTGAAACCCGTCCAACGACAGATATTTTAAAGGCCTCCACAACACCATTCTTGGATATATCAGAAAATTTCTGACCATCCGTCATGATACTATCATCTCCTATTGTTAGTAGTAAAGAGTCTTCAAAAACAAGATTTCCTAGAAGATTTTTTATATAATGCTCCCAGGTTCTTGGCGTATTTTTCCCAATTCCTCAATCATAACAATCAGATTAAATGTGTCTTCATCAACTAGTGGCAGCACCAAATCCGAAGAAGGGATCTGAGTGGCTACCTGCTCAACAGTTTCTTGTTGAATGAGTGAAGGAAGCGTCTCGACACAAGACGGCTTCGCATCCTCTGACATGGAATAAGTTTATCCTTCCTGAGGTCCATCTAACACATCTTGTTCAAATACCTTGGTGAAGTCCTGCACGTCCTCAGGAACTTATCCCTCCACTTTACAAGTTCCGAGTGGGTTCACTGATTTCGCATAGTTTGCGACCACAGTGGGCTGAAAATGCTTAACAATGTGTCCTCCCCTTTAGGTAGAGATGAATCCTAGGTAAGATCTATCGTAGGGGTATGGGTTGAGGGAAAGGAAGGCGCAGAAACTCTAAAGAGTTGGGTCTTTACACGAGTGGCTAGTTAAGCCGCATCTGCTACAACCCAAAGTGGAAGTAGACGAATTCGGTCTTGGATCACAGGCCGTAGAATGCTGATAAACCTCTTGGTTTTTTAAGAATCTATCTATGATAATCCATTCCGCGTCATCAATTGATTGAACTCGGCTAGATATTTAGCAATAGATCGAGATCCTTGCTTGTAATTCTAATAAGATTGGAACAATACCTGATTTTTGTCGTATATGGGTTGGAATCGTCTCTGGATCTCCTGTTTCATTATCAACCATGAACGCATCAGTATTTTCATCTTTTGCCTCCAATTGCGCTGAAAAATTTCCCACCAAACCGACACAGTACTCTTCAACTTTAAGGCAACAAATGAAACTTTCTTTTCCTCAGGCATCTGCGTAAGTTTGAAGAGACGTTCAACCTCACATAACCAGTCATAAATGCGACCTATGCCATTAAAGTGAAGAATATCAACCTCTGTGTAGACCCAACCAGTCCGATCTACCAGATCTCTGCCATAGATAATCATGCTTCTGCTATATTTTGATTTGTAGTCGAATCCAGCTTGTAGCCCTTACAGAGCTTGATGATTCTTCCGCTGGAGTGTTTGAAGCGTCGTCTCAAAAGCCTCCGCTATGAGAGGATGGATCCTTGGATCACCGTCCATAGAATTTTTGTCGTAGCCTGGACAAATAAACACCGATCTGAGGGTCTTCCTGGCTCTAATAATAATTTGACGTAGCATAGATGAGTGAGGGATCGATTACCCTCTCTCCTCTCAGATAACTACTCCGAATCCACGGAGCTTTCAAGAATCCTCAATTGATCTTCTTCGAATCCACGAAGGAACACTCAAATCCACGAGCTAAAAGAGTAAAAAACTCAATAATTTTATTAATCAAAGGTAACATTTCTAAAACGATATTAAATATCCTTTAAATAGAAGAAAACAACCATAAGAAACCCTAAAACGTGCTAGAAAAGAATTCTAAATAAACTAAGAAAGAATCACAAAAAATCGAAAAGAAATCTGAAAGTTCGCGCCTCTGATCGCATATGGTCGTGCTCCCGGTGAAGGTTGGTCGGGCGTTCACTGAACTCAAAACAGTCCAGCGAGTAATCCTGAAAATCTGGTGAGTTTCGGGCGCCCGGTGAAATGTGGTCAGCGCCTGACGTTACCGACGGCTCAAAAGCGTCAGGAAACCGTAGAGAATCCTGAAGGTTGGGCATCCGGTGAAGTGTGGTTAGGCGCTCGACGTTGCCAACGGCTCAAAAGCGTCAAGAAAACTGTCAGGAATTCCAATTACGACGGCCCAATTCCGTTGAGAACCGTCAGAAATCCATTTTTCTGATTTTTCTACAACTTTTTCCTACTTCTTTTTCCAGTCACTTTCCTTCAAGAATGTCATTGTTCCTTATCCTCGATCTGGGGGTTCCCTCCCTACATAAAAAATAGTTAGATTTCTTTTAGAACTATTTAATGAAGAGTTCATGTATCTTTTGTATGAATCTTAGGTAGATATTTTTGCTTGTTGATATTGGTTTAGTTAAAGTTCAAATCATTAGTTCTAATCAAGTCTAATGATAGGATTTGATGAAGGCTATGGTTATGATCTTAACTAGATTGGATAAAGGATTGGCCTATACAATTGAGTGTGCCCAATGCCCAAGCATTATTAAGGGAACCAAATCAATGAATAATCATATGTTTTAAATGTTTGTGTGAGTTAACTGTTATACCTTCCGGCTAGATAGAGACAAGACTTCGATTCCAGCTATGCATTGAATCAAATCATCGAATTAAGCATAGCTAATACTAAAAGTGGATCCTTGATACTCCAGTGTTTTCTTTTCATTATTTTTTTCTTAACTCAAAATTATTTTTCCTTAAAACCAATTTCAGATTAGTTTAGTTTTCGACTTAGGTAACTTTAGAGTGTTTAGATCTAGTTTTCCATATTCCCCCGTGGATCGACCTCAATCTCATCGAGTTATTACTACATCGCGGCTTTATACTTGGGGCTGGAGAACAAGTTTTTGACGCCGTTGCCGGGGAAGGAAGGTGCCGAATTTAAACACTCCTAGGTTTAGGTTTTGTTCTATTTCTAAGATAGGTTTTCCATTGCTTTATAGGATTAGAATTTTATTTTTATTTCTAAATTACTAACATTATTTTTTCTATTTTATAAGAATTTTGTTGCTGACATAGTTTTCTTACCCTTTTGGGTAACATCTCTCTATCTCCCTTGACCTTTTTATTTATTCTTTTTTCCTAAATTAAGGTAAGTTTTAACTTCCTAAAAATTTCACTATGATTAATTGGATAAGAGGAATGTATATGTATATTTTGGAAGATGAGATATTAGACCATGGGATCCAAAATCATTGTGGTCGGAACCCCTTTAAGTATGAGTATGCTTTTGAGACTCAAGCAACCTCCACTACTCCCCAACGTAAGATGCTGCGTGATTACTATAATGAAAATAATATGCATGAAACAACACCACGTAAGACGTTGAGAGAGTGCCGAAACGAAGCTAAAACACATAATGACCAATCGGGTAAAACACTGCTTGAGTATTGGATTAAAAACAACATACATAGCGTTTCACCAGGTATGGTAGGAGGTGTGCATTAACAAAAGGAACGAGTGCATAATGGTTAACCAATTAAGACAATGCGTGAACACTTGTATGGATATGCTTATCAACCATTATATAATTCTTCATCCTACAACACGCACAGTCTGAATTGGGAGAACCATCATTCCCCTCGTTTAAGGGAAGAACCAACTATAGCTAGTGGCAATCATCCTAAAACATCTTCTTCCTCCTATGAACTTAAATAAGCTTATCATAATCAATTACTAGTTTAACTCCAGCTTTGTTGAGCAACGAATCAAATATAAAATTACATCGAATATCAGGCACATGTAACACATTCTTTAATAACAAAGTATTTCTCGATGTGAGCTTAAAAAGAATATTTCATTTTTCAACAACTGGAGAGGACCAAGCATTTCCTATGACCACTTTCTCTTCATCCTCTGTCCCCTGATAGGAGGTAAACATACTCCAATCCTTACATACATGACAAGTTATCCCGGTTTCTAATATTCATTCCATGTTTTTTATTAGGAACGCCTCGGACACTGCAGCGACAATCATGTCTGGATTTTCTTCAACTTCAACAAGATTGACTTGAAACTTTGTATTCTTTTTCTTAAGCCTACATTTATTTTCGTAATGTTCAGGCTTCTTATAATGGTTA
Organism: Liriodendron chinense; assembly: GCA_003013855.2. Taxonomy (NCBI): domain Eukaryota; kingdom Viridiplantae; phylum Streptophyta; class Magnoliopsida; order Magnoliales; family Magnoliaceae; genus Liriodendron; species Liriodendron chinense. The sequence goes on along the minus strand of PVNU02000624.1, from coordinate 256,908 downwards.
TATGGCCCATTTTTCTTGAATTGACTGTTCATTTTTTTCAGCCTGCACTCTTTAGAGTAGTGTCTGGACTTTTCACATTTGTAACAAAATTTTTTTATACCTTTTGTGTCTAACTTGTTTCCACTAGGTTAGCTTTAGAAACTAACCTATTCTCATTCTCAATTTAATCTCTATTAGCATCTTTTTATCCTTATATGTATGATTATATTTTCTAAGAGATACTGTTTTTCTTATGTTTCATTATATTTTCGTATTCTTTTCAATGGGGTAATTTTCAATTAGTGCTCCTTACAGGAATACCTCGTCTATTTTCATTCCTTCGATCATCAATTCATGTACCAGATTTTGATAATCGTGAATTTGGTTTATAACAAGTTTATCGTCTGTCATTTCCATAATAAAGAAAATTTGCAATAGCGTGTTTCTTAGAATCCGCATCTTCAAGGACATTTTTTTTAGTGCAGTTCAAATTTCCTTAGCAGATTCATAGGAAACATAGATATCGTAAAGTTCATTATACAAGGTATTTAAAATATAGTGTTTACAGTTATTAGTATTTTTAAATTCATTTTCATTGACTGGATCAACTATAAACGAATTGAAAGAATGTAAAAAAAAAAAAAACATTTAGAGTTTGTAATATAAAACTGATCTTCTGTTTCTATCTTTTGAAATTTTGTCCAGCGAATGGTTCGATTTTGAACAGTTCAATCATAGGGTTGATTGAGATGGTACCCATGATTTACAGTTGAGTTCTAGTTGTAATTCAATTTTCAATTACTTTGAGAAACAATCAAACATTGGTTATTAAAGGTTTAAAAAAAATCTATTTTTTGAACTGATATATAAAATGAAAAAATCTATTATTTCCAACAAATTTTGGTTTTAAGATTGTTGGAATATGTGTGTTGAAACAGTAGAAATTCAAAAACAAAAATTAAAATAAATAAATAAAGAAGTAAGAACAACTTATTGTTTGAGTCGAGGTGTGACTAAGTCACTCAGCTTGAAACAAATTTGCCCTTCTTGAACCGCGTCCCAAGTGCAATAGGATTTCTTGGACAGTTGGCCTCTAAGATACCACGACTAATACTCAGTCCCAACAGCATACTCATTGTACACAGGCTCGAACCAGCGTGCAGAACTTAACCGAAGTGAGTTGACTCGCTTGCAAATTCAGTTGGCAAAACAACAACAAACTAAAGATGAATTTTGAAAAACCAAAGAGAAAAACGTTGTTTTGAAGGGATGATTCGAAAAAGAGAATAGGTCTATTTATAGATTACGATTAAGTTCTTAAATCATCATTTCAAATGGGTTAGATCTATTGGGTTTAAACCCAACGGGTGCGAGTATACTCGCGGAGCGCGGAACAAAACTGTTGGTGTGAGTATACTCTCAATCCACACGCGCACGGCTCGAATCGACGCACGCGTGTTGTAAAGAGATGGTCCAACCCAAATGACTATTCCTCCTTAGCGGCTTAAGCCTTATACAATCCACATTTCATTTATATATAAGATTTTTCTTGATCCTTTCCGATGTGGAACAATGAAAAACACAAAAAATAAAATAATTAAAAAAAAAGGAAACAAGGGGGAGGGGGGGGGGGGGGGGGGGGGGACAAAAATTCTTTTCAAATATAACAAGTTGAACACCTTGAACTTCTACTCAGATCATCTACATGATGGGTCTCACTCTCGGCTGGCATGCAACTCAAATGTCTTGAACAAATGACAAATCTCATTATAAGATAAAGGAATAGATTTTCTCGTGTGAATGAGTTTCCGCAATCATAGATCCTATGGAATGATTTTCATCGATTTGACCTCATCTGAGTTAAAAGCTCTCCGATATGAGATATGGAGCATATGGATCATGGAAAGGAATAATCAATGTTTTAGTAATCAGAATGATCGAATATTGGAGTTTTTTTTTTTTTTAGTTATGCAACGCACCCACCCTATTAGCTACACAACGCACCCACACTGTTAGTCACACGATGCATCCACTGGTGCAAATGGTGTCTCCTTAGCAATCGAACTTGAGACCTACTATTGAAACGCCAAGGCGTCTTCCAGTTGGGCTAGCAATATTCTTTTCTTTTCAAAATATTAAACACAAAAAAATATGAATTGAATGTCCTCTTACTCAAAAGCAAAGCAAATAAGATGGAAAGTCACGTTTCAATATGCAAAATAAAAGAAATCAAACCCGAACCTTAAGAATATAAGGGAAAAGAGCTCAGTTTCATAATAGTCTATGAAAAATTCAAATGAAAACCTAGGGAAGAAATCATCATCATCAAAACCTTTTCCAAGCTATATGGGGTGGGCCATGTAGGAAAGAGTAAACAAAAGGTACTAAGCACCTTTTAAATAGCATATTACTAAACTAACTTTTGTCATATAAGTTACTGGTTTATTGCCATCAACCAAATTCGTAGCTTATTAAGTTGTATCCAAACTTAGCCAAAGCGTATGGGTCATATCCTTGGTGCAATCCCATTGCTGGTGCAAGTTTCTTTCTGAATTTCTTCTAATCGATTTTTTTCTCATATAACGTAGAAATGAAATCTGCTCAAGTCAATTTAGCCAAGTTGAATCGAGTTTTTTTCTGTTTCTTAAACTATATTTAACAGTTTCCCACCCCTGTAAAGTTTTATGCATGCATGAAGGCCGATGGATGGTTTATGAGTTAGCGCACTTGTCTCTAAAAGATTCATTTCATATATATATAAAAGGTACGTATAGGGAAAAAGTACTATGCGGTCCACCTCATGGCAAGTTCGCATGAGGTCGAGCTGTGTGGGCCCCACTGTGATGTGTGATGGGTATCCACACTATGAATTTGATGGGTCCCCTATTGGTTATGGTATATCAAAAATATCAGCTGTATCCGGAATTCAAGTGGGCCATACCAACTGAAACAATATAAAATCATGCCTATAGCATCTAAAAGCACTTTTTGGGGCCCACCTGAGTTTTGGGTATGGTTGAAACTTGGTGTGAATTCTTATTTAAGTGGGACACACACAATTTATGGGCTGGATTTCTTAACCACATCTCATTTCATCCTATAAAAAGTCATCAAGGTTTCAATGGGTGGATATTTACTCTTAACTGTTGTCAATGGTGTGGCCCACAGAAGTCATATATTGGCCTAAGCTTTAGTTCCATGGCCCACTATGGAATGGTGCATTTGACTGATGGAGTGGATGCTCATCACACTTCACAGTGGGTCCCACACAGCTCAACCTCATGGAAACTTCCCATGAGGTCAACCTCATAGTACCTTTTCCCTCTCTCTCTCTCTCTCACGCGGATTGCGTCCGACCACTGGTCGGACCTTTAAGCGTTCGACCACATCAGTGTGGGGGCCTACCATGATGTATCTGTTTATCAAAGCCGTCCATCCATTTTCTAAGATCATTTTAAGTTGTGACCATAAAATTAATGAAGATCCAAACGCTGAACTGGCCACATAAAATATTGAGTGGAACCTGGTGACGTCATCACTTCAATAGCAAGCTACTGTTGTGATGACGTCACCAGGTTCCACTCAATATTTGGTGTGGCCCACTTGAAAGTTGGATATTCTTCATTTTTGGACGCATATCCTACCATAATCTTCTAAAATGGATGGACTGCGTGGATAAACGGATACATCATGGTGGGGCCCAACACTGATCTGGTCGGACGCTTAAAGGTCCGACCGGTGGTCGGACGCAATCCGCGTCCCTCTCTCTCTCTCTCTCTCTCTCTCTCTATATATATATATATATATATATATATATATATATATATATATATATATTGGTTTTCTCACTAAATCCACTGGCTTTCTACGGTGGAAACAGATCATCTCATTATGGTCACGACAATTTTATTGCAATTTAAGAGAAAAATAGCATAAATCTGCAACTGGTGGCACATCATTTCGAATAAGGTGTGTGCGCTCATGAATGAATTCATTCGTCTCATGAAAAACTCGTAATTTCCTCAAATTTCATTGCATTTCATTACATTTTGTTTCATTTTAAATGAAATTTGACAGCGAAAAATGGTCATTATGCTTACCATGGTCGTTAAATTTTCGTTGTCCCAAATTTATAATAAAAATGTGTCAATGATGATTGGAACCTTTAATTTCTCATAAGGTATTATAGATGGACCATAGACCTAAAATCACAATAACCGGACAATCCTAGCCATGTAAAAGGAAAATTTCCATACAGGTCAATGACCATATTCTAATTTCCTTCTGTGTAGCATTTTTTTTTAGATGACTACAATTTTCATTTTACGGCCTATTCATGAATGAATGGTTTAGATCATCATGCACACATTCCAAATGTAAGGTATAGAAAGAGGTATGATCCAATTTTGGGCTCTCTTTTCTTGTGAAATTCAAAAGAGGTTTTGTTGCTCCATTGGAGTTGAATTGAATAGTCTACTCATCCTTACGGCAGACATGGTGATCTACAGCGTCCATCTGATGAGTCCCATAAGATGGTCATTGACTCAAAGCTTGCCCCATCTGGATGGTCCTAATTATCTTATCAGTGGACCTTTATGCACTGAATACGAATGGTTGCCGTTTCCCACATTTGGATAATCTCGATCTTGTAATTGGGTAAGATGTGGGTCATGGAAGATCGTAACCGTAGAATCTTTTGTATTTTCTCCATTCCAATATAGACTGGCAGTGCATTTCTTCGTAACCCTCTATTTACATGCGAACAATGGAAAGGCTAGAGATCACCAAACGAAGAAATTTTTTTGGGCTTGGTTCATCCATGATGGGGCCCATCATATCAACGGATTGGATAAACCAATCATGGCCCGCAAATGTACAAATTAAGTACTAAACTGAAAAGTTCTGTAGGTCCTAGTTTAGAATGAACCTGATTCCAGACTCGAGTTGTAGGTCAAAACACCATTCCAAATCCTAGCTAATTCATGCTTTGGAAACTAAACCAACTGGTTCTGATTGGATATCCAATTACAAACAAACAAACCCAGATCATCATCATCATTTAATCCTTATACTAAATAAGGCTTTTGGGCCCAACAGGACATGTTTTTAGGCCCAAATCATCATCATCGTCTAAGCCTTCTCCTAAATAATCTGGGTCCAACATGAGTCTACCTACATGTTGTTCAGACTGTATCTTTAGTTAAATTATAGGTTCTCAATTTTTTTTACTAGCTCCATTCATGTACTTTTAAGCCTCCCACGATTGATCGGAACAAATGGCCCGCCTTCGGCTGGCCCGCTAATGCCCAATTAGTGTTAAAGGTATTTCAAAAAAAAAAAAAAAATCATTGTAAACTTGTGTTGTTGGTGGGGATTTTTCAAAGGCAAAACCTTTGTCCCATATTAAATAGGAACGAGAACAAAAAGTTATTTATATAGAATCATTTTCATATAAACTTTTGTATAGTGTAATACTATGCACAAGCCTGTATGCATGTGCAAGGGGGGTGCAGTCGGTGGAAAAACTGGTTTGAAATCCTTTAACCGAGTGTGTGCGCTCATGCACACCCATGCATACTCACGGGCAGGGGGGTGCCTTCGGCCCCTCAGTGGGTAGAAGAACAGGAACATTCCAAACGGGCGTCGTTTTTGGTTTTATAAAAGGTGTTCTATCAGACAAAAGATACAGTCGAAAGAAAAAGAAGCTTATCAAAATCTATCTTCTGTTCTTCGGCAATTGAATTTCAGGTGGTTATATACATGGTGTTGGTCAGACTTGATGCAATCTTCCAATGCATGCGCAAATGTCTAATAGAGTTTAACATAACTACTCATAAATAGCTTCACATTCTTATGTGACGGAAGGCATATACAATAAACATTTGATGGTATAGATTAATCCATTTTCTCATCACGTAAGATAACCACAAAACTTATCTTCGGTTGCCCAAACCCTAGATAAAGTGGTTTAAAATTTAGGTTACTTAAGAATTGTGGTGCCATAATGCCTCCTTAGTCATGATAATTGTTGTCTGCTTCCTTCTTTTCATGAACCCACTAGAAAGGCTCCATAAAAAGAATCCTAATTACTATTATTTCATCAAACGCTTTATTTAGATAAGCATATGTAAATCTTGTACACATTAGCTATATTGACATGTGTGGATCTGTAATGCATTTTTGTATTAATACTAGCATATGTGAATTACTTTTGTTATTGTAAATGCTACAAATCTAGGATTTTATCCACCAAATCAATGAATGAGAGGAAGTTTGAAACACGTGCCTGAGTTATTTGTCTAATTACAGTCACGATTTCGAAACAGTTTCTTCTACTCCCGTACACAGTTACGAGTTCAGAAAGAAAAGCAGAGTAGCTACTAGCCACCCCGAGAACTACGATCTCAACTCACTAGCTTTTTCCCTGGTTCTCGGAAATTAAATATCCCAAACCTATCACTTTAGGAAGAGTAATAGCTTAAGGTGGCGTAGTTGAAGTAAGAAATATCCCGACTTTCAGCCCGCCCAACCACGACTTGGGATTGGGTTGGGTTCCAAGGATATGGAGTTGGGATTGGGTTGGGTTGGGTTGGAGCCCAACCCTTAAGAGTTGGGTTCGGGTTGGGTTCGCCCGAGCCAGCCCAACTAGCCCAACCAGCCCAACTATGTACGATTATAAAAGCAACAATGTAATCAGATAATACAAAGTTATGTGCGGAATAAAAAACATGGATATCGAAATAATTAAAATATACATGAATAAATACATTTCTTGAAGTGAAAAGGATTTGTTTATTCAATTTTATGTTCATTTGTAATATTCAAATGAAGTGATTTCATATTATTTTCATATTCATTGAACATATATCTAGCCCAAGCCCAACCCAACCTGTTGGGCTCTGGAGCTGGGTTCGGGCTGGGTTTGAAGTAGCCCAACTACAAAAGTATCGGGTTCGAGTTCTAGCCCAAGCTATGAAGAACGGGTTCGGGTTGGGTTACAGCCCAGCCAGTGCCCAGCCAGCCCAACTTGGGCGGGTTGAAAGTCGGGATTAAGAAATATGTAGGGAACCTACTTTCTACTCTCTACTCTAGGTACGTAAATATTGAGATGGTGCCTCAGCCGTGCCATGGGGGTATCTGGGTACCTTACTCACATATATGGAGTAGAGGTACCCCCCCACCTAAACACGTGAATTAACTAGATTTAACAAGTAGGGTAACGAACAAATCGATAACATTACTCACCGGGAATTGTGATTGAAGTTCTATGTACCACCGTACTCGAACGTGGTTGTGTACCGATATGTACGTATGAATATTTGCACATGAGACATGTGGGTGCTTTAAGATGAATGATATCTGTTGGCATGCATCAGCAGAGTTGGAGTGTTAAAAGTCCCTTGACATCATTAATAAGTCATCATCAAATGGCTTGAATAGTTATTTGACATGATATCAGAGCAAAAAGTCAAGTATGGGAGTAACAAACATACCTAAGTTAATATATTCTACCACTGAATTAATGGGCTAAAAACTGCTAGACAATTTTGAGGACAATCTTATCTTTAATATTTTTTTTTATTGAAATTAGCGTCACCTTCGTTTACAGGATATCCGTGAGTGCCTTGTCCGGACAAGGCTCTTTTAACTCTGCTTTCCGGTGACGAAAGGGTTCCTTGCGTTTGTTTAGATGGGTGGACAGCTATTGTGGTCCTCCACCCAGGATTGAACATTCTGTGATCCAGACCGTTCTTCCATTGGCTCCTTACCTTAGATGGACCACTTGCAGAATATCTTCGAGATTGGAAATCTTATTCTACAATCGAAGTTTTTTAATTGCTTCATTTATATTCCATCGGCTGATAAAGTTGATTGGATTCGGATTCGGTAGTGACCCTCCAACTTGGTGATTGGAAAGCTATGTGAGCTTGACCATGAATGATGTGTCCATAATTTTTTCAACTCATTTTATGCCATGAGCAACAAAAAAAAATAAAAATAGATAGAAGATCCAAATCTCAGGAAGACCACACCATAGGAAAGTTTCAAGGCCACCGTAATATTTATTTGCCATCCAACCATTGGTAAGGTCACACAGACTTGGATGAAGGGAAAACACATATATTAGCTTGATTCGAAAATTTTGTGCCCTAAATAAAGTTTCTAATGGTGAGCGTTTAATCAACACCATTTCTTGTGCCCTGGTCCACTTGAGATTTGGATCAGCCTTATGTTTTAGATGAGCTGTAAAAAAGGATGAACATCACGGGTAAAACACATAGATCATTATGAGGCCCACGCCACATACCAGTACCGACCTCAGATCCAATTGGGTACTACCCCACTTGAACTTAGAGACGGACAGTCTTGTCAGGAGATCTATGGGGGCCACCATAATTTTTGTATTTTATCCACACCATCCATCCCATTATGATAGAAATGAGACAGATTAAATGCTTACGTAGGCCACACCACATGAAGTAGTGAGGATTGAATTTCTACTGTTGAAAACATCCTAAAGCCCATGGTCATGTTTATCCAACTTATTAAGAAAGGTCAAATTGACCATGTGAAAGGAAAACATAAATATCATCTTGATCCAAAACTTTTGAGTCCCCAATAAGTCTTCGAGATGAAGGTTTCAATCCACACGACTTCATGTGGTGTAGTCCACTTAAACCTTTAATCTGCCTCATTTTTTGAATCATGTCCTGAAATGATCTTTCAAAATAAGTGGACTGCCTGGATAAAACATATAAGTCACAGTGGACCCTCAAAGTCTCTAACAAGATAGTCCGTCTCTAGCGAGTTCCGGGTGGGGTAGCACCTAACCCCGCCATAAAAATACGGAGTAACTGGCATTGAGGATCTTATAATTGGGCGCGGATGAATTCGGATTACGTACCGAGTTGCTGAGAGTGCATTTATTGTACCGAGTAAACTCAGTTGGGCTCGCTGTGAATGTATGTGGTTTATCTATGCCGTCCATCCGTTTTCTCAGTTCGTTTTAGGAGTTGAGCCCAGAATTGAAGCATATCCAAAGATCAAGTGGACCCACCACATGAAACAGTTAGAATAATAATTTCCACCATTGAAACCTTTCTAGTTTACCGTGATGTTAATTTGTCATCCAACCTCTTCATTAGATCACACAGACATGGATGAAAGTGAAAACAAATAAAGATCATCTTGATCCAAAACTTCTGCAGCCTCTCAGATTTTTTCAATGATAGATGTTCATTTCACACTGTTCCTGTGATGTGGTACACTTGAGCTTTGGATATATTTTATTTTTGCTCAAACCCTAACATTACCTGGTAAAATGGATATACAGAGGGGATAAAATATGTAAATTCCAGTGGACTCCACAGTTCAGTCAATACGCAACCCGCTTCCGGTGGGGATCGGGTACACCCCTCAAGACCTAGCTGGAGACGGACGGTCGTGTCAGGACCTCTGTGGGATCTACTGTGATCTCTGTTTTATCCAAGCCATCAATCTACTTCTACAAATCATTTTAGGACATGAGACAATTAATGATGCAGATTAAAAGCTCAAGTGGATTACACGACATGAAGCAGTGGGGGATTTAAAGCCTACTGTGGATCAGAATAATATTTATGTTTTCCTTTGTTGCATGTCTATGTGACCTTATGGATAGATTGGATGGAAAATAGACATCACATTAGAAAATAAACATCACCATGGACCTTAGGAAGTTTTTAACCATAGGAATTCAATCCCTAAGGCTTCCTGTGGTGTGGTCCACTTGAGCCTTAAATCTGTCTCTTTTTGAATCATGCTTTAAAATAATGAACAGAGTGGATAAAACGGGAGGGGATTCCCTGTGACCCGGGCACATAGATATCTATGTGCCCGGAGCTGCGTGGGGCCCATAGAGATGTCCATTACAAATCCACTCTGTCCATCTGTTTTGAAAGACCACGGTACGATGAGATTCTAAAAATCACGAAGATCCAAAACTCAGGTGGGCCACACCAACAAAACAGTGTGAACACCAACGTCCACCATTGAAACCCTCCTGTAACTGACCATGATGTTTATATGCCATCCAAACTGTTCAAAGAATTATTAACACTCAGATAAGCTGTAGGAAAAAATATAATCGTGATGTAAAACTTTTGTCACCACTAAGAGTTCAATACCCACGCATTCGTGTGGTTTGGCCCACCTGAGTATTAGATCTGTGTGATTTTTATAATCCCGTACTATCGTGGTCTTTAAAAACAGATGGACGGAGTGGATTTGTAATGGACATATCTATGGGTACCACACAGCTCCAGGCACAGAGATATCTCTGTGCCCGGGGTCACAGGCTATCCGCTCCCGGATAAAACATATACCTGCGTCCTGGTGGGGGTAATACCCAATCCACTTCCCCTATAATTCCTCTTCAGACGTCCGACGAGACAAACGGGAGGTCAGACAAAATCATCATCAATGACGGACGGCTGGATCCGCGCCATCGTCGAGGCCGTACACTCGAGCCCCACTCAAGCGGTCATCTATCTAGCGGGAGGAGCTTCTCAGGTCCCTTTCCATCCTCTCGTCTGTTGTAGAACGTAATCCCTCTTTCTCAATGTTGCTTACCATCTGTTCGAGAAATTGCTTCTTCCGCGACAGGCCGTTGGATGGCTTCTGTCTGCCCCAGGCGCTTCTAATACTGTCCTCGAAGCTGTCGTTCCGTACTCCAAGATCTCTATGTCTCAATTACTCGGCAAGGTATGATCAGACATTTCTCTTCTTTCTGGGCTTTTTTATATCTTTTTTTTTTTTTTTAAATTTATTTATCCTCTTCTTCTTGTGTTCATACATTTTCTTTTTGGCGTTTTTAAGTTATATTGGGCTGAGAAGTGATCAAATATCGTGAGGATTTGCCTCATGCGTAGAATATCCAATCCGTGGAAAAGGTGGGCCACGCGACTGTGAACAGCTGGTATGAAAATCAGGCTGATCCACCCATTGGGTTGACCATGCCAGTACACTGACACGTACCGTTGACTGTCCGTTGTTTTTGACATTGTGTACTGCCCGATGAGTGGATTGGCCTGATTTTCATACCAGTGGACCATCATTTTATGCCAACCTTTTTCACGGATTCGTCAGAAAATAAATTAGATTTGTTCATGAGTCATTTGATACACTGGTGGAGTATGGCGGTCCAGGTGGGTTTGAATGCTTGTAAAATTTTAAGTTGGAAAGGCTTTATAAACTGTCTCGTGTTCGGCTAATCATGCAAAACTTTAGATACAAACCTATATACAAAATCAACTACATGCATCAAACCCAAATATGCCACATGAAATAAGATGTCCATGGCGCAACTTTAGATGTGCGCACAAAAGAAACAACTTGCTGAAAATCAGATTGTTTAAAATCAGATTTGCGCACAAAAACCAGCTTGATGAAAATTAGATTGCTGAAATTCAGATGGTTGAAAATCAGATGGCTGAGAATCAGATTTACGCACAAAATCAGGTTGCTGAAAATTAGATTGCTAAAATTCAGATGGCTGAAAATCAGATTTGCGCACAAAATCAACTTGCTGAAAATTAGATTGCCGAAATTCAGATTTGCGCACAAAAATCAGGCATATACAACAATGCCATTCATGCAGGGATTTTATTGAACGCCTAATATGCAAAACTACACCTGCGCTAGACCTAGGCTGTGATACCAAATTTGATGTAGTACGTGCGTAACATAGCATAGGATAAATGAGGCGAGATCAAGTTCCACATTAATTCAGATAATCATCACGCAAACTCAAACACATCCGCATGGAAGATAAAAAAATTCAGATTCAATTATGAAGTGGCCTAAGCTAATCGCATGTGTGGTGCATGAAGTTATAAAGAAATCACAAAAATGACCCCTTGGAAGTAGGGCTGTAAATGGTCGGGTTCGGGGCGGGTTTAGCCAAAACCAGACCCGCCCATTTACTAAACGGGTTTGGGTCCAAATTTTAGACCCAGACCCTTTTACTAAATGGGCGGGTCCGGGTCGGGTATGAGTCAGCCCATCAGACCCATTTATAAATGGGTCCGGGTCTGGTAGAGGGAGATCCACCTAGACCCATTTATAAATGGGCCGGGTCTAATGGGTCCGGGTCTGGATCAAGTATGCGAGCATTTTACAAGGCTTAAAACCGCGTCTGGACGGGTCTGGGCTGGACGGGTCCCTTGTAACATAGACCAAACCCGCCCACTTACTAAATGGGTTTGGGTCGGGTCGGGTCGGGCCTAATATAAAGGAAACCAGACCCAAACCCGTTTAACAAATGGGTCTATTCTTGGACCCAAACCCGTTTAACAAATGGGTCTATTCTTGGACCCAAACCCGTACCATTTAACAAATGGGTCGGGTCTGGGTCGGGTCTAAATGGGTTGGGTCTGAGTACCCCATCGGGTCCACTGACCCATTTACAGCCCTACTTGGAAGTAAGGACTTTCAATCTAACATAAGTAATACACCACATCCACATGAGGAAAAAAAGGTACCAATAAAATTCAGATTTAGGGAATTAAGGATTTAAGGTTGATGAAGGTGGTTGATGGGGGCGAAAAAAAAAAATCAGAAACAGAATGTGGGATGAGAGGGCTTTGGTTTAAAGGAGTTGTGGATGAAGGAAAGATGAATACCTTGAAGGAAGAATGAGAAGAAGATTTGAAGGAACTCGCCACCAAGCTTTAATATATCCTTCCACACTTTGATTGGAAGGGAGGGTTTCCACACAAACTCTGAAAGAAAAATGGAGAAGGAATCCTCTCTAAGAAGAAACTTGCTTTTTTCTTTTTCTTTTTTTTTTTCTTTTTTTTTTCTTTTTTGTTAACACAATGGGCATTAAGACTGGACGCCCCCCTGATGCTTTTATATTAAATTTTGTTCAAAATTATAACTACCCCCTTCACTTAAGTAAAGTGGGCCAAACTCAAAATCAATGTTCCAAACACAAAGAAAATGATCTAAACTGTCCAATAACACCTAAATATAACTAAAAACATAAGCAAAGAAAAACTAGGGTCCAAGGGGCCTGGATCTGGATGATTTAATGGCCCGATGGCCCGACTAACATGATCCAACGGTCGGATCGACTCAAATACTGAAACATACTACTAAAAACTCCTAACAAGCAACTCACATGCATCATTCTCATGTGGGGTCTTCCTGATGCACGTTCAATGCATGTGGGGTCTTCAAATCGGCCCGGCGGGCCCCACCTGGAAGTCTCCATCCATTTAAAGGAAAAACTGCGAGGAAGATGATGGTCATCTCCGTATCCGGTAAACTTGTGTGAATCCTCTGATGTCCCCATCAACTCTCCCCGACTAAGAAGAATTCGCCATTGGCGAAATAAAACTGTGGTAGCACTTAAGGAGATCGAGGTCTATGCGTTGAAACTGTGCATCGGTGATCCAAGTATTGTCTAAAGCCGACCTGTTCTTCCACTTCATGAGGTATTTCTAATATCCTCCATGGCGGGTGGAAACAGCTTGGTGGTCCAGAACATCCTCGATCTCTTCTTTCTGTCCAGGGAAAGATGGAAGAGAAGGCAATATGTGAGAATTCGGGTCTAGCAAAGGCCATAAGCTAGTGTCGGGATCAGGAACATCATCATCTAGGGTAAGAGAAAGGTTTGCAGGAGGGCTAGATGATAAAGATGTAGGTCCAGCACAAGCCACAAGGTCCTCTATGTTGAATGTGACACTAATGCCCATTTCAGATGGAAGATCCACCACATACTCATTAGGGCCCACCTTTGTCAAAACTTTATATGGACCTGCATTGCGAGCATGCAATTTCCGTACGGTTCCCTATGAGAATCATTCGGGCCTAATGCGGACCATAATATAATCGCCCACCTGATATTCTTTAAACCTATAATGTGAATTTGCAAAGAGTTTATAATGTTGATTGATTGCTTTAATGCGCCTCTTGATCTCATTATACAAGTCATGAGTATGCCGTACAAATGCTTTTGTGGACTCAGATAGCCTATGTGAAACGGACATGAATGAAAATATAGGACGCTCTGGTGAAGCAATAGACTCAAAATAGACAACTCTATTACCTAGAACTTGGAAGATTATAACAAAAGAACACTTCTTGCGGGTGACACATAATTTCTCATTCTTTAGTATCCCACAAACTTGCTCTAATTGATAGAGGTATTGCTCATTTTAAGTGTTATAAACAAGGATAATGTTCAGGTATCCCAATACCTGAGAACACACAATTTTGATGCCAGGTCTTGAGCAGATCTTGGCATTGGCCATTACGTCCAACATGTCATCAATATGCGAGATAGTGGCTCTGGCTGTCACATCCATTATGTTGTGAATACATCGTAAAGTGAATTGACGCTTGACTGAGATTTTATGGACAACTAGAATGTGCCCACACGTGCACCACATGCCATCGTACTTGGAGATGAAAAGGGCAGGCACGACACACGGAATAAACCAACTCAAACTCTCCTAAGTGAACTCTTCCCTAAGAAGCTTATCAAATTGCCTCTGCATTTCCGCATGCTCTGTGGGGTTCACTTGGTAGAGGGGAAAGCTCGATAAAGTCGACCCTGGGACAAGATCGATAGCGTATTGAATGTCCTGCTTGGGTGGAAGTTCATCCCATAAGTCATCTGGTGTAGTATCACAAGTCATTTCCAAGTCTGCATCACTAGTCAGGTGGGTGTCCACCATCGTACCCATACTAGTCTCTTTTTCAAACCCATTCACATTCACTATGGTAAGAGACTTAGATTGGGACTCTACATTATTCAGGTCACACATAACAATTGGAAGCGGTGCGGCCTCAATTTTTTCGACCTCTTCATTACTAGCTCCCACTCCTTCATGTTCAACAACGGTTAGTGATGCCTCGATTTCTTCTTCTTCATCACTATTGATTTCAGGCTCGTATTCTTCGTCTTCATAAATAACCTGTTTAGTTCCTTCCAACTTGCCATTCATCAAAACATTGTCTCGTTCACAGGGAAATATAATTGAAGGTAAGTACCCTTCAAGTTGCTCAAAAGTCGAGATTCCTTTAGTGACGGATTGGACCACTTTAAAAGAAGGTTGCCATTTGAGTTCTCTTTTTGGATGGAAAGGTGGGACGACTCTTTCCCAAGTTAAGGGCTTCTGACGGTAAGAGATGGGAAGATACTTTTTTATCAAATGCTCTTTCATCTCGTTCCACTATGAGATCAGAGCTCCATCTTTTTTCTCAATTCTTCGCTCCAAATCCGTCCAATACAACTTGGCTTGGTCCACCAATTTCAACTAGTGAACCTCACTCGACGGTTGTCTAATATATCATATCAGTAAAAAAAATACTTCAAGTCTTCAAGCCAATCAAGGAATGTTTGTGGGTTCATGTGACCACTAAAATATGCTAAATCGTTGGAGTTTGGCTTTTCATTAGGTCTCGAGGGCCACAAGACAACACTTAACGGCCCTAGGTATCTTGAGCGCCTATATTCCATTCATTATGGGGGGACTCAACAACTAAACTCTAGGTGCAATGATAATGAAAATAAAGATAAGGCTCACTTAGACGTAACAATATGGATCCTAGACTCTATATGAACTATATGACGAATGCAATGCAAAATTCGGATTTGACGCCTCCTAAATGTGACTCTAAAAAAATTTCAGATTTGATGATGCTCCAAGTAGTTCTAATCTAGGCATGCAATGAGAACACTAACCTATGCTCAAACAAGGCTAATCATGCAAAACTTTAGATACAAAGCTATATGCAAAATCAACTACATGCATCAAACCCAAATATGCCGCATGAAATAAAATTTATGTGGCGCAACTTTAGATGTGCGCACAAAAGAAACAGCTTACTGAAAATTAGATTTGCGGAGAAAAATCAGCTTGCTTTAGATTGCTGAAATTCAGATGGTTGAAAATCAGATGGCTTAGAATCAGATTTACACACAAAATCAGCTCGCTGAAATTTAGATTGCTGAAAATTAGATTGTTGAAAATCACATTTGCGCACAAAATCAACTTGCTGAAATTCAGATTTGCGCACAAAAATCAGGCATATGTAGCATTGCTATTCATGCAGGGATTTTAAAGAACACCTAATATGCAAAACTACACTTACGCTAGACTGAGGCTCTGATACCAAATTTGATGTAGGACGTGCGTGACATAGCCTAGGATGAATGAGGCGAGATCAAGTTCTATATTAATTCGTATAATCATCATGCAAACTCAAGCACATCCACATGGAAGATAAAAAAAAAATTCAGATTCAATTAGGAAGTGGCCTAGGCTAATCGCATGTGTGGTGCATAAAGTTATAAAGAAATCACAAAAATGGCCCCTTGGAAGTAAGGACTTCCAATCTGGCATAAGTAATATACCACATCCACATGAAGAAAAAAAAAGTATCAATAAAATTCAGATTTAGGGAATTAGGGATTTAGGGTTGATGAAGGTGGTTGATGGAGGCGAAAAAAAATCAGAAATAAAATGTGGGATGAGAGGGCTTTGGTTTAGAGGAGTCGTGGATGAAGGAAGATGAATGAAAGATGAATACCTTGAAGGAAAAATGAGAAGAAGATCTGGAGGAACTCGCCACCAAGCTTTGATGTACCTTTCCACACTTTGATTGGAAGGGAGGGTTGCCACACAAACCCTGAAGGAAAAATGGAGAAAGAACCCTCTTTAAGAAGAAGCTTGCCTCTCTCTCTCTCTCTCTCTCTCTCTCTCTCTCTCTCTCTCTCTCTTTTCTTTAACACAATGGGCATTAAGGCTGGACGTCCTCCCCTAGTGCTTTTATATTAAATTTTGTTCAAAATTACAACTACGCCCTTTACTTAAGTGGGCCAAACTCAAAATCAATGTTCCAAACACAAAGAAAATTATCTAAATTGTCCAATAACACCTAAAAATAACTAAAAACATAAGCAAAGAAAAATTAGGGTCCAAGGGGTCCGAATTTGGATAATTTAGTGGCCCGATGGCCCGATCAACATGATCTAACGGTCGGATCGACTAAAAAACTGAAACATACAGCTAAAAACTCCTAACAAGCAACCCACATGTATCATCCCAGTGTGGGGTCTTCCTGATGCACGTCCAATGTATGTGGGGTCTTCAAATCGGCCCGGTGGGCCCCACCTGGAAGTCTCCATCCATCCAAAGGGAAAGCTGCGAGGAAGATGATGGTTGTCTCCGTCTTTGGTAAACTCTTGTGAATCCTTTGATGTCCCCATCACTCCAAAATTCAATGATGCTATGTTCAAGTTGAGCTTAAAGGACACGTAACTGGAATTTGAGTGTTGCTTCCTCATTATGAATATTATGAAGTATCATTAATTTATATTTCTCTTGACTAAACTAGCTATCGCAGTTCAATTTGTTTGTGCATCCAAATGTAGCCTAATATTTTTCAGACTGAGAGGATACACTTACCTGCATTTGGATGCAAAGTTGAATTGTATTTCAATAATTTAGTCCAAAAAAGAAGAAAAGATTAACAAAAAAAAAAAAAAGAAAAAAAGAAAAGAAAAGAAAAACAAAAAGAAAAAGCAAGGCATATGATGAATAGTTACATATACCTAGAGGAGTTCCGAAAGAGTTGCTTCTCTTTGAACCCATTTCCTCCTTATCTTCTTATATATCTGTCCTTATTTTCCTTGTGTTGTTCTCTTCTTCTATTAAGTTCTAACCTTTCATTAAAAAAATGAAAGGATCATGAAGAATGTGAATTTGTATAATAGATTTTTCCTTGTTGTCACTATTTATATTCATATCTTTTATGCAGATTCCCACACAATTTACCAGTCAACAAACTGTAGAGGAAATGGCGTTAGTAGCATATAATCGTGCATTGAAGCTTTCTAGACCAGGTTTCTCATTTTCTTGCTTGAACACTTAATAGTGCAAGCATATCGTGGAAACAATATTTTGAATGTGTGCGTGCATGTGTGTGTGTGTGTGTGTGTGTGGGTGCCTGTTTGTAATTAAAGAACTTGTGCTTTTGATCCTAGCCTTAAACATGACAATGATAACAGTAAGACTTGAATTACGTTGCTGCACCGTGTTGAGGACAAATAAGAATGACTTGAATTGCATTGCTGCCACGCTGTGTGGAGGACACATTAGAATCTGGTTTTTGAGGCCTTAGTCATACCTTAAAGCTTATGATTTATTTGGATGTAACTGAAATCACTGCGAGAATGAATATTTTGGCCAAATGGATGGTTACCTGTTCTGTTGTGCATTTGGGCAACAAAGATGATGTGATTTGCATCATACTGGATTTTTCCTCCTCCAACCTAAATCATATCCATTATGCTTCATTTCTTACATGAAGCATAATGGATATTAATTTTTGCACAAAAGCATCCTGCTTGCCCTCCTTTATGGGGGCATCCAAATGTAACTTTACCATTCAAAGCTAACCTCATACCATCATCATCATCATCCCTTTCCAAGCTTTGGGGTCCGCTTTACATAGCTTCTTTTTTCGATCATTGGAAACAAAGTTCAAGCTTCCTTTTTGGACATCAAGATTTAACATTAAGTGAGAACTGCTCCACCTCACCTTCTCCTAATTGTAATAAATACCAGTAAGCATTTTCTAGCCTTCACACACTCAAATGTTCCATATAAGGTCAATGATACAGGGTGTTAGAAATTGCAGCTATGAAATACAATTTTTTATTACTTTAAGCATCTGTATCGATGAGTCAGTGAATTCGACTTAATCCAACTTTTAGAAGAAGTCGGATTCACTAACCCATGCATGCAGATGTTTAAAATAATAAAATTTTATATTTAATAGTATGTTCTTTTTTTGTTAAAAAGTTATATAAGAAAGCCTTAATTATTTATCTATAGAAAGATCGGTGTTCAAAATATCAGTATTGTGTTACGTATCGCACCCCTGGGATACGGATAGTTATCAATTATTGCATGGAATATATCGGTTGTATCATGTAATGTATCGCTGTTGTTGGAAACATGGGGAAACATTGGGAAATTGGTCGAATTTTTCAATGAAACTTTAGTGATTGTTAAAAAAGACATCAATAAACACTTATAAATCAAAACATTACAAACAATAAGTGCACATAAGTTTTCTTTGTATGGGGTCCTAATGTCTGCGTTGTCTAACTGAATTGATGCAAGTATATTCAAAGTCGATTCATATAATTTATAAATGTAAGAAGACATGTGGAAACACAAGCAATACATTTAAAAGCAAAAGTAGAATAACTAGATCAGGTTACATACATGTTTGATTTTATGTTTGGACAAACATTGCAACCAATTTGTGAGAAATTGGGAAATTTTGATTTTTTTTTCAATTTTCAGCAACTCGGCCCATCTCCTCCAAATCTCGAAATCGAAGCTCCCAATCCATGATTTTTCATGTTTGCATGAAAAATCATGGATTTGTAACAATTTGACATTGATTTCACTGATTTACAGAAAAAAGAAAGGATCGAAAATCGAAAATGCTCATTGGATCGAACATGTGGGATATATCCCACTACTTGTGCGTTTCGTATCGCACAAGTGGGATACAAGATATATCAGTTGATATTGTTGATAATTAAAACACGGAGAAAGATATACTAAAATACAAGATAATAATAATAATTAATCATAATTTTTTTTTCATGAACCGTGTGTGAGAGTGTTAAACATGCAGACACAAGCATGCATCAAAACATCATAATTTCTAGAAAGCTACATATATTTAAGGAGATTTTCTTGGTATGTGTATTTTTATTTTTGTGATGCTTACCCATGTGGACATGACATGGTGCAATACTGTCATCTTTAACACATACCATGCTTTAAATGGTTATTCATTCTACCCTGCTGGCCTCTTATCAGCTTCTTCTCCCGCCTTTTCATCCCATTGTGAAGTGAAAATCAAACTTAGCTTGTAATTATGATGAGTTGTTCTTATGAAATAATCTTGCCATTGTTGTTGTTGTTAATATATAACTCTAAGAGAAAGAAGAGAAGCAAAGAGAAGGGGGGGAGAAGAGAGGGAACCAAATTAGGGTTGGCGCCCTGATGAGGACATCACGCCATCATGGTCCTTTTCCCTGGTATATTAGCGTAGGAGGCGAGTGATGCCTATCTCATTATCGTTCGACAATGCATGAGGAGCACGTGAGCGTAGCATGTGAGAGGAGCACTTGAAGAGCATGAGGGAGCGCCTTTTTGTGGCGGATTGTTTTTGAGAGGCGTATTTTTGTCGTTTTTTCTTATTTATTGTGTTTTTTTTGTTGAGAGGCATCTTTTTGTTCTTCTTGTTGGATTTAGGCACTTTAGTATCTATCTTTTTAGTTAAAACTATAAATATTTGTTAAAGAACCCTAATGAAGGGATGGTTATTGTTAATTAAAATATGATTTTTCTTCTTCTCTTGGAGCTTTTCCTATATAGAGATTGAGTAATCCAAAAAAGTGTGAAGCCTCCTTGGTAAATCCAAGGTTTACTACCTCGGTGTGAATCCGAGATCTATATTTTTTCTATATTTCCCTCTCACAAAAGTATTCTCTATACTTTCTCCCACCCGAGTCTCATCTTTTCTTTTCTTTTTTCCTTTCTTTCTTCTCTTTGACATATTACCCAAGCCTTCTCACATCCCTCAACCCATTCCATCTCTCAAATCCATCTCCATACCCCCATACCAACAAACCCTACATCTCCACTTGACCCCACGGGCCCGTGCCCGCCCGTACACATGCGCACAAGCACCGACATGTGCACGACCACACGTGGCAGCCCCATTCCCTCTTTCCCCCTTTTTTTTTAATCAAAACCCTAACCCTAAGCACCTAATCTATCCTAATCCAGGTACCCTAACCCTAAAATCTTCAATTACCCCTCTTTCTCCAAATCCCTCCGTCGGAATTACCCTAAACCTATTCCATTCCTTAATTCCCTTTGGATATAGGAGACTCCCATTAATTGTGACCCAACCCTATGCTAGCATGGAGTTCTTTAATTCCCATCATGTCCAAAATCACTATTAACAAAAGAGCAAGCATAAAGACAAATCTAGGTGAACCTAGGTAGGTTGTACCGTGGTTTGGCCCACATCCATTTCCATTAACACTCTCCCTCAAGCTAGAGCATAGATGTTGTTGATGCCAAGCTTGGAGTATATGCGTGTAGCCTGATTGTGACGAAGAGCCTTAGGGGTTGTTTATTTACTAAATATGTCATTGAAATCTTAAAGTTAGATTTCAGCCTAATATGCGATTTTGGTTGTTTGTTTAACATACTTAAAAAAGTCCTTAATGAAAATTAATTATGGAATTAATTCAGGAGTGTTGTATGCGCCGAAAGCGGTAAATGATTTTGATGGAATGCGGTAATAAGTTAAAACATTTGTTTTTAAATGATAACTCTGCCCTCTTCAAATTAACTTTTGGTGTAAATTTTTAGGGATAATTGCGTAGTTGCTGTGTGGATGTGGCAAATTTCTTTGAGCCCATAATGATGTATGTGTTATATTATATCCACCACTTCCATCTATTTTGCCACATCATTTTAGGGCATGAGCAAAAAAAAAAAAAAAATGAGGTAGACCTAAAGCTCAAGTGGACCACACCACAAAACGTTGTGGGGACAGTGATGCCCGCCATGATGTTTTCCTAGCATCCAACCGGTTCATAAGGTCACATGGACCCTTTTTTTTCTTTTTTCTTTTTCTTTTCTTTTCTTTTTTGATAGATTCACACAAACCTGGATGAAGGGAAAACACAAATATCAGCTTGATCAAAACTTTTGTGGCCCCCAAAAGTTTTCACTTGTAGGCGTTCAATCTCCATTGGTTTCTATTGTGTGGTCCACTTCAATTTTGGGTTTGCCACATTTTTGGGCTCATGACCTAAAATAATATGACAAAATGTATGAATGGTATGGATCTAACACATACATCATGGTAGGGCCCACAGAACTTTGTTACATCAACATGCTACCCACATAGGTGCCGTGTTATGGTTAGGCAATCCAATTCCGTTTTGCACACGTATTTCTTTCGAAAGCCTTTGCAGGAAGTTCCTATGATGGGAAACTAGGTGGGGTCCAACGTGATGTTTGTGAGAAATCCACCCTGTCCATCTGTTTTGCTACATCATTTTAGGACATGAGACAAAAAATGAGGCATATCCAAAACTTAAGTGGGTGCACGACAGGAAATAGTGGGTAGGGAAATGCCTACTGTTAAAACCCCCTTAGGGTCCACTGTGATGTTTATATATCATCCATACCATTAAGGTTATTCCTACTGGGATGAACCAAGGTGTCCCGTATCGATTTCGGTGGGCGTAACGGTGCCCACCGTTTCCGATACGGATACGGGCCGTATCGGCCGATACGGCCCCCGTAACGGTCAACTTTTTTTTTTTTGCCAAAAAATTTTAAAAAAATATGGATTAAATCCAGAAAATTCCAAACATCCCAAATATGCATTCATTTATAATTTTGAACATGTTTATGGTGGTGAAGCGGTCTACTCTTTGGTGAAAAAGCTGTATTGGGCTGTCTGGTGAATTTATGAAGCTAATAACCTGGAATTAACTGCAGAACTTATAAATTCAAATTTCTAACTGTCTAATACCAATAATATGTATATTAGAATAAATGTAACATCAAAGTATTTCAATTTTCACATGTACTATTATTTTTTTATAATTTACTTTATATTATTTACAATTTATTTACATACCTGAGGAGTGAGGAGTGAGGACTTGCAAAAAATAATGTATTAAGACTTCTCTTATCTTGAATCTATGACCGACTCTTGTCCTGCCAATTAAACATTCTAAAGTAGAAAAAAAAATTAGTAATACCTGATATACTCCCCTGCAAGTATGTTGATTAAAGATTACTTGACTGGTTGTCACTTGTCAGGGGAGTTATTTTAAACACAAGTTCAACAATGTAAAGTTTGTGTTTTTTTGGTGAATGTATGACCATGTGGGTAATGGAAAAGACTCACCAAATCGGAACTCACCACCAAAATGAAAACCTGCTTTGTTGTGGTTGCTCAACCTCCACGTCGTCGTCGTCATCATCATCGGGTTGTTGCGGTCTTGTTGTTGCATATCCATAATATTCAGTGCCAGAGGGAAAGATCAGGTCAACGAAACCTGATGATGACTGATCCTGACTAGGCAAAGATTCTGACCCTGAGTGAGGATATCTACTAGTGCCCGTCGAATAGCCGTGCCCATACTGGTACTCGTATTCAGGGCCAGGCTGTTGAGATTGAGATGAATAACTTGGATTTGGTTCATATGGTATATGTGGAACAGCGTCAGGAGGACTACTCCAACATGAAAGTGGCGGAACAGGTTCCCTATAATCCCATTGGTTGTAAGAATACCCATAATTCCTCGGATCATAGCCATACGCATGCTGATGTTCCAGATCTGTCGGTGTAGATTGCGGTGCAGGAGCAGGACCTGTAGGTGCAGGACCTGCAGGTGCACTACTGGAGCCAGGCTCTTGCTGGCTGTATCGTGACTCAGTACACTCATAAGTTCGACCCCCTCGGCCCCGCCTGCTTCGTCGAAGTTCATCAGCCTCGCGATCCGTAGACGGCTGTATGGTATCAGTAGCCCCGGTGGGTTGAGCAATGCCAGAAGTGGGAGGACCAGCATTAGGTGCATCATCATCATCATCATCATCATCATCATCTGTTTCAGTATCGCTAGAGCTTGCACTCTTCTGCTGAGTTTGCATGAAATCCGCCCCCCTTTCTGGGTCCAACACAAATGCACGACTCTCTTGCTGTGCCCTGCGTATTTCTGGGTCTTCAACTTCTATTTCTTCACTATCATCTTCTATTTCTTTTTCCCTTACTTCCAACCAAGGTAGAAGTGGGTCATCCTCATCATAAATATTTTTCAAGTTTATTGGACAATAATCCCCATCACCGGCATTACTGATATGCCTCCTTGAATGCATGCGCATTCTTAGCCTCATGTTGTAATGCATAAAGACAAGTCTATCTAACGTCCTAGTCTGAATTCTATTTCTATTCTTCGTATGAATAAGTGCAAAACAACTCCAATTTCTTTCGCAACTAGAGGAAGACGTTGTTTGGCTCAAAATCCTTACTGCAATTTTTTGGAGAGCCGGTGTAGTCTCTCCGAAATTTATCCACCAGTCGGCGGGGTGCAACTTAAGTACTGCATGTTGTGCAAGAGTATCTCCAAAGCTACCCTGGCGAGTTCCAAATATATCCAATTCATTCAAAGCCTTTATTTGTACATCTAAGTTAGGCTCTAATCTCTTTATCACGTTTTTTAATCCAATACGAATCTCATCATCCATAACAAATGATTGGGCATATCTATACCTAGGATTTAGGTAATAACCTGCTGCATGAATATCGTGGTGGAGCTGCTTTGTCCATCTTTTGTCGATCAAATTCCAGTAAGCTCGCCAGCTTGAACAATCACGTTGAATTGCCAACTTCGCTTTATCCATGGCGTCGTAGAGGAAGCCCATCATAGGTGCTTCATCGGTTTCAACAAGACGAAGTACCCTCATCAGTGGTTCCATCACCTTTAAAATTTTCTTAACCCTCTTCCAATATTTGTTGTCTCTTATGGTGTTTACAACATCAACCGGCGTCCCTGATGTCTTCTTCCCATATTTTGTGTTGAGCCATTGTTGGGAAGCAAACATTTCACTCAACTCTCCCCTATGCTGATACAAACTCTCTAAAGCTATAAAGTTTGTTGCAAATCTAGTCGCCGCTGGCCTAAGCAACTCTCGTCCCTTCGTGAACTTCCTCATTATTGCAACTAGGTGATTATGGTTGTAAATAAATGTTGTCACTTCTTTTGCTTTTTCAACCATTTCTTTGACATTCTTTCTCTTTCCAATATCTTCCAATATAAGATCAATACAATGTGTAGCACACGGTGACCAAAATATATGTGTTCTCTTTAGCATCAATAAATTTCCTGCAGACTTATATGTTGCTTCATTATCTGTCACAATCTGCACCACATTCTCCTCCCCAATCTCATCCACTACTTTATCCATCAAGCTAAAAATATATTCAGCATTTTTTATTTCATCCGAGGCATCAATTGACTTGTGGTACACTGTTCCCAAGTGGCAATACACCATGAAGTTGATCATGCTGCGTCTTGTTGGGCCAGTCCAACCATCACACATGATCGTGCATCCTCTGGCCTGCCATATGGGTTTTAAAGGTATTTACGTATGCCTTTGTATCTGCATACTCTGCGTCTGTCCATTTTCCCCTAATCTCCTTGGCTGTGGGAGCTTTAATTCCTTCACCTGCTTCTGCTGCTGCATCAATTACCACCTGCCAATATGGAGAGTTTGCCGCATTAGGGGGTATGTTGGCATGTATAAATAACTTTGCTGCTGCCCTACCCAGTTTCTCAACAGAAGTTCTACTCCACATTTGTTTTATCTTCTTTTGTTTACTAGATTCTTTCCTAAAGAGGATCGGATCAACAGAGGGTCTCGTAGGCACATCTTCTTCTTCCACATCTACATCTATAGGATGACGAGCTACATGTGAAGATGTGCCCCGCCGGCTGCTAAACATACGCCTTAATCCACCAAACATACTCCCTCCAACCCCAGCTGTACTTCCCGTTGGGGCTGCAGTTGTACTCCCCTGGCCACTCCCACTCCCACTCGCACTTGAACCAAACGTGCGTCGACGTTCTTCCTCTTCACGAGCATAGCGCACGCTTTCTCTCCTAGCTATAGTCATTTCTCGATCAGAATCTTCCTCAGAATCAATGATGTCTTCGCCACGAACGCCCATATATTCTGGACCAAACACCTCTTGTCGGGCCGCATCAAGGATATCATCTTTCTTTTTCTGCACAGCAGCTCGTTTCCCCTTTGACTCTTCTAAATTGGCTTGCATCAGTATCATTATCTCTTTGGGAACTTTGGTGCATCCTGCAACTTGACCCTTTCGATGTGCCAAATGTTGTTTAAGTCGCGTAATTCCACCATTTATTACTCTATCACAATAGTTGCATTTTATTTGGTGCCTTCCACCACCTACCCTCTGACAATGTTCCCATCCAATATCCTCATTTGCAGTTCCACTTCCAGTTCCAGTCCTAGACATTTTTTAATTAGAGATGGCTTATGTGATGTGACTATGTCACTTAGATACTGAGTCTAAGAGTGAAATACTTAGATTTTAAAATTTATAAATGTAATTGTAAATCTTAAATACAGATAATGAAATCAAGTACTAACTACTAAATTCAAATACTAAAGTAACTAAACCCTATGGGCTACAGCCTACAAAGTACAACTACGAAGCTCCAAAGTCCAAAACGGCAAAACCTGTCGAAAAAATAAAAATATAAACATACGTTAGTCATTACTCATTAATCTGTAAATATGATTCTCCATGTTTTTGAAAAAAAATGATTTTCTCTAATTTTTAAAATTATTCCGAAATTTAAACAAATACAAAAAAAATAACAAACCATATGCATAATCTGTAAAATGCACATGATTATGTTCTATTATAAGTAACACATGTTATCCAACCTTTAAACTAGAATTTTTTTTTGAAAATATTAATTTTCCCTAATTTTTAAAATTATTCCGAAATTAAAAAAATACAAAAAAAATAGCAAACCATGTGCATAATCTGTAAAATGCACACGATTATGTTCTATTATAAGTAACACATGTCATCCAACCTTTAAATCAGAATTTTTTTTTGAAAATATTAATTTTCCCTAATTTTTAAAATTATTCCGAAATTATAAAAATACAAAAAAAATAGCAAACCATGTGCATAATCTGTAAAATGCACATGATTATGTTCTATTATAAGTGACACATGTCATCCAACCTTTACATCAGAATTTTTTTTTGAAAATATTAATTTTCTCTAATTTTTAAAATTATTCTGAAATTAAAAAAATACAAAAAAAATAGCAAACCATGTGCATAATCTGTAAAATGCACACGATTATGTTCTATTATAAGTAACACATGTCATCCAACCTTTAAATCAGAATTTTTTTTTGAAAATATTAATTTTCCCTAATTTTTAAAATTATTCCGAAATTATAAAAATACAAAAAAAAATAGCAAACCATGTGCATAATCTGTAAAATGCACATGATTATGTTCTATTATAAATTTATAAGTGACACATGTCATCCAACCTTTACATCAGAATTTTTTTTTGAAAATATTAATTTTCCCTAATTTTTAAAATTATTCCGAAATTAAAAAAATACAAAAAAAATAGCAAACCATGTGCATAATCTGTAAAATGCACATGATTATGTTCTATTATAAGTAACACATATTATCCAACCTTTAAACCAGAATTTTTTTTTGAAAAAAATGATTTTTCCTAATTTTTAAATTTATTCCGAAATTATTCCGAAATTAAAAAAAATACAAAAAAAATAGCAAATCATGTGCATAATCTGTAAAATGCACATGATTGTGTCCTACTATAAGTAACACATGTTATCCAACCATTAAACCAGAAAAAAAAAAAAACATGATTTTTACTAATTTTTAATATTAATCCGAAAATAGACAGAAATTAAAAAAAATATAAAAAAAATATAAAAATCAGTTGCATAATCTTGAAATACACATTTTAACATTTTACAATGGCTACAACATCATATCAAGGTGGAAAAAAAGTGATTAGATGAAGAAAAATGTATAAATACCTATTTTCGGATTTCTTCGAAAAATGGCCCACGGAGCTTCGATTCATCCAAATCGTAGAAATTGGTCGTTTTAATTCTCCAAAATAGACTAATTGTGGTCGTTTTTAGCAAAAGAACAGATTAGAAAAGAAATGGGGGAAGAAAAGTGGGAAGAAAATGCAAAACAGCAAGTATTTATAAAAAAAAAAAAAAAAAGTGACCGTTTTTTTACCGTTACGGGGGCCGTAACGGCCGTTTTGGGCCGTACCGGCCGTTACGGCCCCGTAACGGACCGGTACGGTCCAAATTTCTGGGGTCCCCGATTTGGACCCCGTATCGCGTAACGGTACCGGCCGTTTCCGGTACGTATCGGCCGGTACGGCACACCTTGGGATGAACTGAAAACACAAAAATATTAGCCTGATCCAAAACTTTTGTGGCCCTACAAATGTTTCAACGGTGTACGTTCAATCCTCACTGTTTCCTATTGTGTGGCCCACTTGAATTTTGGATCTGCCTCATTTTTAGTCCCACATCCTAAAATGACCTGGAAAAGCGTATGGACAGGGTGGATTTCTCACAAACATCACGTTGGGCCCCACCCTCTTGTCGCAGGAACTCCATGTGGGAGGCTTTCCCAAGAAATCCGCGTCCTTCCGCTTTGAGCAAGAGTGGATTAGGTGTTACCCAGGTTACACAATAGTGGGTGTTGCTATCACCGTGGGCCCCACCTTGATAAATATATTTTATATCCATGCCATCCATCAGTTTTTCTAGCTCATTTTAGGGGATGGGCCCAAAAATGAAGCAAATCCAAATCTCAAGTGGACCACACCACAGGAAATAATGGTCATTGAACGGCCACCATTAAAAACATCCTAGGGCCGACCATAATGTTTATTTGCCATCCAACCTGTTTATAAGGTCATATAGACCTAGATGAAGGGAACATACAGATATTAGCTTGATCCAAAACTTTTGTTGCCCCCAAAAAGTTTTTAATGAGGTGGGAATTCAATCCCTTCGGTCTGGTCCACTTGAGATCAGGATCTTCTTCATTTTTGTGACCACATCCTAAAATGATCCAGAAAAATGGATGGACTATGTGGATATACAACACATACATCAAGGTGGGCCCCATGGTCCGACATTACCCTGGTAACACGTAATCCACTCTAGCTTTGGAAGGACACCAACTAGGTGGGGCCCACCGTGATGTTTGTGAGAAATCCACCCCGTCCATCCGTCTTTTTAGATCATGAATTGCCAAATTTCAGACTACCAAACAAAATTTTTTTGATTCAGTACTAAATTTCAATGTTTAAGAATTTTTTTCATACAATTTACCAAACAAGCATTCCAACACTTATCAGTACTAAAAATTTAGTACACAATGGATCCAGTACTTAAATTAATTTCATACTTGTTTCTATTAAGTTTACCAAATGCACCCTTAATAAACACATCAAGTCATCGACAAGTTGACCCTAAGATCGGACATATGGTGCAAAGATTTTGCCATTGGAGACCTTCTCACTATAAAGTGATAAACGACTTCGATGTGTTTAGTTCTTTCATAATAGACTAGGTTGTTTACGATGTGAGATGCCGGTAGATTATCACAAAATAACTGCACAGGTAGACTCATTATAAAGCCTATTTCCTACAAAGTTTCTTGATCCATATTAAGTCATAGGTAATATGATCCATTGCTTTATATTCAGCTTCGATGCTCAATTGGGCCACCACACTCTTACTTTTTGCTCTTCCACATGACTAGATTTCCTCTAATAAATGTGTAATACCCAGTAGTAGATCGTTTATTTGCTAAAGAACCTGCCTAGTCTGCATCAGAGAACCCTATGACCTAATGATGATCGTTCCATTTATACAAAATTCCCTGACCTTGTACTCTTTTAAGATACTATAAAATCCAAATAATTGCATCCATGTGAAGTTTCAGAAAACTCATAAACTGGCTCACCACACTCATAACATAAGATATGTTTGGTCGATTGATAGTTAAGTAGATAAATTTTCCAACCAATCTTCTATACCTCTCTGAGTCTTCTGCTGCATCTCCCTAATCGCGTACAAGTTTGTGATTAGGATCCACTGGTGTATCAACTGGTCTAGTACCAAGAAGACCCGTCTCGATGTGCAAATCAAGAACATATTTTTGTTGAGGCAAATTAGTTCATTCCTTGGATCACTACTTATATACCAAGAAAGTATCGAAAATGACCTAGATCTTTTGTGAGGATATGTCATTGAAGATACTTCTTTAGCTCCTCAATCCCCTATTGTCACTTCCTATAACAATAATATCTTTCACATGCACTACTAGTAGAATGAGGCCTGAGTTACCTTTTCATATAAAAACAGAATGATCAACATGGCTTCCAGTAAAGCCATAGTTCAACACAACTTTGTTGAATTTGTTAAACCATGCACATAGAGACTATTTTAACCCGTAAATCGCCTTACATGGTTTACACACTTGTCAGATTCCCCCTAAGCAATAAATCTAGGCAGCTGCTC
This sequence comes from Liriodendron chinense, assembly GCA_003013855.2. Lineage (NCBI taxonomy): Eukaryota > Viridiplantae > Streptophyta > Magnoliopsida > Magnoliales > Magnoliaceae > Liriodendron > Liriodendron chinense. Next base: position 226,661 of record PVNU02000624.1, on the reverse strand, counting down.
TATATAAACTTCTTCTGTGAGATCACCATGAAGGCATTTTTTACATCAAGTTGGAAGAGGGTGTTAGCCATGATTAATAACACGGACAATATAAATTGAATGGATTTCAACTTGGTCATAGGAGAGAAGGTTTCAGTGTAATCAACACCAAAGGTCCGATTATATCCCTTAGCAGCTAAGTGCGCCTTTAGATGTTTAACCATACCATCAAGATGGAATTTAATTGTGTAGACCTATCTGCAACCAACAACATGTTTGGCAGGTAGACTGGTTAGCTCCCAAGTGCTATTCTGATAAAGGGTAGCCATTTCATCTTCTGTTGCTTGCTTCCACCTCTCATGTAACAATGCTTCTTGATATGACTTGGGAATAGAGTGAGAAGACAGGGATAAGGCAAATTTATGGAAATTTAGAAGTAAGCAGTGAAAAGAAACATATTTAGAGATAGGGTGATCGGTACATACACGATGTCAGATCTATCTAGAGAATTCACTAGATCACAAGTCTAAGAAGAAGATATGATGGATGGCACAACATGATTGATTGTACTTCTTTCCGTTTTCGTTGTAAACAGACCTTCAGCTTAGGCATAGTGAGAATGGATGAGTTAGCAGAGAGAGAAGGTTGGATTATGTCTTTGTCAACCGCAATAGGCATCAAGAGATTGTCTTTTGAGAAGAATAGAGTAGATTTGAAAATGTAACATCTGCACATATATATTGTCTTCGAAGTGAATAGCTATAACAACGATAACCTCGTTATGTCCAAGACTATCCAAGAAAAATACATTTAATTGCTCGAGGATGTAATTTATTATGTCCCAACTCTAACTGATGAAGAAAACATACACATCCAAAAACTTTGGGAGACAAAGAAAACAACGGAGTATTTAGTGGTGACATTTGATGAGGTGACTGACTCATTAAAATAGATAAGGCCATTCCTATTATTAAAACACACACACACACACACACACACACACACACACACACACACATTATGAGTATTGAATCACTCCAAAAACTTTCGGAAACATTTATGTGAATTAACAAATGAAAAAAAGAATATTACAAGTCTTACAAAAACATGGGCTGACTTAACATGATCAACGAACACTCACTTGTAGGCTTCACACAATGCGCATACCACTCTACACTTTCAAACCAGTTACAGTTGAAGGTGATCAAAAACATGGGATCCAACACAAGCAACCGGCCCACATGCTTATAATAATCACACGAGAGGTTAGATCACGTGGACTTCATTCACCTACTCACACATAGACCATTATAAAAGGCCCACCAAAAAAAAAAAGAAAAAAGAAGAAGAAGAAACCCTAGGTTTCTTAAAGGATTTTCAGCGCAAGAGGGATGGGAAGTACCAAAAGATTAAAGAAGGAGAAATAAGGTAAGAATAGTAGAAAGAAAATGTTAAATCAGAAACAAGGATCCTCTGATACAATGTAGAAGTATAAGGAAAGAGAGAGAAGAAAAGATTCAAAAGAAGAAAGAGAGAGAAGAGGAGAAGGTTGGGAGCAGTGTTCGAAATATCGATATTGCATTATGTATCGCATCCTTGGGATACATATTCGTATCAATTATCGCACAGGATATATCGTTTGTATCGGGTAATTTATTGCACTTCTTGGGAAACATGGGGAAACATTGCGAAAATGGTTGAATTTTTCAATGAAACTTCATGGATTATTAAAAAAAGACCTTAATATACACTTTTAAATCATAACATCCCAAAAAATAAGTGCATATAATAGGTTTCCTTTGTATAGGGTCCTAAGCTATGCACTGTTTAACTGAACTAATACAACTATATTCAAATTGAATGCATAACATTTAGAGTGTACGTGATAATCACACCTAAATACTTCGAAATTAGTCTCAATTGGCAGCTGGTTGAAGGAAAATTTCGAAAAATATTTTAATAATTTTTAATTCAAAATTATTTTTATTTTCCAAAAATTGACAAGGAGTTAACAAATCAATAGATAGCCCTCATTTCATGTTTGGAGTGCAACATTGCAAGCAATTTAGGAGAATTTGCAAAAAATTCAAAACTTCCCCAAATCGAACCACCAACACTCAAATTTCGAAATTAAAGGGTATGTGATGATCATTTCATCAATTACTCCTAAATACTTCGAAATTAGTCTCAATTGACAACTGGTTGAAGGAAACTTTCGAAAGAAAAATAAACATGCTGAATCATGAAGAGCCAATGGATATCGAAATCGAAGCTCCAACTCCATGATTTTTTATGTAAAACAGGAAGAACCAATGGATTTGTAACCATTTGACACCGATTTAACATAATTTCAACAAAAAAAGGGATCGAAAATTGAAAAAGCTCACCAGATCGAACATGTGGGATGTATTAGCACTACCTGTGCGTTTTGTATCGCACAAGTGGGATACAAGATATATCGTGGGATATATCGGCCGATATCGTCGTTATTTAAAACATTGGTTAGGAGTAGAGGGACCCAAAATAGGGTTGATGCCCCCACTCTCCCTCTTTTATATTAATGGATGCCCTTAGTAATAAAAGTAAGAATCCCCATCATGTCCCAAACCACTATTAACAAAAGAGAAAGCGTAGAAACAAATCTAAGCAAGCTTAGGTGGGCCATACAGTGGTATGACCCACATCCACAATTATTAACAATTATTAAGATCAACATAAGTTGTGCTCATGAAGTAATCTTATCATTCATTCAGTGCAAGAATTAAGTTCCTTGATAGTTTGAGTGTAACAATTTCTTGTGGGTGAATGTGACATCTTTTGCTTTTTTCTGTATAGGTTTTCCAGTTGTAGGTGTGGGTTTTACAGGGTCTTTGGCTAGCGTACCTCCAAAACGTGGGAATCATAGGTATCATTTTTCTTGTTCTCTCCACAGTCATTATATCTTTTTTTCCCCTTTTGTTTTGGCAAAATGGATATTTCTGAAAGTTTCTTCAGCCCATTTATATTATGCAACTTGTTTACTAGCTATTATAGAAATGATGGGATAATTGACTATGCCTGTTTTTTTAGGGCTTTTTTTTGTCTTAAATTATGCTATACACTATATTAACTTGCATGCATACACCTTTTTTAGGGTTCTATTAAATATTGAGGTGGCTCTTCTAGCAACTCAATCTTATGTATTAAACATTGATGTGGTAGTTATGATCTCTCTCCTCATATAGAGAACAAAAGGAGCCCCTTTTCTCAAAGTTCTCTTATTTATTGTGTGGTCGTTTTCTTTTTATCTTTGTTTTGACTATAGAGCTTTGCTAAGCCCACATGTGCATGTGCAAGATAGCTAGGGACCTAGGGTACATGCCGCACGTGTGCCATCATGGCACCTAGGTGTGAGATCCAATCCATCCATTGGGTTGGTCTAACCTTGTAGATGTTCCCCAAAAATAATTCTAGTCCACTCAGCAGGTGGGACCTAGTATTTGAAACAAGTGGATGGTTTAGAGAACTTCATCAAAGTTTTTCAGCGATTGTTTTGCAAACTGTCCCACTTGACCATTGGATCAATTTGGTTCTTTGGCTAGGGGCCTAGGGCATCAATACAGTGGTGCCCTTCTGATAGATAGATTGGATCTTGGACCTACATGTCATGCTGGCACATGTGTGGGTTGTACATGAGCTGTTTTGCAAACGTGCGTGGGCTAAGCAAAGCTCTTCACTACAATCCCAAGCAACTACTCTAATTTGCTTGTCGTTTTGGTATCAAATGCAAACATTAGATGAGCCTTAAATTTTCTATCAGGTGCCATCTCAAGTTACCACAATGTCATACAACTATAATGGCAATACGTATCACAGTTTTCTCAATGAACATTGTCTCGTCTAAGGTAGCTCCATGAACTGCCCTTGATTTTGCACCGCGGCCTTTGATGTCTCCTCCAGTCCCTAGACCTTCATTGTAAGACAAACCACCTAGGAGTTCTTATCAACGACCATGCTAGGTGAAAAGACATGTTGACGTACTCAACGTTTATAGTAAGGAAATATATCATTCTTGATCTATGGATATGCATTGTATCCTCAAGTTTTTAGTTGTACAAGCAGTGTCAATGGTTCAGTGATACAAACTGTTGCAATGTTGATCGCCACCTTGGATGGACCTTGCTAAAAAAAAAAAAATCAATTTGGAAATTCCTGATCATCCAATCTTCCGTGCTTTATTTACTTGAATGTGGATATTGTAAATCTTTCTCCAATGTCTATTTGCAAACTGCGTATGGAAGGGGAAACATTATCCCATCAAGTAAATTTTTAGGCCATCCAATGTGGGCCTCATCGGTTAAACAATCTGGAGCACCAAAACATAGGCCCCACTTATACTGACTAAGGACATGAGGGTGTTATAGATGTCATGAGGTCTATGATGAGGACATCAGTGGTACACCATTTAGGGTGTACCAGAGGAGGAGACGTCGTCGTCAGAGTGCTGGAGCAAAGGACTTGATGTGGATGGACGCTGGACCCACTGGACCCATTTTCTAACGAACCATGTGACCCCGCACATGTGCACATTCTTATCTGGAAGCCCATCAGTAATGTGTGTGTGTGGATTAATGATCAAAGGCAATCTCGACCATAGATCCTTGACTGAATGGTAATCAGACCGCTAGTTGTTCCCAATTGGGCCATCCAGCCGTTGGATCGATCCGGGCCCACCACGAGTAGCCCGTTCCCTGTTTTTCAGTTTTTATATGCTTTAAACATTATTTAGTGACTATTGGATGGTTTAGATTTAGTTTACTACATTAGGGTTTTAATATTTTAAAGATGGGACTCATAATAGCAATTTTGTAATTTTGGAAGTTGAAATAAATAAAAGAAGGGAGGGACATCCAACCCCTCTAATGCTTGCTTTTGTGAAATTTTCTTCTCCCTTTTAAGAGAGAGAGAGCTAGGGTTTTAGGATTGGTTCAAGAGTGTTGAGGATTTCGCTCGGATTTTGAAGTTTCTCCCTTTCTTGATCTCCAAGGTGCTCAATGAAGGTAAAGTTCATCCCCTTTTAATTTTCTTTATTCTTCCTCTCTTTAGAAATCCTCTTCTTCCACGTGCAACTAACACGTCCGCCGTACAAACTGTACGGCTGTTCAGGCCAACCGCACGTGTGTTTGCTGCCCATACCCCAAAATCCATTTTCTTTGTCCGGATTTGAAATCCTAAACTTTGGTCCTCCGATATTTCAAATCTTGCATCAACGAGTCACAAGCTTAGCCCATTTTGCACATATGATGGAGAACTACTGATCGGTTGTTTGGATCTTATTGATATGAGGTTTGTGGTTTGGTTTATGCTAGAAGTGGGGATATTCTCATATCCTTAAATCCGTTTTACAATTTTACTTGGACTTTATGTTTTTGGGTATGGCCCTATTGAATCATTCTAATTTCTTGCTTTGAATCTCTTTAGATTTCCTTGTTTGTAAGTTGATAGTTGATTAATGTTTATTACTTGATTATCCAAACCCTTATCTCACTATATATAGCAGTAAAGCATCATATACCCTTCATCAGTCTAGGATCATATAACTCTTGATAATCTCCTCTTAATCTACTCCTTACACTTAAATATCTGATCCAGCCACCTTGTGAGATCCTTATAAAAGTGCAAGCTGGAAGGTTAGGCTCTAAGTTTCTAAGATCCAACATTATGGGATTATGGTGCAACAGTTTCCATGGTTTAATTCCCATTAGAACCTCGAGTATGCTACAGTTTTCACCTGGTGACTTCTCTTATGCTCGTTGTTGTTTACTATGCTACAATTCCCTTGATCTCGTTGAAATCTCCACTTGCTCTTGCTTAGTAAGACATGCTGCCAATCCCACCCACGCAATTCATGGTTCAGTGTTCTTACTCTTGGCCCATGATGGGATTCCTACTTTCCGTTTGAAGCTCCATCCCTCACACTCACTTTGGCAAGGTTAAAGTGTTTTTTGTACTTTTTGGGTATTTAAAATTGCTACCATGTTTAATATCGATGAGACCATAACATATCATTCTCGGTTATCCGAAGGGGTGAGTGTGAGACCAATGTCTCTTGCTAAGGAGGGAGTGACGAGAGGGTTGGCTCTTCAATTCCACTCTCCTAGCTTTTAGGGTGCATTTGGTTGCACTAATAATCATGAAAAAATTTCATGATGCTTGGTGCAACCATACGCACCCTTAGCAACAACAACAAGTCCTAAGGATGTGCATGGTATCATCAGGTCTTCAACCTAGTGGTCATTGTGCGTTTTATCAGCTAGATTTACTTAAGACTAAAAAAAACTTGATTTGATCAATAGATGGTCAAGACTCAATCAACTACACTCACAAAACTCAGAAAAACTCGACAAAAAAGGCTTGAAAAAATTTGACTCGACTTGGTGGGACTATACAATGTTTATAGATTTTAAATATTAAATAATACTACTGAGTCTTCGAGTCCAAGACAAGAAAAAAATAAAAAAAAACACTGAGTCACTCGACTAGACTAACTTTTGAGTTGAGTTGTTTAGTTCAAAACTATGATCCAGACTGTTTATGTGGTAGGTTCCACTGTGGATGGATGATACCTCAAAAATCTCCTAGGTTGGAAGATCCTGATCATCCAATCTTTGTTTCTTTTTCTGTTGTGCAGAATCTAGCTACATTTTTTTCTTTAACCATCTATTTGTAGACCACATATCAAAGGGTTAGGATCGTGGTATCCAAAAATGGTTATGTAACAGCTGTTACTAAACAGCAACGCTGGGTACCATTATGTGTCATGGGGCCATTACAGTTTTTTTTTTTTTTTTTTTTTTTGTGGCCATGACGGCCGTTACAACCCATATTGTAATAGTAATGATGGTGGCCTTGTGGCCTCCGTTACTGTTATTGAATACTTTGATTAGGATTCTCACCTCAGGGAGAGTTTTGAGGTAGGGTTTCATTGGTGGTAGGGGCTATGAGATTAATAGTCTGCATCACCAAGCTATGTGCCACACTTGTGTATTCTAAAACCACAAGACGGTATTCATATCCTCGGGGTCAGGATCATATAGTCGTATTTTTTGGGCTGACTATTGATTAAGCTTTACTTCCTAGCTGTTTTGTGTAAGTTATCTTTCAATGATTATGTTGTTTTTGTTTTTTGGATCAAGTTGTTTGAAAATTTGATACGGGCTTTGTCTTTTTGGACACTTCTTCTTATACAGGTTTTACTTGTCAACGAGAACATCTGATCGACTTTGGGTATCAAATGTTACCTTGTCAAAGGTATTTTCTGCATTGTCTTGGGCCTTTTGGCTCTTACCTAGAGTTTTATATTAGATATATTGAAATATTTAGAATTCCTATTGTTGAATTGTTTCTTAGGGCCTACGAACTCGTGAACAAGAAGACACGATCTCCAGTCATCTTCTACTCAAGGTGCATGGCCAGTATTATAGCTGAAAGAATCCATCTACCTCATTTTAAATTGAACATTTTCTATATCAAGAGATAAGTTCTTTGCTATTTCAGTGTCTTAATATCCATGTTCGAAAATTATACATAATATCCATGTTCGAAAATTATATTTGGAATATGCATGGAATCTGTGTGATAGTCTTCCAAATGCTTACCAAAAGATCCCATTTATTTTATTCAAATGTCAAGTTCTATGATTTGTAATTCTGATGACTTGGAATGTTTTGTTTCCAGCCATTCAAATTTGGATGTGCAAGGTTTATGGTAGTTTGAGTATATGACTGTTTCTATTATGGAGCTTCTTTTCATATGGAGAAGATAAAAAAAAGGCGCTATGGCGTCTTTCTTGCTTCTTTTGTGTGGAATCAGTTGCAGCAGATCTTTAAGCTGCGATAGGTCAGACTGGGTTTTATTTCAGCTCTTTTCAATGCATGGGAGGGTGTCCATATGTGGAAGAAAAAGAAGGCACTATGGCATCTTTCATCATTGTCAGGCCTTTAGTCAATCTGGAAAGAGAGGAGCAATTGTGTTTTCTGTAACTTGGAAGCTAAAAAGACAATGTGTTCCGAGAAGTTCAGGAATCAGGACAGAACTATACAATGGTTCCACAGCTCTTCGGTTTTCAATCATTGCAATTGTAATGAGATTTTTCATATGCTGTACCCTCTCTAATTTTGCTTCTAGTCTTAAATAAAGATTTCAATGTTTAAAAAAAGGGGGAAAAAGGTATGGAGCAAAAAAAAAAAAAAAAGTCCTTCAGTATTTACATTGATAGATAAGGTTAAAAATATCTCCTCCTCCAACATATGAATATTAATTCTCGGGATGATGCTCTGAATCTCCTTAAAGACTGGCTACTTGTGCTTCATAGCTTGGCACTATGGTGCAAACTGGTTATCAAGTCAATGAGGCCTCGACACCTGAATCACAAAGAAAAGAGCAAGAGTACACCCACAAGAATATTACAATAGAGAGGGAAAGAACTTTATTGATATCAACTTATTCTCTTACAACACTTAAGAAAAACTCACACTTAGAAAAATATTGGAATGACTACTTCTGACACCCACCCTTTTATGGACCCAAAGGGCTTGTTTGGTTTTCCAATTATAACAGTAAATGGCTGTAAATGGGTAATGATTATTTACTCTTGTAATTGTGTGGTGACATCACTTACATTTTATTGTAATCATGATTTGGCTACATTGTTTGTTTCATCCAGAAATCACTGTAAAATTGGTAGTTTTATAATATGAAAATGTAATGATTACAATTTTCTTGCTTCTTTTACAAGTGTATTTGACTCCCGATTTTCGAGCGATAATTCCTGTTTATACAAACACCTGGAAATGATAATGATGGCTCATTTACTTAACATTTCATTGGAATTTGGAAAACCAAACTAGCCGTAAATGAATCTTTAATTAAAATCCTCCCCAACTAAGAGAGTGATTTCAAATCAATCATAATTTATTTCAAATGAATCTAATCTACCTAAGATGGTAAAAGCCTATTAATAGTAAAAGCAAATATAGAAAATAATTCTAATTACATCTCTAAATCAGCTCCTCATATCTTCAATCACATCTTTAAATCTGCCCTATATCTTCCAAAAGTAGTAAACTGTAATCCTTAATTTGGGCCCCCAAATCAATAAAATGAATGGCCCAAAAATCATCACATGTTGGGCCTGTGGTAGTTTGTGAGCCTACGTTATTGTTGGGCCCTATGGTGGTCCTAGGTGAGTTGTAGGCCTGCATCACACTGACTCCTGAAGTTAGAAGCCTCTAGAAATGCCTGCTGGCCAGGGTTTGGAAATTGAACTTTTTATGTTCTTCACATGGTAATCCAGGTCGTTTCAGAGTCTCTAGCTTATATTTCTTGGGCTTATTCCAATCACTTGGATCCTAGAGAGTTCTCCTCTATTTCTAATGAGATACAAGATATTGCTTCCTGGATAAACATTTCATTTGTCCATGTCTGATGAGAGGCCAATCAAGTGGCTGATATTTTAGCTATGGATGTTGTTAGCCGGTTGATTCTTTGTACTGTGGACTAGTTCCCTCTTCCATTTTGTTCTTTTCCAGTGAATGGATGTATTATTTCTCAAGAAAGAATAAGAAAAACATCAAGCTCCCTTCTATATCCATGCCTATTGCTGCAGCTACTAGCTGAATCCTGTTCAAGACAAGCTTGCCTTTTTCTCTCTTCTTGAAAAAATTATGTTGTGCCTATGTCATAAATATGCGATGCAGATCGTGTTTCTAACTATACTCTTTTTTTTACACACGCACTCACACCCCCCGCACACTCACACCACAGAGGGATTTCACCACAATGAGTACTCGAACCCATGACCACGTGTTGAAACTCTTGTGAGTCTACCACCGATGCATGAGTAAAGACCCGTTTCTAACTATACCCTGGTTGAAAGGTCTCTTTTGAGAATGGGACCTGCACTTACCTTTAATTTAATATGCTATCAGTTTATTGACAAGAAAACCTATCATACGGATGATAAATGCTTAGACCAAAGTATTTTGTAATTGAGAAATTTCAAAGGAAAACTTACAAAACTCGAGTTAACTCTGAATACTGGATGACTTAACTTTCCACAGTACCGTCATTTGATTTCCATACTCCCCTCTCTGTTATCAGAGTTATATCTTTTCTTTAGTATAGGCATTCCTAATTCATGATGCACTCATATTGTTTAATAAGATCTGTTGCTTAGCAATAAATGGGAAAAATTGAAGAAAAAACCCAGGATACTATGTATTCTCAAGGAACTATTCAAGGCTTATCTATGAATGATCTGTAGCAGTGGATGATTTGTTGTACTATGCCATCTGGCCTGTATGGTAGATAACATCCCAGTACATTGATTGTGAATTTTGCTGCATGTGATTTTTGGTTTGTTGATTATCTTGGATAATCATTCCTATAATTGTTCCTTGTGATATCTTGATCTGCCGACACATTTGGTAAAGGCAGTTGCAGATGCTTGCAAAGTTTCAGCTACGTTTGTTTCAGAACTGACGGATTCTGAAGTGCCTGATGAATGTGAAATGCTGTTCGATGAAGACCAAGAGTTACAGCAACTTATTGATGGGCATATATGCATGAAAGTCTATTCCTTTTCAAATGGTATTAGTATAATCCATAGCTTGATTTGACATGAAATGCAAGTAAGATTTTTATCAGTACATGAACTGTAATACATAGCGCTTTCTTTCAATTTTGCTGTTATTTATGTTAAGGACTGAATTTGCAGAGACAAATGCATCAAGTTCAGAAAGAAAGATTATATTATCTGGTTCATTTAATCCTTTGCATGATGGTCACCTCAAACTTTTGGAAGTCGCATCAAGGTATATGGATATTGATCTACCTATCTTTTTTGGTTTCATCATCATGTAGTCGTCATTGTTACCGTCATCATCATCGTCATCATTGTAGTCGTCGTTGTCATCATCATTGTAGCCATGTCCCATCTATTTATTGTTGGCTTTATGGCCAATCATGAAGATTCAAAAAATGAAGATTCAAAAAAAGTTGACAACCCGCTTTTCACCTGACATCAGCCCTCAGCAAATGTCAAGCGATATGTTAATCATGTTCATTCTTTGGAAAAGCTACATAGGAATCACTGTTGTATGAAATGTGAGCATGTCCTCCTCTCTTTCATACTTAGTGGAAACAACATAGATACCAGATTTTGGAGATGTCACTAAAATGGAAAGATCCTGCATTCAGGTTTGCTTAAAATAGGTTCACATGGATGGGGTTAGGGTTTGTCAAAGAATGTTAAGAGTGGTTAGGGAGGGACTGCAGTGTTGGGAAGACTTCTGGGGAATAGGAGTTAGAATCATAGGATGGGGATTGGGATGGGAGGGAGAGGGAGCAGGGGCATGTGACTGTCAATTCAGTTTATGTGCCTGCACATGTACGGGTTGTAATTTTTACTTAGCTGAAATTAAAATCAAGTAGGAATATCCATGCTGATTTTGCATGCCTGACCATGTACATGTATGTGTTGTTGTTGTTTTTTCTTTTTATGTGATTGTTAGTTAAAATTAAAATGAAGTATGGGGCTATCTATGGCAATCATGCATGTTGTAATTGTTAGTTGAAATTAGAATGAAATATAGGACTATCTATTCTGATTTAAAGAAAAGAAAAGAAAAGAAAAGGCAAAAAGATAATAAAAAAAGGAGGGGGGGAATCTAGAACTACCTGTCAAGTCTTCTTACACTTTGTTAGTGGCCGGTGTTGGGTGTGTGTGTGTGTAGGCTTTCAAAATACAACTGGGTTAATCTTCTCTCCTCTGGGATAGTGACCCAGATACTCAATTTCTCTAAATCTTTTAAAAGCAAGGCATAAGCAAATATATTGTGCACATCACAGTGTTAGCCTTATTATGCTTTTTAATGAGCATTGATACTATTACTGATTTCTTCTTTCCCATGCAGCATTTGTGGTGATGGGCTTCCATGCTTTGAGATTTCAGCAATCAATGCAGATAAACCTCCACTGACAGTATCTCAAATCAAAGATCGGGTTAAGCAATTCGAGAAAGCTGGTAAGGTTCTATTCACATATTCTGTTCTTTTCTCCTTTCTTTTATTTTCTTTTTCATTTTGTGCACAAGTTAACAGAATTGTTTGTTTTCTATTTGATTGCAAAGGACTAATTTCATTCAAACTTGAGCCTCATTTCTTCCTATAAGTTGCTAATGTTGTTTCTATTATCCGTTTCATGTTTTTGTACTTGGAAAGACTGATTTCTTTCTTTCCCTTGAACCTTCCTGTCCTTTTGTTCCCATCTAATGAAGTTCTCCATTAAAAAACAAAAAACAAAGATAAGCCTGGTACAATTACACCAAACAATCCACAGGGCAGCACCAAGAAGCAATGTTGTCAAAATCGTTATCGTATCACAAATCGTAGTAGGGATTGAATCGTATCATATCGCAAATCATATCGTAAATTGTAAGATTTTTTAAAATTTACTTAAAAAATTGAAAAAAATATAAATAAATCAGATTTGTTTTTTTAAAACTCATCTATCTTCCTTTTGCCATCAATGTGCACCAAGTAATACCAAGTCATAATAGTGTTAAAGGATTCTTATTCCTTCATTTTTTGTCTTCCATGAAATTTCCCTTTAAAAAACACAAAAGGATCTTTTAATAATTTATGTTCTTGTTACCTTTCTTGAATGTAGAATCATGGTGGAAAAGCGGCCTTCGATATTGTAGACTAACAAAAAAAGATATTTTGATTTCTACACATCATTCCATAATACATGTAAGCCATGCTGATCGTAACCATCCATAAAAAAAAAAAAATACGGGTAGGTCATACATCAATTTGGTGTTTCGACCAATTAAGAAGGAATCACAAAAAAAGTTGCATGATTTAATGTTGAAGAGAATACATATCATTTAATCTCTAATGAAGAACTAATTTTAATATTTTACCTTTTCTAAACAATTCTTAAAGCCCCACCAATTTAAAAACATAAGATGAAAGCCAAATGAAGCTTAAAGTAGAAGAGAACAAGTATAATTTGAATCATAAATCAGGATCTGAATTGTAAATCGTAGGATTCAAATCATAGAATCGTAAGATTCATATGAAAAGGGATTCAAGGTTGGGATTCAAATCGTTTTGCTTAAGATTCGACTAAAATCGTATATTGTAAATCGTAAATCGTAGGATTTTGACAACATTGCCAAGAAGCAGCATTTAATGCAGATCCAACAAACAGCCCCTCCCTCTGAACACTGCACCTTCAATTCCTTTAGGAAATCTTGCAACATTGGGCTTAAAACACTTCTGACACCCATGTCTCCTTAGACCAGATTCCAAAACAATTGTCAGAATTGAGACTGTCCAAAAACACAGCTGGTAGTGAATTTCAGACCTGTGAGTCAAGCTCATAAAAGATCAATCTAAGAAATTAAACTAAATTCACCATATTTTTTTATATATTAAAGATCTATAAATAGTAGCAGGCCCTGAACTGGTTTTAGAGTCCATGTGCGATTGCTGGCTTCATCCGTTTGTATTGGCAGTGGTATTAAGTACGGTTATTGGTCTAGTTGTTGGACTCATTTGAGCCCCAAATCCTAAGGTACGTGGATGGCTATATATTTAAGATTTTATAGAACTTTTATCACTGAAACATTTTTTAGATAATTTGATTATTTTTTAAAGATATGTTTTTATGAGCCCTAATTGTGATTTTAATATAAAATATTTTGGTATTGCTGACCCATATCCAACTTGGACCCCATACCATAACCATGCCTATCATTTCAGATGCAAATATTCCTCAGATTTGAAGAATCCACATACAGACTACAATTGATAGGGCAAGCATTTGATCTGAGGTCTGATCATCCCCACCTATGGTTTCACTAAAGAACAAGACTTTAAAAACTTCTTTTTGTGCAACTGTTATTGACAACGCGAGAAATATTTTTTTGTGGTGATTACAGTGTTGGACTGGCATGGGCCAAGCCCTGTTTGTGAAATAACAAGTCGTTCTTGGGCTGTCTAGTCCCTCCAGCCAAATACTCAACCAACTACTGCAAGAAGTTTGGTTTGGGCTGATTTTTGTCAGGCCTCAAGGCCCATAAGTCAACTTGAGGCAGTTAGTCATCGAACCTAAACCCCAGGCCGGCTAACCTTCAGCCTATAGGATCAGCTCAAAACTAGCCCAAAACAGGCTGGACTCGGCCTGGGCCAAAGCAAGCTGAGCCCAGTTCCTACCCTATAATATTGCATGCAGTTTGACTCTTGCATTTTTTCTATTTTTTTAATAGTATCTATGAATCATATACTTTCATTTTTTTTTCAGTGTGCCTTTTGTAAATTGAATGACAATCAAGTATATCTATACACTAGAACAATTTTGTATTGATGGTATTGATAATTTATTTGCATTGATGGTATTGATGATTTATTTGCTCATGCAAAATTCTTGTGTGCTATCTCTTGCTATTTTAAAATGGCAGGAAAGACAGTGATTATTTCCAATCAGCCATATTTTTACAAGAAAGCAGAACTGTTTCCTGGCAGTGCTTTTGTAATTGGCGCAGACACAGTAGCGAGGCTCATCAATGTGAGGCATCTCTACTTGTCATAATTCATAAAATGCATAATTGCTTTATATGTCAGATGCATGTATGATGAGAAACAATGGGACGCATGCCATCCACCTCGTGCGATGCATGTACAAGCTTAATATGGAGTGCATGTGTATGATTCATGCATGTTATTTGCATGTATCCTAGTACCTGTCATGTACATGATCCTTTGATGCATGGTATTCATTTCTTCTAGATGCAAGAGTGCATGTTATGCATACCGTGAAATGCATGTATATAGTTGCCTCCCAACATACACACAATCTCTAATGAAGTCCAACCAGTTTGGTCTGTGGGCAACCCGCACCAACAGATACTTAATACCATGCTAAGTACATTGATGTTATTTTTGAAGTGCATTTGCTGCCCTAGGATCATCATTTATGATGCCTCCTTCCCTGCTTAGGCAGTTCTGGCAATAGTTTAGGAGTCAACACTTTGTTTGTGAACCTGTTGGTGCAAAAATAATTCTGTGAGAGGAGTTGAATTTGCTGTTTGGAGATTGTGTTAGGGATATTATTGTCGTGTTGGAAACGATGTCGATTGCATTGGAGGCAATATTGGTTGGAAAGGGAATAGCACCTAGACCTCTCCGTTCGCCATTGAGTGTTAGACATCTCATGTAGCCATGGTTGATGTCATGGGTTGACCATGAGAGGCGGTGGTGTTAGATAGTTGATTAATCAGCAAGGCATAAAGGATGGATGATTCGTGATGGAGATAACAGAATTCCTTGGTTGCATTGAGGAAGTGTTGTTGTCCTTAAGCGGTTATAAAATATTCCGAACCCTACTTGTTCATGAATGCAAATGATTACATGTTGTGCACCCAAGGAAAGTTGAGTGGCTTTCGTTAATGTTCAGGGTTATTTACATTTCAAGTCGTTGTTTGACACGAATCCTTAATTACATCTCTCGGGAAAACCCTCGATTGAAAGGTAAAACTAGAGTGGAGCATCTTATGGCATGGCCTGGGACTTTCCTGAATCCTTTTGGTTGTTCGTCTTCAGAGTGCCTGGAACCAAGAAGGTTGTGGTAGCCTTGGTGTACACGAATGGTTGTTCCAACAATGCCTTAGGGGCTTGCGTGTCGAATATGGGTGGGGAGTGGCTTTGTAGCTTTCATCGTAAGATGATGAGACCTTCTGCGCTTGACATAAGCATTACCGAGAGGTATGCACATAATTCGGGGCATGGCCATATGAGAAGCCTATTGTGTGCAATTTGCAGTTGTAGCCGTCTTGTAGGCTAATGGAGAACTCTGTGGGTATGTGGAAATGTCATTTATGATTCTGCATCTGGGCATAGAGCTCGATCCAGTTAGCACATGGTGCTTAGCATTAGGCCTTATAAGGTTCTGGCCTATGGTGCAAAGCTTCTCCCTTCATTTATCCCCAACACATGACGCAAGGAACCCAATGGAAGGGGTGGAAGGTTCAGGCATATGAGGTTCACCTTATGAGTGTCGGTGCTTGAAGGCGTCATGGGTCCTAAGTCCTCTCTCTCTCCCCTGTCCAATGGTTTTTATTTATCCAGTCTCCAATTCTCAATCTCCCATTACCCCCTCTCCTGTCCAATGTTTTTTATTTATCCAGTCTCTAATTCTCAATCTCTCATTACCCCTTGAAATGAGTGCCCTAGGAGTATTTATAGGTGTGTAAGTACGAGACTCCCGGCGCCTACTCTTTGCACTTGTTTCACCAGCTTGGCACAGAGGTCTCTGTGTTGGACGCAGATGGTTCTGCGCATGGCGCATGGTTTTCCACCCTTCTATAGTGAAGCGGTGGTGTGTCATTGTTTGGCGTTGTGATGCTGGAGCTCAGATGGTGTAGCACAAAGGTGCCTTTGGATGCATGAGGGCTCGTTTTGTCTAAGTACCAAAATTCATGCGTCAACAAAACCTTACACATGAATGCAAGTTTATCCTTGAACAACCACATAATAGAACCTAGTGCATTTGGAATTTACTATGTTTCTGTGACTAGAATAGCTATCAGCTCAAATTATCACTTTGCTCAATTCTTCCATTTGCTGCATTGAGCTTGCTCTGTTTAATGGACTTTCTCCATTCTGCTCAATGCAGAATGGGGTTTCTTCAATTTCCAACCATTACTGCATTATTAACTATTTAAAGTGGGTTCCATTTTAAGCAGGGCATTGTTGCCACTTGTGCGATTCCAAACAGCCCATTAAAACATGATTAGATATAAATTGCACCAGTTTCCATGTAGACAGTTTTGGTGAGAGAGAGAGAGAGAGAGAGAGAGAGAGAGAGAGAGAGAAGCCCACAGCATGCTTAAGCTCCATATTTATCTATAGAGCATTTTTATTTTTATTTTCAGTTTTGGCAATCTAGTATATAAATAGCATCTCAAGGTTGCAACTTCAAGCACCATTTCTTGAAGCAAATTAAAAGTGTGTATCCAGGTTCTTTTATAGAGTTTTCATGTAAAAACAATTCATGCAAACCGTCAACTTGATGGTCTTCTTATCCTCTCTTTTTCTTTTTTTCTTTTTATTTTTTAATCTGAAAATTTCTTCAGCTTGATGGTCTTCCATATTAGAAGCAACAAAAACTATTTTCTTTCAGGAGGTATTACATCTTAATGCATCAGAATCATACAAGTAGGGCCCATGGTTCTGTTACCCAGGGTCCCAGACAATTAATCTCATGGCCCTCATGGTGGATGGTGGGTGCCCCAAGATCCTAACCATCCAGGCATCGGCCTTCTTTTCCGGATTGTTGTTGCATCTTTCTTATCAATTTGTAAGCCTGACCAAGGACCTCTGAATCTGAGCATTCCTCATTAATGGTTGGGGCCCGTCAGATCAATGGTCTGGATAGCCAAAACATGAATCTTCTTATGCAGACTGGGCATGTTAGGGCTCTTTGCATCCAGATGTATCATCATCCAATAATTCTTCTCTTTCAGATGCTTTCCGGGGGCAGTTTAGAAACATATAAACAATTTAAGTGAAGTGATATATGTGTGATTTACACAACTTTGTCTGCTTCACAGCCAAAATATTATGGTGGCGATCATGGAAGAATGATGGAGATATTGATTGGATGCAAAAGATCAGGTTGCACTTTTCTCGTAGGCGGTCGTAACATCGATGGAGCTTTCAAGGTGCGTCATTGTTGTCCAATGGTGCTTGCACTGTTGTACATGGCAAAATTCTACTTGTCACATGAAACATTTATACCCTGTTTTCTATGGCATGTTCCAGGTTCTTGAAGATTTTGATATTCCAGAAGAGCTAAAGGACTTGTTTATCTCAATACCAAAGGAGGTGTTTCGCATGGATATATCATCGACGGAAATACGGAAAAGCCGGGGAATGTAAACACCTTGGTAGAAAGCTTTACTTGCAGACTCCCGTCTCCAAGCGTCAAACAGAAGCTCCCCATATGTGCAAAAGGCAGCATGTGAACAAGATCCGGGCCATTCATTCGGTGAGCCCCCTGCTCAATGCACCCTAGCGCAAAAATGGACCGCCCAACTGATGAATAGACTGGGATGATTTCTGGGCTTGTGTTGTTTGTGTTAGGTGATTGGAGATGCTGAGACTGCAAGCAGTTCTCCCATGACACCATAGTTATGGAAATGCAAGTATTGGTGAGATGACTTTAGTATTCACACGGCAATGTATATTGGTATGCTGCTCCTGAAAATGACGTGTATACTTAAATGGATTAGCATGCATGGGCATGGACTCATGAAAGTAAATACATGCATGACCCCATGTTTTAGCATGTCATTTTGCATGATGGGTGAACATTAGGGCTGCAACTTGAGTTCAGGTCAACCGGAACCCAACCCTGAGTTCTGGTTGGGTTGGGTTGTCGAGGCCCTCAAGTTGGGTTCATGTTGTAAAAAAGGCAACCTGCTTTTAATTCAGGTTGGGTTCGGGTTGAGCAAATTTGGGTCAGGTTGGGACGAATTGCATTCATTTGGGTCTGGTCAGGTTGGGTTGTTTTCGGGTTGGGCACCTCAGGTGGGAATTCGGGTGAGGTTGGGTCCTATTAAGGTTGGGTTGGGCTCTGGTTGAGGGACCCACCCGAGTTGCACCTCTAGCAGACATCTTCCCCATATGTTACAGGTCAGCATTCCATGTTGGGCGTGCCAGATCACCATGCAATTACAGGGAAATGATAAGCTAGAACTTGAATATTGTAGATCCATCTTTCCACCATAACCCGCCACCTAGTGGATCGGTTCAAAAACTACACCTGTTGGAGATCATAAGTTTGCTTCTTTTGCACTTTTCAAATATTAAATGTCTACATTGACGATTTTTTGTTTTCTACCAGCGGGTTGAAGGAAAGCCATTGATTGGATGGCTTGGATCATACAATTAGTGGGGCTTTTAACACACTTTCCATCCAATGGTAGATACTCGATGGACTGCCTTGATTTATATGCACTTGCGCTGCATGATGGCGCTAACATTTTCCAACAGGCCTGACCATATTATCAT
Source organism: Liriodendron chinense (assembly GCA_003013855.2). Taxonomy (NCBI): domain Eukaryota; kingdom Viridiplantae; phylum Streptophyta; class Magnoliopsida; order Magnoliales; family Magnoliaceae; genus Liriodendron; species Liriodendron chinense. The sequence continues at coordinate 207,564 of PVNU02000624.1, read as the reverse complement.
TCAGATCAATGAACTATGGTCTAACAGAAGGTCTGGTTCTTGATAGAGGGGAATGGCGGACCATGATTCCCATAGCTAACCACAAATTGGTATAAGGCTTAGATGGTGATGGTGGTGGTGATAGCTACCCCATTTGGGTGTCTTAGCCTAGCCTAGTTTGAGCTGTGGGTGGACCAACATGTTGAGCCCGTGGCTCTATCCATTTTCTTGGGCTGACCCAGCCTACTGCTTTGGGTTTTAAAAAGGCATTTTTGTCATGTATCATGCAGGCTGCAGCACACTTGATGATCAGCCCAAAATCTTGCAGAGAAGCGGGTGGGCAGGTCCATGCATAATCATTGTGGGATAGGCTAAGGCTTGTTTTTTTCAGATTGATACAGGATTGGGCTCAGCTGGGGCTTGAGCCAAGGTTGTATTTTGCAGGATGGCTTTGACAGAACTCGGGTTGGCTCCAAACCTGTTGGTTGATAGCCCTACTCCTAAGCCCTGTCTTTGGCGAAAAAGCTTTGGCTTAGGTTCAACAGCACTGACCAATAAGAATCAACAAAAAGTGGTGAAATAAAGTTAAAACTAAAAATATATTAATTTATTATTATTATTATTTTTTTTTTTAGGCTTTCTTCATGAGAAATGGCAATTACCATAGGTTTGAGCTGTGTAGGGCCCACCGTGATGAGTAAATGCAAAATCCAACCCATTCATTAGTTGTGACACCCCATGTTAGGTCCATCGCCCAAATTCATCTTGATCCATAACCCATGTAAACAATACCAAAGGGGTAATGGAGCTGAGGGAGACGTCCCCCCCTAGAAACTTCGAGAGGGAATGTGGTGTCCACCATGTTGTTTATATGCTAACCAAACCATTACTTAGGTTTGTCGAACAAGGATGAACGGACGCACAAAAACTCTTTAAAAACACTGTAGGGCCACTACTTGAATATATAGGTTTTAAATATGATTTTGTATTGCTCCGTGTTTTGGCCCACTTGAGTTTTGGATCAGATGATTCTTGGTACGAATGATGAAAATGAGAATTTAAAACTGATGAACAGTTTGGATTCCACATAAACATCAGGATTGTGCCTCACATGCATATATACGATGTTTTTAAGATTCCAACGAATTGACTCTGACTCAATCCAACCAATCTGGTTTATACCCCGAGCCGCTTCACTTTTGACTTGGGCGGCTCAGTCCTGGTCGTCAAGTTATTTTACCATTATTGGGATAGTCTTCAAACTATGCACAAATTGGGTGGTCCGACTGGCCGACCGACCGGCCTGACAGCGTGACCCAGATGCAGTGAAGGACCCCCCCCTCCCCCCCCCCCCCCCCCCCGATGGACAGTTCTCCTATGCCCAGACCGGTCGGCCGACCTATCTGCAGGGGGCTCCAGCCGGTGGTGAGGCAGCAAGTGTATTTTTCTCCCTGGACTGTCTGTGCACTGGCCGGCCGACCGATCGGCTGTGTGCGCGGATTTCTTGCGCAATCCGCAGTACTGCGCAAGGTGTTTCTAATTTCGGAATATTGCTTATTTAAGGGGTTGTAATCTGACTTAGATGGGTATCTTAAGGTGTCCAAGGTTTCCAATTCGTGTTAGGAAGAGGGGAGAGATGTATGTGAGAGAGAACTTGGAGTTTTCTCTGTTTTTCCTTGCTAGTGGGCTGTCAATCTCTATAATCTTCTAATATTCATAGTGGATCGTTTTGTGCGGTGGTTTTTTACCCATTGAGGGGGTTTTCTACGTAAAATTCGGAGTCTCTTGTGGTGAGTGCTTGTGTGGGATTGATTACATCCTGTTTACTTGTTTGATTTCGCATTGCTTCACGCGTTCGGCGTTCCGCTTCTGCTGCCGGCTTTCCCAACAACCATGATATCAACGGAACATGGTGGGTCCTGATGAATGGACTTGCCTATTTTTGGACTAGGTGATCTTCCTGGGGAGGCCCACTGTTTTGCAGGGTTCAGATGTACCCACCCAATACATTGGCATTTGTGAGAGCTGACGGACAGTTCTCCCTATAGTCGATGCAACAATCCAACCTTGTGCTGTTGTATCACCGAAAGCTCAAAGAAAGGCGTCTGCATTAGAAATTATGGAGGTATAGCATCTATCAGTGGGAAATGTTACATCAGATATTAAACCAATGTGGACCACCTGATGTGTGGACTAGCCTGACTTTTTAGCTAGGTGACTAAAAGGTGTGGCCCACTTTTTCTCAGGATCAGATGCTGTAGGTCATGTGACATATTGGCACGCTTGCATTCGTTGCATTTGAAGCTAACATGCATTGAATTGGTGAACGTTCTAGCCTGGTAATACAAAAGTACGACTTAGCTTTATTGAAGAGAGAAGCTTTGATACTCTGGTAGAGAGTGATGGATGATACACAAGCTACATAGAAATTACCTACAGTGTACAAGTAATTCAGATTAAACAAAGATATGGGTTCCGGTCTAGAGTTTTCATGGACCAAAAATTATGGTTGTTTGATTATTTGCCCCTTAGATTGGTAGACATTTATTTAGCTGTTCAAGTTGAAAAATATTGAATGGTCTTATTTCAACAAACAAGTGTCCATGAATTAGAGGTACGATCGACCAACAGATCTAATTTTTGGGACAGTAACTTGGAGGCAGTTGGTTCCACAATTTAGCATCTTTAATTTAAATGAATTTATGCTATGTGTGTGATTTCTGAGTGCCAGCATATCATCCATAATACCCTTTAAGAGTATCAAATAACTCCTCTTCGTGGAACGGAAATGAGGGGATTGCACGGGTGAATCACTCTTGGTAGGATTTGAGTGGGCCACGTACTGCTGTAAGAGATTAGATCCGTTAAAGTATGTTTAAAAGTTGTTTAGTGCTGGACAGAGTCTATCTCTGATAGCCGAATATGGCACAATCAAATCCCATCATGTCAGATCACTACGAATATTCCTAGTGACTTAGTCACTAGGTAATGGATGCCAATTATCTAAGGTGGGTAGTTAGGTGCGGCCCACCGTGATATTTATGAGAAATCTACCTAGTCCATCTACTTTTTTTTTCCCAGCTCATGTATATCTAGAGCACGGTTTTCAGTGGATCCCCCGAATCCACTGAAGTGGGTAGATCCCTGAACGTGGGGTCCACCATGATGTACATTCTTTATATGCAGGCCATGCATCTGTTTTGAAAACTCATTTTTGGGCAATATACCAAAATTGAAGTAGATCCAAATCTCAGGTGGACCATAATACAGGAAACAATGGTAATCCAACATTATAAACTTCTGTTTGGACCCAAAAGCTTTGGATCAACCTGATATTTGTGTGATCTCTTCATCCAGGTCTTTGTGACCTTATCAACAGGTTGGATGGAAAATAAACATTCCGGTGGCCCCCATGAAATTTTTAATGGTGAAGATTCAATCAAGACTGTTTGGTGTGGTATGGTCTCCTAAGTTTTGGATCTGCTTCATTTTTGGTATCGTGCCCTAAAATGAGTTGTCAAAATGGATGAATGGTGTGGATGTAAAGAACATACATCACAGTGAGCCCCATCAGTAGATCCGGGGATCCACCCAAACCGCTCCAGTAGATCCATAACTCAAGTGGGCCACATAATAAGAAATGGTGGGGATTGAATTTCTACCGTTGTGGGGCCACAGAAGTTTTGGATAGGCTAATATTTGTGTGCTTTCACTTTCGTCCCAATGGTGGTGGCCTTATGAAAGGTTGGGATGGTAAATAAACATCATGGTTGACCCCGGAAAGTTTCAACAGTAGGCAATTCCCTCCCCACCTTTTCATGTGGTGTGGCCCACTTAAATTTTGGCTCTGTCTCATTTTTGGGCTCATGCCCTAGCATCAGCTGGAAAAGCAGATGGATGGTGTGGATTTCTCACGGAACATCACCATGAGCGACACCTAGCTCCTACCGCAGGAACTCGGTGGGTAGTGGGGGATACGGATTGGGTACTGAGTAAACTCTGTGGAGTCCATCCTGACTTATGTGTCTTATCCATGCCGTCCATCTTTTTAAGCAGATCATTTTATGGCATGAGCCCAAAATTTAAGTAAATCCAAACTTCAAGTGGACCACACTAGAGGAAACAGTGTGAATTGAACACCTACCGTTGAAAGCATCTTCTGTCAAAAAAAATTTTAGACGAAGATGATATTTGTGTTTTCCCTTAATCTATGTCTGTGTGACCTTATTAAGAAGTTGTAAACATCACTGTTGGCCCTAGGAAGGTTTCAATGGTGGACATCATTATCTTCACTTTTTCCTGCAGTGTGGTCCACTTGAGCTTTGGATATGCTTCAATTTTGGGCTCATGCCCTAAAATTTGTTTCTAAAACGGATGGACGGAATGGATAAGACAAAAATATCACGATGGGCCCCACATAGTTTACAGCGTACTGAATTCCTCTTTAGGCAATCTTCCGGCAGAACAGGCAATCCACAATTCCGCATCCCCACGCAATGGGCTTCCCAATGGAAACTGGTAGTTGGTCTGTTAGAATCTCACAGCAACAGATGTGACCGTTATTTATTGCATTTTTTCCTACAAACGCATAGGCCGCGCTTGGCCCATGCTATTAGAAGGGATGGAATGGTATTAGGTGGTATTAACATCATTTATGCACGATGATTACATGTCTAGTAATTCGATCGTACTTTCGTATCCAATCTCATATTTTAGATCAAATACTTACCACAGGAAAACCACTGGATTAAGCAAAATCCTGTTTGGCGGACTATGGAATTGCAATCAACAGACCAAATTCACAAAGGATTTCGTCACGTGTACAAATATATAACCATAGTAGTATGTATAAAGGACTTATATTAATGAGAACGGCATGGATAAAACACATGCATCAATGTGGGGCCCACGTGTGTGGGAATTTGAAATCCCACCGAAATCCCAGTACATGGGATCAAGCGCAATTCCATCCCGCCTAATCCCAAGCCTCCCATCCTCCCCAAACATTATATGAAATTTACATAACCAAATGCAATTCCATTCCACCTAATCCCATCTAATACAATGTGTCAAACACCCCCTTAGAAAGTTACTAGCTTAATTTTTGCATCAGCTAATCTACCCAGCGGAACCCACCTTTTGCATGTGTTAAACTATTTTGTTATTACAAATGCATGTAAATAGTAGTAAATCAATAATGATAACTTTGGTATTTACTGCTGTGAAGATGTTGACATGTACTAATTTTGAAAAGGAATGGCGAATAATTGAAGGTAGGTGGCACATAATGAACCATTAAGATCACATCAAACCTCTTTTCTAGCTAGTTTAATGAATATGAGTCTGGATCATTTACTCGGCTTAAACATGATTTTCCTGTTTGCTGACTGCCTAATTGGTCCAGCTAAGCATTGATTATGTCAACCCTGCTGCATTTAATGTAATCAGTGCTAACGTATGCAGCTGGACCAACCAGGTGTTGGCAAATAGGAAAATCTTGTTCAATCTGAGTAGATGATCTAGATTCAATAAATATAGACAATTCATTCATTAATATAACCATTGATTGATAGATGGTTTGCATCATCTAGTCAAAGTAAATTTTGAGAGAGGTGGGCCACCATGATGGGCAGTTCAAATCAATGACTAGACCTTCTTCAATATGGTAAGGACCATCCATTTCTTCCATTAATCAAATGGTTAGAATCATCATATCAAAGTGAGTTTTGAGAGGGATGTGCAACGAAATATTTAAAGCGAGATGAATACATTGATCAATAATCAGGACACCTAAAATAGGCATTGATTTGTGGCCAGAACCTTTTTGTCAATCCATGCATCATGTGACCCACTTGATAAATGGCTCAGATGAAACAATAGATATGTCGCCTTTTTTCTTTTTTTCTTTTTTTGGTTTGACAAATCTCAAGGCCATGACCTATACATCATGCGGTCCACATACTATATGGCTTCAATCTATCACACAAGTTCACGGGTGAAAATGGCAAGCCCTAAATTCTAGAATGAGAGAGAGAGGTCCACAGTATTATTGAAATTTATCCATTCAAGCAAGCATTAAAAAGAAGAGAAATGCTACAGTGCTCTCAGAGCACTGTAAGTTGTAGTGCTCCTAGTTGCACCAGTACTTCAGTTACATGATCCAATTGATTGTTCTAACCACCCATTAAATCCATCATAAATTTCTCAAGATACCACACAAAAACCGCACTGATCGGATGATCCAAACCATCCTTTATTTGGCCTTATTTTCTATGGCCATCCTTTTTTCCAAACAATAATGGGATGGCTAAGATTGCCTAATAAAAGTGATTCTTTAGAATCATAAGCAATCCATGATAGTATCTAACAAATAGATAGATCAAGATGATGATTGGACCTATTTTGTGTAAATGATCTCAACCGTCCATGTTAAAGATCATTGATCGAATGGTTAATATTTGCCGGATTGATGTGATGCTTTCATGGTTGCCCATGAAATTTGTTTTGGACCTTAATGAATGGTCTAGATCATTATACTGTGTAGAAAATTGTGTAATAACCATCACACATCATGTTGCTATACTAAGTTGAAGAACGTTTTTGAAAGAACGTACGTGGCTTACAAGAAGAAAGGAAAATGGCACTGCTGATTAAAACACCTTGAAAAATCGTTCCACCCGTCGATCACAAATAGTAGAAATGGGCCCTTGATCTCCATATTGATGAGGTAATTCAAGCAGCACAGGCCGCGCCACACCCGGCAGCGCATCCGCCACCGTCAGCTGCTGAGGCTTTGTCTTTTGAGAAGCCATCTGCACAAGAGAAGAGGATGGCACATATGAGAAAGATTGTCACTAGAGCCACCCACAAGAGTAGAGCAGTACCATTCCCACCCCCCATCACCACCTCCTCTTTCCATTCCTTAACCATCTCTCTCTCTCTCTCTCTCTCTCTCTCTCTCTCTCTCTCTCAGCTTACCCTTTCAAATCTCTCTCAAACCTCACAGGCTTTTTATCCTAGAGTCTATGCAATTCACTTCCACAATACTCTCTCTCTCTCTCTCTCAAACATATGGAGAAGTCAACACCACTAAGAAGATGGTGGGCCCCACATTGGGTGGTAGATCATGCCCATCTTTTTTTGGTCAAATGTTACTCATCTTTGTTTTTCTCCAAAGGCTATCAATCTATAGCAATGAATTCTATTGGTAGTCCGCGCGGCAATCAGTTGTGCAGGGTTTCGGTGGATCCCGGACTATGGGACCCACCTTAATATATGTTCCTCACATCCACACCGTCCATCTGTTTTGAAAACTTATTTTAGGATATTCTATAGAAAATTGAGCAGATCCAATTCTTATGTGGATCACACAACAGGAATTAGTGGTGATTGAATACCCACCATTAGAAACGCCTTGGGGGCTACCGGAATGTTTATTTTCCATCCAACCGGTTGATAAGGTCACAAAGACCTGGATTAAGTGACCACGAAAATACCAGCTTGATTCAAAACTTTGGTGGCCTACAAGAATTTTGTAATAGTTAATAAACACTGTTTCCTGTGGTGATGGTTCACCTGAGATATGGATCTAAATCAGTTTTTGATTAATGTCTTAAACTTATCTATCAAAACGAATGGACGGCATGGATGTAAGGAAGCTATATCAAGGTAGGCCCCACAGTCACGGATCCACCCGCCTCAGTGGATTCCCGGATCCACCGAAGCAGCACCCCTATCTGGATCTGTGTTGGTCCCACGTCATGGATATCCATTGTTCAAAGATATCCCAGTGGGTGCTAACAAAAGGAGTATTGTAACAGGATGGGCAAGGGCATATAAATCCTTAATTGTTAGAAATAAGACCCACCAAATGAGTGGATCTATAATCATGTGGGGAAGGTGATGAGGCCCACTGCAATGTATGTGTGATATCTACTCTGGGTCGTATTTGTTGGGTTTGCCCCACGTCGGTCAGATTGGTGGATGAAAAGAGCTTCATATATCCTGGGGTCACTCCACCTAATAGGATAACCTTTTGGGTGTGACACAACTGGTATCAAAGATGAGTTATCCGTCCAAGGCCCATGTGAGAGAGATATGCTGAATTTGTCCTACATTGGCAAGGTTGGACGATGAAAGGAGCTTCATATATTCTGGGGTCATTCCACCTAATAGGTTAGCCTTTTGGGTGTGACACAACACATTAACATAAGTCATATAAGAACTTGAGTTGGACACGTAGGAAAGAGCGATAATGAAATAGCTGCCATGGAAACCTTCTTTAGGCCAACAATAGTTTTGAATAGAATGATTTTCTTTTGTCCCTTCAGTCCTGGTGGGAATCACCTTTTGAAACAGGTTGTATGGCATGTAAACATCATGGTGGGCTGCAAGAATGTTTCAACAGTGGGAATTTCATGTGGCGTGGCCCACTCAAGTTTTAGATCTGCCTCATTCTTTGTCATGTCTGAAATGAGTTGTCATGCCGAATGGATGGAGTAGATAAAATACAGACATTTAGTTGGGCCCCACTGAATTTATGTTACAGGAAAGTCCTGCTAAATGGGTTCTCTTTGTGGAGCACCAGCAGCAGACCTGCTGACTATAATTTAGCATGGTCCCATGAACTACTGTACCAGACCATACTAGATATTTATCTAGATTTTTATTGATTGAATGGACTCCTCGATAGAGGGTGAGATGGATGATACACAGCCACATATAAATTAGTTAGAAATTGTATACTGGCATACAAATAATTCAAATTAAACTGTCCAATTATTGGCTATGAATATCTATTTATCTGACTATCAGATTGGTGTACTGTTATTGGACGGTTAAAAATGAAAAATATCTTGTGGTCCAATTTCACCAAACATGTGTCGGGGATGGGAGGTTATGATTTTTCAACCAATCTAGTCTGTGGATTGAGACTTAGGGACAGTGGACTCCACATTTTAATCAATTTAATTTGAGTTAATACATGCCATGTATACAATTTCTCAGTGCCTGAGTATCAGGCATCATCCTCAGAGTATCAAATCACTCATCCAAAAGGGATCACTGGAGGGGCTTGTCCCACGAGTTATTGGGCCATCAATGTGAAATCAGCCTGATCTGAATCATCTATCTAGTGGATTTTAGTGTGAAGATGGCCTAATTGGATGATCGTGTCCGTCCAAAAAGTGGACCAGCTGATGGTCCACATGCAAAATTGCTCTATGAATGTTATTAGGAGGCTATGGTTTCTCCATGGATGATTCCCACGGTTCAGATCATGCTAATATCATGTAGATTAGACTGGTCCAATCACATGGTCTCTCATTCCACCTGTTTAAATTTTCATTGGGCCACTTCTTCTTCCAATGGATAGTGAGAATAGTCAAAGGATGACTTGGCCGGCTTCTCCAATCTTATCCTTAATTAATTTGGGCGGCCATGCAATACTTTAGAGAGAAGATAAGTGAGGTTTGCTACAATACATACGTACATACTGTAGCAAGATATACATCGGGGGCATCAACCATTGGATCGTGGTCATTTTCAATGATCCAGACCGTTTATTTGATGTGGTTTACTGTGGATGAAGTATGCAGTAAGAAATCTCTAAGATTGAAATATTTCAACATTTGAATATGCAAAAAGGTTAGAAGCCTTTCCATTTTCATAAGAAAAGAGTCGAACAATAAAAGGGGTAGCGTGTTTCAATTCAAAGATTTTATTTTATTTTTTTACTCCCCATTCAAGGTATCTCTAATTACATATGCAGCTTGAATGGTCAAAATATGACACCACAAAGGGGCGATGTATCCCATAATGGTACGTCTGCGTGTATCATAGTATTATAAGAACCTTTCGGCTTGCATAAATGGAGTGGACCATGCTTCAATGATTCCTGAATGGTTTAGCCACCAATCTTAAGCCTTCCTGAGAACCTTTCGGTTTGCATAAATGGAGTGGACCATATGCTTCAATGATTCCTGAATGGTTTGGCCACCAATCTTACGCCTTCCTTCGGTCAAATATGGATCATTGGTGCATTTCCCATCTAGGCATATTTAACATAATGAGATTGTCTCCCCTTCCTTCGGTCAAATATGGATCATTGGTGCATTTCCCATCTTCGCATATTTAACATAATGAGATTGTCTCCCCGAAGATATTTGTAAGACACCATAAAAGAAAATAGAAGAAAAAAAAGAAAAATTTTGAAGAAAGAGTTGGAAGGAAATTTGAATTTTTCATTTTTTATTTTTATTTTTTGGAGATAGGGGTGTTAGCAAACATGTAGTTTTACAATAATATAAAAGCGATAAGATCTTAACTTGATGCATTCAACTAAAAACCAAAGTGTTGCATAAATTAGAGAGCGTACTGTAACAACCCGAAATTTTGTGTGCGAGTTTATCCGTACGTACGAAGGTAGGGTTACACTTGTTCAATTGTATAGTTATAGAATCATTAATTTTAACCATCAATTTATAGCTTAGCCCGAATCTAAACCATGAGGAGTAATTTTCACCCATAAAGTAAGTCATCCAACCGTTGATTTTTAGGGTAAACCACCGTATACCTTAATATTCGCACTCGATTATCAAAACCAATCGTAGAAACATCCTATTACCACTAAATGAAGACATTTGACCGTCCATTTTAAATTTGGACCACCCGATCATAATAAACTAACAACTTGATCTCCGTATCCGCTCGTATACAGATCGAATTAAAATTTCGATCGGGTTAATCTTGTTTGTTACCTATAAATATACTTAACTAACCATTAAATCTATGATTTAAGTAATGTGTAGACTTGAACAAGCAAATTGAGTCTAACAGTGTACATTTGTAACCTAAACCACATCCGAAAATCACCTTATACGTATCCATTTATAAAGTTGACCGTACAATAAATTATTTACATGATTAATATCATAACCATACACTTACTTTAATTTTAGGCCACTATATGACCGTTCATCATAATTGTATCTGTCAAACAGGGCCACCCATTTGTTGAAATAAACCGTCCATTTAGAAGATCGTAAATTATATATCTGAAATATCGGTTAGATTTCACATATGATGCAAATAAATAGTGTTTTGAATTAGGGTTAGACATAGACCACTAAAAAGGTATTTTGGTCACCCGTAAGGGATCAAGGCTCAAACTTAATCCGTAGATAGAGCACGACAAATAACATATCTGGACCAAATTGTAGTTCATTTAGACGGTAAAAAATTAGAATTATGGAAGTTCAAAGTTGGGATAATAGAGAATGTCAAACTTGTAAATAACAAGTGCCATACACATGAGATGAGTGCTTCCGTTTCAACTTCTCCATGGAAAGTTTTAACGGTTGTTAGTATTTACCTTTGGTGCGGCCCAGATAAGATTCAGATTTGCCTCATACTCAGGCCAATAGCCTAATATAATCTAACAAAACTGTTGAGTGAAGTCGATTTTGGTCCACATTATTGTATGATTAACATCTCTCTCCATATATAATATTAATAAAAAGAAATCTTATGTATGTGCTGTACCAACGTGTGAGACTTAGCCAAATCCAAAATCTTCTCCAAATAAGAATAGTAAATTCCCTTTTTAAACAAGAGACGTGTGGTGATGGACTTTCTCATACTGTTGTTCATTCCTTGCTATGCATCCACTATATGTCAATCTTAGTCGTCCTTCTCTAAGACGACGATTTATTCACCGCCATCCATTCATCAAGTCCAGCCATTTTTCAACCCTTCTGTCTCAGCCGTCCATTATTAGGCACTCACCTTTTAGATCCAAACAACTTAGACTCTAGAGCCCTTGTTGTTCATTATAATACAATCCACTCGAATTCTTGATCTATCTCACTTTTTCAATAATGTCTTATCTCAACCCACCAAACCATGTGAACATATACGATTCTCTCAAAATATCACAAGTGGACCCCACTTAACCCACTACAACTGCACATCTGCATGCCACCCATAGCTCGCGGACAATCCGCATGAGACCCTCCCCACTTTTCGTCACATTTTCTTCTCGAACGTGCTCGGCCAAAAAAAAACATCAATATCCAACTTCTTTTTATCTAGCCGTACATGGACCTTATAAGCAAATATTCCACTGAATCTAGAGCATTCATCAAACTCACTCATCAATACTCGTTCATCATATGTACTCTTAACTGTTTCATCCAGTCATAAACTCAAATTTTCTGAATCGTTGATTTGATAAGAGTTGTTTACTTTTACCTATCTAAAGATTTAAACCACCAAATTCCTACCATTTCATCCAGTCATAAACTCAAATATTTCTGAATCGTTTATTTGATAAGAGTTGTTTACTTTTACCTATCTAAATATCTAAACGACCAAATTCCTTTACAATCCATATAACCCATCATTACTTGATTTGGATGGTCTAAACTCACATGACCAACCATCTAGATCACCGTCCAAAATAACCGAACCTTAATTTTAAATTTGAAAGAGTAGAGAACCGCCGAATCTCTACCTCTTATCTCTCTTTTCTCTTTATCCCTCTTATCTCTCCCTCACCCGCTTGTATCTCCTTTTTCTAAATGGTTTCTTCTTCGTAAGGAAACGTGAGAGAAAGAGTCTCACTTAAACACAAATAAACAAAATGGAAAACCTACACAGAGAGAAAGAGATGAAGCATTTGGGGAAGAGAGCTCGATCCGGGTGGTCCTTATTTTTAATTCTTAACTTTTATTATGTTGATCATTGTTAAATTATAGATTGTCATGATGGACGGTTCAGATTAGCCATAAGTCCATCATGTGCACTTAAATAATCTAACTAAAAAAGATCTGTTCCTCTACATCATAACCTTAAACTTCCTGCACAAGGAATTGTTTCGTACAATCTGGACGTGGGTGATTCAATCCCTATCTCTAGGAGTCGAATCAATCTAATTATTTTGGTTATGACCATTTGATCAATACAATGAATGGATCGGATTAGCGGTACGTTCATTACACTATGAGATCTGGAGCATTTAATAAAAAGAACCTAATTTTCTGCGCTAGTGATTGCTACTTGGCATAAATGATTGGGATAGGCCATCAAAATGTGTGTGGTTAGATCCACACCAATCATCCAACTTCTAGGGTCAAAACATTCAAGGACTCCAAAAATTAGGAAGATCTGATCATTGTGTGGGCCACACCAATCTATAAAAATTATGGATAATGGATCATGTAATGTCTGTCAGGTTAGATTGGCCGAGTGGTTACTGTGTTGATCAGATAAATGATTTTAATATTAGAGATCTTCTTTTCCCTACGAAATGACACTTGGCGTAAGAGAATATTTTGGATCATCTGGATGTGCCAGATCTGATCTACACGGATCATGAGGATCGTAAGGCCAAACCATGTGTAGGTCAGAATTCTCAAATTAATCTGATCTACAAGTGGGTCATGGTAATTCAATTTTTGGATTGTGTAGTAATCTTTGTGTGAACCAACGGATGCATTTGATCCAGTCACTGATCTGAACCGTTAAAAAGTGATAGAATGAATCAAATCATCCAATGGGCCGTCAAGATCGGTTTTAGTTTACGCTAATCATATAAATCATAATATATGATGATCATCATGGCTAAGATATGGGATTAGGGTATGATCATGGACCATTCAGATATCTTATGTGTAATGGATGGTCTAGTCTGATCCTTAGTAACTCTAAGTCCATATTAAATAGATCAAATGAATAAAATTACTAAATGATGAATTATGTGGTAGGAACTTGGTATTTACTCTAATTTTTGAAAGCTTGTGGAATTCATATTAAGAGATGAGTGAATCCCAACATGTTTCATATTCATTTGAATAAAGTAGGTTGTTGTGGTGTAGTGTGATGTTATGCTTGGGGTGACTTGTGTTGATTATGATGATGTTATGCATATACGTCAATGCATTTTATTACTTCTACATGTTGAATGAAAGGAATGACAAATAATATGTATGTGCCTTTTAAAATGAGAGATGACACGAATGATATATGCCTTCAAAAGGAAAGATGATTGACTAATATATATGTGCCTCTCAAAAGGAGAGATAAATGAATTATCTGTTGCCTCTCAATCAGGGAGATGATTATTGAATACGACATACCATACGCTTCATATATTCATACATTGTTATCATGGAGCATCGCTCTGGAAAATCGGTAGGTACTTAAGTACCCGGTTACCCAGGGACTATTCTGGAAACCCACTAATATGTGGAAGTCCTTCCTACAAGGAAGGGGGAACCGATTGATGGGATCCAATCGAAGCAAGTGGAAGACTGAGTAATGCCCACTTGATGCATCATATCATCTTGCATAACATTATTGCATCAATAGTGTAAATTTAATTGTAAGGCTATATTTGGATGTACTACTTATTTGAACAAGTGTGAACCATGATGGGTTTACTCACTGAACTTCCCCGCTGACGGAAGTAAATATATACAGATGATACATATGATATACATGAGCAGAAACCTGAACAAGTGGAGGAACCACCAAGTATCTTAACAAAGGAAGAAGTGGCTGCTACGAATCAAGACATTTAGATTATTTCTATCATTTTTCTGTTTTATTTTCGTTTGATGACATTATTAATAAGTTCCAAATGGGTGGGACCGTTAGATGACATTATTAATAAGTTCCAAATGGGTGGACCGTTAGATGACATTATTAATAAGTTCCAAATGGGTGGACCATTTTGTATGGATTGTATTTTTATTTAATTGTTGTTAAATGATAATTTGAACTTAGTATACATATGATCTCATGCCTCTATAGCAGTTTGACTTTTGAATTAAGTGCTTTTGTGCACGAGTCATACCCCATAACCTGGGCCTGAGGGTGCACACTCTGTGTCCAGATTTCGGGGCGTGACACGTACCTTGCACCATTGAATTAGACAATGAAGAAACTTGATGTTGATGAGTCATTGCTTTCAACGGTTTATGTCTTCTCAACATGGCACAATGACTAAGTCAACTAGCTCTGATCTTCTCTCTCCTCAACTCTCTTTGATGCGTGAATGAAGATGGGAGATTGACTGCAAATGTTGAGTTGGAGAGAGGGACCACAAATCCTAAATTTATAGATGATTTGGTTCCGACCCATCAAAGGAACCAATTAATTACATAACTCTTCGTCTCCTCCAATTAATCAGAATATTCAATGCCATTATAGAATTCAAAAGTTTTTTTTTAACCAAAAGAATGAATCTGGTGGAATGGAAAAAATTACTCTATAGAATATGAAAAGATATTTTTAGAATGTAGAAAGACACCCATTAGAATACGAAAAGGTGTGGAATATGAGAAGTCATTTCGGAATATGAAAAATGTGGTCATTGATGGGCCACCCTCTATATATATTCCAACAGGGGGAGATTTATACATAAGAAGAGTGATTGTGGATAATACAATTAATAAAAAGAGAGATAGAGAAGTTACATATAATATAATTATTTGCAAGAGAGAAAAGAGTGTCTTAAACAAATCTAACGATAAATATAGAAATGAGAGTCTCAAACAACCTTTAATATTCCTTCAAGTTATGACTGAGATATCAATGAGTGTCAACTTGTAAAATGAAGACCTTAGTTTATTAACAACTTTTGTAAAACAATCAATTTGTTGGCTCTTAGCTCGTATAAATAGAAGAAAAATAATCTTAATCTAAACATTTTCCCTAATAAAGTGACAATTTGTTTCACTGTATTTTGTTATTTTATAAAATATAATATTAGTCATAATATATATAGCTATCTAATTGTCACAAAACAAATTAATATGATTTTTATCTTGAAATATGATTGTCCTTAAGTAAATCTTTTATTTAAATAAGTTCACATATAGTTGAGGCCTTTGCTTTATATTCCTCTTTTGAGTTGGATCGTGCAACAATACTTTATTTCTTGCTACATAACTAAGTTATTATTAAGAAAGGTATACATATTAGTTATGGACCTTCTATTAAAAAGACAACTTGCCCAATCAACATCTTAGTAGCTCATAATTTTTAAATTTCTATTATACTTCATTAATACTCCCTTTTAGAGAATCCTTTAAATATTTGAGGATTTAATTTATAACTTCTATATGAATAAAAAATGTGTTATAAATGAATTGATTAACCAAAGAAATGGCTTGAATGGTGTCTAAATGGGTAACGGTAAGATATATAAATCGTCCAACCAAGCTTTTTCATTATTTTTAGCACAGCAACATTACAGTCGACTGAAGTATCGATGGGCTTGACAACTAACTTTCTTGTAGCCTTAAGTATATTTAAGATGTATTTCTTATGTGATAGAAAAATTTTCTTTTTCAAAGATGTTACTTCTATTTCCAAGTTGTATTTCATTTTGCCAATATATTTTATGTCAAATCATGTTTTAAGATCAAGCTTTAATCGTAAAATGCATGATCATAATTTTCGCTGAGTATAATATCATCAACATACAGAATAATCACCCTTTTTAACGCTCTTTATTTGATAAACATCTAGTAGTTGGCTCCACTTTATATATCTAAAACTAATTAGGGATAACCTTAATTTTTTAACTAAGCACTTGGTGACTATTTAAGCTCATAAATTGCATTCTTTTAACTTGCACACTATATTGTGCCCTCCCTCTTAAGGATGTTCGAGAAATAGTTTCATGTACACTTTCTTGTAAAGATCTCTATATTAAAAGCAAAAAAAAAAAAAGGTTTAATGATATAGAGGCCACTCTTTATTAATAACAATAGATAATAAAACCTGTATAAAGCTCATCATAGGCAGGGGTACAAAAGATTTTTTATAATCAATATTGTAAGTTTGAGTTTTTACAACCAATGTATCTTTATACCTTTATATAATCCCATCACTTTTGTATTTCATTTTGTAAAATTATTTGTAATCAACTAGTTTATTTTTCTTTAGGTACGCATACTATTTCTTAAGTGTTATTTTTTTACAGAGGCTGTTAATTCTTCATCATAGCCTTCCTCCATTTGGCTTGTATCGCGCCTCTATGACATAGGGAAGGACGTGATGAGGTATTTTTTATTCGTTAGTCATGTAACGCACCCACCCTATTAGATGCACAACTCACCCACACAGTTAGTCATAAGATGCACCCACCCACTAGTGGGGTTAGTGTGTCTCCTTAGCCCTCGAACTTGAGACCTGCTATTGAAATGCCTAGGCGTCTTCCAGCTGGGCTAGCAGATACCTTGAATCCACAAGAGAATTCTCGAATGCACGAGAAGAAAAATGACAAAAGTCAGATTTTGATTAAATAATATAAAAGTTAACCCTAAAAATGAGTTTAAGAGACATTAAATACTTTAAACAAAACTCTAGAAAAGAATTAAAAGAGTCATAATTAAAATAGGAAAGAAATCAGAGAAAATGCGCCAATCTGCGTCGCCCGTCGACCAGACTCGATCTGTTGGTTCGACCTAATCGGTCGATCAATCGAAAAGGCTAAAAATTGTCCGGAGAGTTCAACCCCTTTTTCTGTAGTATTTTGGAATATTTTGATTAGTCGACTAAATGTGTTGATCAATCGAAAATGCCAAAGCTTGTCCAGAGGAAAAACTGAATTTTTTGGACTTCCTAGTAGACATTCAATCGGTCGACCTAGTTGTTCAACCGGTCGACCTTGTTGTTCAACCGGTCAAACTATGCTATCGACTGTTAATTCTTCTTAGACTTGGGCTCCTTCCTTTAGTCCATCATTGTCATAAACGAATCCATGACTCGTTCTAAATCAGTCCCCTCAACTTCAAAAGAACTCATCATCGAGTTATCTTCCGGCTTCGATTCATGATATTCGTACAAGTTCGTTACGTTGAATGTGTGTGAGATCTCTATGTCATCCGGAAGATCAACAACATAAGCGTTATCATTGATCTTACAAATGATAGGTACCGATCCAATCTTCTTGTTTTCAACTTATTGTACGTCTCAGTCGAAAATGTTTTTTTGCGTAGATGAACCATCACATTGTCTCCCACCTCGAACACTTTCAGCCACCGATGTTTGTCAGCCAAGTCATATTTGTCATTAGAAGCGTGCAACTTGGCCTAAACATCAACGTGAATGCTCATGATTCGATCCGTCATATGTAAAGCTAGACACGAACCAAGTTTGATCATTTGGATCGACTCAGTAAAACTTTGTTCGAACAGAAAGTCTTCGTGTTCGAACTTTGTTCGAACTAACTCGACTTATTTGTTCGACTCGGTTATATATATATATATATATATATATATATATATATATATATATATATATATATATATATATATATAGAGAGAGAGAGAGAGAGAGAGAGAGAGAGAGAGAGAGAGAGAGAGAGTTGGATGACAAATAAGCATGATTGTGGGCCCTAAGAAGGTTTCAATGGTTGACATCATTCTCCTCACTGTTTCTTATGGTGTTGTCCACTTGAGCTTTGTATCTGCCTCATTGTTTTGCTTAATGCCTTAAAATGAGCTGTACAAATTGATGGACGGAGTGGATAAAATAAATACATCATGGTGCGATCCATAGAGTTTTGACACAAGCTTGCTCGCTAGTGTTCACGTCACCTACCAACCCACTTTCGCAAATGGAATTTATAATTTGTAATTTGTGAACAAATCGGTATTCACTATTCAGTAGTAGAAAAAAATATTTTCAAGTGAAAAAAAAAAAAAGCGAAATTGTTCAAACTTGTTCGAACTCGTAAAAATTGTCTGAAATTCATATGTTCGAATATGTTCAAACATGGTTGGGCCAGACCAAACCGAGTTTGAATAGAGCCACCCTGTTCGAACATTGTTCAAACATACCCACTCAAGCAGCCTAACAATCCGATCTGGTCCATGTTCGACTCGGATCGGATCATTGCCCGCCTCTAGTCATATGTTCTGCAGCAACACTCATGCCCGGAAGCTTGAGCAAAGGAACCAAATCAAGAGTATGTCAGGGCACTCGTCGGTACACAATCTCAAATAGGGACTTGCAGGTGGAACGGTTTAGCATCTTGTTGAACGCGATTTTCGCTTGAGCCACTATTTCGGTTTATTTCCAAAGATGCACCGAATGAGGTTTCCAAGCTTACGGTTCACTGCTTTAGTTTGTCCATCTGTCTGTGGGTGATACGCACTATTGAACTGAAGCTGGGTGTCAAATTGCTTCGACAAAATTCTTCAAAAGTGATTGAGGAACTTCATGTTTCGATCGAATGTGATGGATCTGGGGACATCATGTAGCCGCACAACCTCTCGAAAGAAAATGTTTGCAACATGTGTAGTATCGAGAGTCTTCTTGCATGAAATAAAATTCGTCATTTTAGAAAATCTATCCACCACAATGAACACTAAATTCATGTCACGATGGGTCCACGGAAGGTCGAGCACAATCCATGGACAAGTCTTCCCAAGGGTTGTTAGGTACAAGCAATGGAATGTATAGGCCCGTGTTCTGAGACTGTCCCTTAGATGCCTGACACATGAGGCATCGATGTACCGCCTTGCCAACATCGTATTTCAACTGTGGCCAATAATATCGCTCCTCCACAAGAGCTATAGTCTTGTCTCGTTCTAGGTGACCACTGAGGACCACCTCCATGTAGCTCTTAGATAATGCGATCCCGCAAGGAACTCCATAAGATGCATGATTCCTTTCGAAGAGGAAACTATCCTGAACGTGTAGGGCATTAGGTTGACCCTTCGGGCATCTAGTCCATGCTTCCTTTAAGTCGTCATCTTCGGCATACAATTCCATGAGACAGTCGAACTTGACGACCTCATTACTCATAATGATCAATAATAATGCACGTTGGCTAAGTGCATCAACCACCTTGTTCCACTCCTCGACTTTATGCTTCAGCACAAATGTGAATTTCTGCAAGAATGAAATCTACCTTGCATGTACACTATTTATGTTAGCCTAGCTTTTTATAAATTTAAGAGCTTGATGATCTGTGTAAAGAATGGGTTGTGCGGTGGGGCTACTCATAAGGAAAGCAGATCTTTATTGAATAATCTCAGATAGTTATTAGTGACGATATCTTATTGCATCATCACTCTATGGTAGATCATATCCTCTCTTAAACTAGAAGTGCTTGAGAGTGTTAAAATGTGTTTTTACAGCATTTCTATTGCGATGGGCGCTACCAACAATGTCAGCACCTGTACCTAGGATTAATTACCTGTGATGGTGGAATAAGTGACCAAGTGCCTTATTTTTAAAGAGCCATAAATTTTTCTGACAAGACATCCACCATTTGGGATGTTTAAAGGCTTATGAAAAGCATGTTACGTTCGACGGGCCCTCAACTCGTAACAAGAGGTATAGGTAACAGGGTGTCGAGTGCTGCACAATACACGATGTTAAATATACCATCTTTTAATAAGTGGGCATTGGGTACTATGTTTAATTGATTTGGTAAGAGATCCCAAGTGATGAAATGTGGCATATTCAAGTAAGTGTGGTGGGTTTAAGAGCTCATAAGTTGTGGTTGGGGCGGAGTTATAAGGAAGAGGAGATTGATCAGGGTCTTGGGTTCAATTTAAGGTGGAGACAGTGGGAATAGGTGGGTTAGAGGGTATATGAAGTGCAATGACATTAGCTAATGAGGAAGATATGGGTGGGCAATGGCAGGTCCAACAGGTGCTTGGACAGTCGTGAAAGATGGTAAATACATAAGTATTAGTTTGAAGGGAAACCAAATAGTTAGTGAGCCAAGTTCGTGAGGTTGAGCATATTTCATGATAAAGTGTGGGATGCTTCCAGCCAAGTATCACTAAAGAAAAAATTGTTCTCGTCAAAGACAGCATGATATGAAAGGTAAATACAACCATTTTATAAATTTAAACAATGATATCATTTATGATTAAGATTATGATCCAAAAAGACATGCTTAACAGATCGGTGCTCAAGTATGTGCTTGTTATAAGGTCTTAACCAACGATAACAAACACAATCAAAAGTACATAAAATGGAGTAATTTTGTGGTTTATGAAATAATTTTTTTTATAAAAATTATATATTGGTGATGTGATTGGGCATTCGATTTATAGATATACAAAGATACGAAATGCTTCACCCTAGTAGGAATGCAGTATGCAAACTTTAGCAAGTAGAGTGTGATTGATTTTCATAATATAACGATGTTTTTATTCAGCTTAATCATTTTGCTTAGGTGTGTGAGGATATGAAAGTCAATAAGAAATTCTATATTAAATAAAAAAAATTATAAAAAAATTTACTAGTAAATTCATTATTCCTATCAATTTATTTAATTTTTATTTTACAATTAAGAATATTGTTAACTTTGAATTTAAATGTAGTAAAGACATCAAATAGTTGATTATTAATAGATAAAGAAAAATGTCAAAAATATTTAAAGAAAAATCATTAACAAACACAAGATAATAATACAAGCCACTTAAGTACATGCACAAGGCCCCAAATGTCCAAATGAGCCATTTTAAAATGTTTAAAATAAGTATTCATAGATGGAGAAAATGGTAAATAATGACTCTTATCCAATTTACAGGAACTACGAAATAATAAAGGTTTTCTCTTTGGTAGGAAGATAATAAGATATATAATAAAATAGACAAGATGAATGATGACCTAACCAATGCTGCCAGTGAGAGACAAACACATGTTCCCTAGTCAATGTTGTCGGAACAATATTATTAATGTAACTACATAATACTTTGAATGGATACAACCCATTCTCATTCTAACTATGGAAAAGCATCTTCCGCAACGTTTGATCCTGAAAAAAATTGTTTAAATCAAAGATTAAAAAAAGGTAGTTATTATCTTCAAAGAATTGATGAACTAAACAAATTAGAGAAAATAGTAGGGACATGTAACAAATTTCGTAAACGAAATTTGGATGATGGAGTTTGGAAAGAGGATAACTAGTATTGTGTATTAATAGTCTTTAACTATTACCAACGAATAACTTGTCATTTCCCTAGTAGTCAAATTTTAAAGAAAATTTAAAGATATTAGAAGTTACGTGATTTGTTGCACCAGTGTTGATGTCCCAAACTTGATCTATAGCAGGTGATTGAATAACAATCTTAATAGCTAAAGTAAGATCTCTCCTTAAAAGATAGTCCATGTGATGATGATCGTCAATCTTAAGATGGCCAATCCAATTGCAAATCTAACATGTTGGCATGTTAGAGAAAGATGCAGTGTTGAAGCCCCTATCAAAGTGTCTGCTTCAGCCACCATTGTTGCGGTCCCTCCCTCGACAATGTGAGTTATTGGGTGATTGATTGGGAGAAATAACATAACGAACTAAAGATATTTGAAATGAACTTTGAGAAGTAATAAAATCATGGATTCAAATAGGAGGGGTGAGGAGTGAACCATGGATAGTTCTTCACATAGGAGAGGATTATCCAATTCATCAAAAGTTACTGGGTTGGATTGAATTCTGATCAAAGTTCGAAAGGAGGCATATTCGGTTGGTAGGCTATTAAGAATGACTAGTACAAGATCAACATCATCCATGGGTTTGCCAATGGACGCTAGTCGATTGGCCAACTATTTAATATTAAGAAGGTACTCAACTACTATTGATGTACCTTTCTTGATTAACTAGATTTGTTATTTCAGTTGTATTATGTGAGATAAAAAAGAGTGAAGAAGTATCACTTTAAAGCATCCCAAACAACATATTGTTGATCGAGTGCCTTATATTATAGTGCATAAAATGCAATTTTCGGTTCGACTGGCACCTCTATTAGATCGACCGAAAATTTTCAAATTAGACCCTTTGCTCGTTATGATGTTTGCAGATTTTCAGTCCGGCCTTTGGTTCAACCAATGTATGTCAATTTCGGTCAGTCCTACCAAAGGTCCCATCGGTTTGACCGACGAAAATGCCTAAATTTTAAAAAGTGCGGGTTTTATTTTCTAATCTTGTACGAGCTATATAGGTCATAATTATTATTATGGTATGGCGAGAGGAGCCTAACACGAATTTTTAGGGTTTTGAAGGGAGAGCTAGGGTTTTCACTATAAGTTGTTCCATCTCTTATAACCTTCTTTTAATTATAGTGGATTGATCGTCGCTTTGTGCCATGGTTTTTTCTTGCAAGGGTTTTACATATAAAATCTCGTGATCTCTGTATTTGCTTGGATTTTTTATTTTCTATTGCTTGTTTGATTCGATTTGAGGTTGCTTCCGCTCCCAACACATATATACAATGTCGGGAGACCTATAACTGAGCAAATTTTGATCTTGACGTTGCCACTCTACATATTTTGGGTTGATGATAGTAGTGGCTTTATTATTATTATTGAGAAGAAATTCATTAGGATACATGCCATCTACACAGTCGAGCAATCCATAGCCTTTGAGTACGGGCATAAATTAGAATTTTCAAATAAAAAAAGTTGTATCAACCAAGCTTTAACTAATATGAGTTAAGAGATGTTTGAAATAATGAAGGTTTGAGTATTGGTGCCGATTGAGTTGTTAGATGAAAACTGCATAAAGAGAAGAGTACAAATGGGTTTTTTTTGTTAGTACATAATCCCACTGTTAGTACACACACCCACACTGTTAGTCACCCCCCCAAGTTGGGAATCGATATCAAGACCTCAATGTTGAAATGAGGTTATCTTCACTCAGTTTACCATTGTCCCAAAGGTGTGGGTGTAGTATAGATGGGTTGAGAACAAGAAGATTGTAGCACATGAGTCATTTAATTCTTTAATACCATAAAAACTCATAAATTTTGAAAAATATTCTCTCCTCTTAGTGAACAAGAGGGAGGCTAATCATTTATTTTTATAAAGATTTTTTTTAACAACAAATTGTATGGGTTGTAAACTATATATAATTAGAGAATATGTTGTACACTTGTCTATGAATACCCCTCGTGGGCTTGACCCCCATCCCAAGGAGAGAAGGGATGAGTCTCATGTGCTCATCACTCTTTGTTGCGTTGCGAAGTGTATATGGTTGGATTGGTTTTACCTAGTTTCTTTGATTGTGTTATTCCTTTGTAAGATGGTTGAAAATGATACATTTAAATATTTGGAGTCGCCACTAGCCAATTAAGGTTGTTTGTGTTGGTGGTCGACTAGAGTTTATGGACTCACCTTGACGGTAGGGAGATCGTAAAATTTTCTGGCCTTAAAAAAGACTCCTATGATGGGCCTGTAACTGCAGAGGTCTAAGTAAGGATCTCAATTTCAAAATAGGAAGGGTTAAGCACCCTCTCATGCCCGCACTTCGTGTAGTTTTTAACTTTAAGAGATGTGACTTTCAAATGAATTTCGAATCTGCAATAATGATATATATCTAATCATGCTTCATGTAGGCCTGTAAGAGCATTGGGCAGGCAAAGATAAAATAATTTCTAGCCTTGACATGCGAAATCGAGCGACCCCTGGGCAAACAAGCAAATAAATAGAAATCAAGGCAAATAAAATGTATAAAGTGACATATAATGTGCTGGAATGTGTTGAATGGACTATGTTCTGAACTTGATTGAGATGTGAGAAAGAAAAAGAGAAATCAAACACCCTTTCTGGTCAAAAGGGATGGTCAGATATCTCCAATTCTAACTCTACTCTTGAACTGACTGCCTTCCTCTCGCAGGTTAACTTTCTGCAACTGATCTTTACTATGTTGAGTATGACTAGGCATGAATGTGGCAAATTTTGGACTTCTTAGATGGCATAAACCCCTCTTATAGGTGTTGTTGCTGAATTTTAACAACGAGGGAGGCAAGATCGATGATCAACCTCGAGGGTGTAGAGGGACTCTGATCCGTCAATTTGAGATCCGCAAAGACGAACAATGGCTAAGAGGGGGCCAGGGACCAACCTTTAGTCCTCCAATGCCTAAGTTAGTTAGAGCTTTTGAAATCAGTAGTTTCCTCTTTTCTTTTTGTGAATAAAAGTTTTCGTACCTTGGTAATGAGGAGAATGTGTCTTTTTATAGACTTAAGTTACGGAATCATGTTTCAATTAGGAAGCGTAATCTCTATGGAAGAGATCTTAGACCTCCAAGATCTTCGGGCCGTTCCATAGTTGCCGAAGACGTTTTTGTACCAGTTGACGACTCTCCATATCTTTCTCCTACTATCTTGGCCGAAGCCTAAAATTACGAAATTTGTGGTGATAAGGCCGATGTCGTCTTGTGGCCGAGGTTGTCTAATAATTCAGGTCATCTCTCTGACAAGGTTAGAGAATTTTCGACGTAGGTCAAGTCGGATTATTTCGATATGTGTCTAAGTCATTTTATATTTGACCTGGGGTTAGCTCGTAATTTACCCATAATAGAAGCCCCCTACTCTCGAGTCTAGCTCATCTGGCTTGGGAGTAACTTTTCGAAGAAGATAAGCTGACCTGACTACTTTTAACCTTTAGCAGCTGTATCGTCGACATTTAGGCGGGTGAGAAAATGGTATTTAATGCGTCATTTAAAAAATTGAGGGGTCATCATCCACTCGTACGACGTGGAGGCGCCAGCAGAGTCTTGATGAACGGGGTGTCGCCACGTGTCAGTACCATGCGTTACTTTTTGTACGATCGAGTCAGAACTTGCCACATGGCGTCCGCATTAAATGCAATGAAATCCTCTGAATATAAATCTCCGGACTTAGCCAGAATTTCAAAAATCACTATTCCTTCAGCTTTCAGACTTTCTATCTCCATGAGCATCCGAACCTTTTGATTTTCCCTTGTTTTCTTCTCCTCTCTGATCATCTTCCTCAGGTCGGTGTACCAGCATTCTTGGTATGCTTTTTTCAATCCCTAAACGACTCTTTTTCTTGCCTTTTTTGTTTTACCATGTCAAAAACCTTGGACTCTGATGTCGTTCCCAAGGTGAGGTTCGGAGATCCTGAATCGAACCCACCTTCGCTAGGTTCCTGGGAGATGAACCCTGGAGAATCCAGTTCCAAGACTAAGACGGCAAATCGTGTCGATGATAGGGAATCGGAACCTCCTAAGTCAGTCACTGGAAGTGCAACAGCTCGTAGTGAACCTTTTGAATTAGATAGCATAACTTCACAAATTACCCAGGACGAGCTGGATACACTTAGAAAAACATATGAATCCCTAATTCTATAGAATTTAGGGTTCCCGACCGAGGTGATAGACCAAGCCGACCTCGCTAGGGAGAGATAGTAATTTCTTTGATGCACTTAAAGTCTAGGCTGCGACTACCTCTACACCTTTTTGTATGTGAGGTCGTCAGCCTTTTAGGTCTGTCCTTGAGCTAGTTGCAGCCTAATACCTGAAGATGTATAGTAGGGCGCTATATCCTGTGGCAAAGGGTTGGGAATAAAGAGTTAACCTCGAACGAGCTGTTGTCGATGTATTCCCGCAAGTCCTTAGGAGGTCAGGGACTATTATTTTTCTTCACTCCCGGGCCAGGGTGGCTCATTGGTGACTTATCTGCCATCTTCCACTAGGACTTAGACAAGGAGGTGGTTCTTCGCTTCCGGGAGTTGAGAGTCTTCATCGGATGAGCTCAACCTTTGGAGTTCAGAGTCCGAGTTGATTTCGCTCTACCAGGTCGGACAACACTCCGACCAACCTACCTCACTGACATTTTGGTTTTCATCCTTAGTTTTTCTCTTTAGATCCCCTGATGTTTATTTTTCTCTGATTGTAGCTTCTATAACCATCCAAGTGGCTCTCTCTGCTGCACAGGAGAGACAAATTCGAACTGCGAGGAGCTGCTCTATGGAAGAGATGGATTTTTCGTCGCTTGATAATCCTTAACCCTATTCGTGACTCAAGTCGGTAGTCTGAAAAGTAGCTATGGTGATGTTCCTGCTCGTTCTGTTTACTTAACTGTCTGACGCATTTTTCTACATTTTTCTGAAATAGGTATGACTCCAAAGGCGGTCTTGAAGATTCACAAGATTCCTTCCCGCGTCTTTGATCATGGGCAAACCTTTGCTGAGCCCCCGAAGAAGAAGGAAGCTACTTTTGAACCTCCAAGACAACAACAGTTACCTTAGTCCTTCATATGCGGATCTGGGCAGCCCGTGGATCCGAGCACTCCGGTTAGGGTTGAACCCCTAGCATCCCGGCCTCCGGATGTCGAGATACAGGAAACTTCTGACTCGCAAGCCGAGCCAGTTGCAGGCCATCCCGCGACTCGTGCCAGCTCGTCGGTTGCTCCATCACAATCTTGAGCTCCTGCTCCTCAAGAAGATCAGGTCAACATGCCTCCAATTACGGAGAAGTTTCAAACTTGGATCGATGGCATCACCTCATACGTGCGTGTGAACAGCAGCATCGCGGAAGATTTGAACTCACTCGCCGTTTCCAATCCCGATCAGATGATCAGGGTTGTAATAGAGAGAAATCTCAGGGTGAGTTGCTTCTTGCCACTTTTCACAAGTCCGTTTATGATTATATCGTTGACAATTTCTGTGTTTCTTTAAAGGGCTCGAGCCTGTTGATCATGGTCCGACAGGCTATGGCTAAACGGACTTATCAGATGAAGGAGGCACTCACTGCAGTGTCTTCGTGGAGGAAGAAGACTAAGGCTGCGAGGTCGGAACTGAAGAAGAGCCAGTCCGAGCTAAAGGTCGCCCAATCCGATCTGAAAGTTTAGCAAGCCCAGGCCCAGTCTCTTGAGGATGCTCTAAAGGAAGCTTCAGCCAATGTTCAGTCTGCTAAGAATAAGGCGGAATCCCTTGAGGTTGCATTGAAGACGGCCAAAGGGGAGAAAGAGAACCTGGCTAAACTCCTACCAGAGGTTCAGCTGAAGCCCCTAGCTGAGGTCAAAGGTCTGAAGGCTGAGCTCGAGAAGTTGAATGCAGTTTCAGAAGAGCTGTACAATCATGGCTTTCAAGACTATAGGAGCCTGGTCCAAAAGCACTTTCCGACTCTCGATCTTACTCCTGTCGACGATGATGAGGTCGAGGATGAGGTTGTTGAGGCGGAAGCTGTCCGGCTGAAGCTCAGGTCGGAGGGATCGAGGTCAGCTCGTTAGAGGTTGTTGCCACTGATAAAGTGGCTTAGGATTGAAAAGACATTTTTCCTTTCTTTTTTGTTATGTCCCTTAAGGGACCTCGTGAATATTTTTAAGCCCTTTTAAGGCATTTCGAAGTAGATAGAAAAATTATTTTTTTAGCCCTTCTGAGGCTTTTACTTTCATCACTTGTGCACTTAATTTATGCTTTTGTGATTGTCGTGGTGTTTGTTTTATTCTATACCTAAGCAATTGAAATTTGTCTAAGTAGTTGGAATATGTTGGTTTCGTAGCTCGAGCTATGTCGAGCAACCCTTTCTGTCAGTTTTCGACCTTAAGCTCGTGTCAAGCTTCAGACCATTAGTGGCCATGCTTGTCTTATATAGCGTGGTAAATACAATCTTACGATCTTATGATCGAACTCAGACTTCCTTTGCTAATTTTTAATTATGATATTCTATGTGTCAAGCTTAGTCCGTAAACATGTTTGACTTCAAGAAAATTCTATCTTTATTGAAAAAGTTCCTGGTGTACAGACTTTCAACTTATTCGTGTATCCGACCTGCTTATGGATAATAAACCTTGAGGTGATCAACATTCCACGGATGAGGGAGAGGTCGGCCTTCCATATCTTTGATCCAATAGGTACCAGGACGAAATGAGCTAAGTATTTTGTACGGTCCTTCCCAATTGGGGCTAAACACACCTGCTTTTTCCTCGATATCTTTGCTGATCTTCCATAGGACGAGGTCGCCAACTCTAAATCATCGATTATTCACTCGCGAATTATAATATCGCTGAACTCTATGCTGATATGCTGCTATCCGTACTTGGAAAGTTTCTCTTACTTCGTCGAGCAGATCGAGATTCATTCGCAGCTGACTTTCATTCTGATCGGGCTAATGATGACTTGTCCGGTTAGTAGGCATACCGACCTTAACCAGAATCACTACCTTGGCTCCGAAAGCTAAGGAGAATGGTGTTTCTTCAGTAGTGGATGGAGTAGTGGTTCTGTAAGCCCAGAGTACCTCGGGGTGTTCTTCCACCCATGCTCCCTTCCTTTCATCGAGTTTTGTTTTGAGATGGTTTTTGGTGATTTTATTGACGGCATCGACCTGGTCATTAGCTTGGGGGTGATAAGGAGATAAGTACACATTTTTTATGCCTAAATTTTTACAAAACTTCCAAAATCTTACGTTGTCGAACTGACGTCAGTTATCAGAGATTATAGTGTTCGGGATTTCGAATCGGCATATGATTGATTTTCAGATGAAATTCGTAGTTTTCTTCTCCGTGATCGTGGTAAACGGTTCTGTCTTGGCCCACTTTGTGAAGTAATCAATGACGACGATTGCGTATTTCACTTGTCCTTTGCCCGTTAGGAGAGGCAAATGATGTCGACTTCCCATTGGAGGAATGGCCATGGTCCGGACATGTGAGTGAGCTCTTCTGGTGGCAGGTGGGGAACTTGGACGAATCGCTGACATCTATCACACTTTTTTACTATTTTCCGGGCATCCTAGTTGGATAGTGGGCCAGTAGTATCCTCGACAGATTACTTTTTACGCCAGTGCCCTACTTCTGGAGTGATTTCCACAGTTGCCGAAGTGTATTTCTCGAAGGACATAGTCAGCCTCCTTGGGTCCAACGCAACGTAGACAAGGGAGGGAAAACCTTTTTTGTAGAGAAATCCGTCGATCAGTGTATAACGAGCCGACCTATAATGGATTTTCTATTACTCTTTTCTGTCTTCGAGCAATTCAGATTTTTGTAGAAAGCGAATGATAGGGTCCATCCAGCTATGGTTAGCTGACATCGGGCATATTCCACTCGACTCCTCCTGAGATATGCTTCAATAGGGGAGGAATTCGATGGAGATCGTTCTACTGAGCTTGTCATCCACTGCTGATGCTAATTTTGTCAGTGAGTCTGCATTAGTATTTTGAGTTCTCGGGACTTAAACGACCTCATAATAATCGAAGCGAGATAGCAATTCTTGGACTTTTGCTAAATATGTGCACATTTTCTTTCCCTTTGCTTAATATTCTATAGTCACCTGCCTGACCACTAACTGTGAATCACTGTGTACCTTTACCTCTTGGACCCCTATTTCAGAAGTAAGGCGTAGTCCAGCTAGGAGGGCTTCATATTTAGCTTCATTATTGGAGGCTTAAAAGCCAAACCTAAGTGCATACTAGACTTTCACCCCATCTACAGAAGTCAAGATGAGGCCAGCTTCGATACCTTGTGAATTTGACTGACCCGACAATATATAATGACCACGTGGATGCTGGTGAATTATGTTCCGAAAAACCTTACGATTTTAATTCTTCAGTGGGGTTGAGGCTCGATTCGTGATCATGCTGGTTGTCTGGAGGATTAGTGAATTCAATAATGAAATCGGCCACGGCCTGACCTTTGACAGCAGTACGAAGTCAGAATCATATGTCAAACTCACCTAGCTCAACAGCCCATTCGACGAGACGATCTGAAATTTCTGGCTTCTGCAACACTTGTCGTAGTGGTTGATCCGTCAACACAGCTATTGGGTGCTCCTGGAAATAAGGTCTCAGTCATCTAGCCATCGTGATCAGTGCTAAGGCTAGTTTCTCGATGTTCGGATATCGTGTTTCTACATCAAGCAGGGCTTTGCTGACGTAGTAAACCAGCCTTTGCGTCCCTTTATCGTCACGAATCATAGCTGAGCTGATTGCTGTGGGCGAAACCGTCAAATACAAAAATAATTCTTCCCCCTGCATTGGTTTGGACAACAAAGGTGGAGGAGCCGAGATAGGCTTTCAGCTCGAAGAAGGCTTGCTCACACTTAACGTCCAAGTCATTTCCTGGCATTTGTGAAGTTGCTTGAAGAATGGGAGACATCGGTCAGTAGCCTTCGAGACGAACCTGTTGAGAGCCGCAATTCTCCTCATAAGACGTTGGACTTCCTTCATAGTAGTAGGCGAACTCATGTCGACCAGTGCTCGGATCTTCTCCGGATTGGCCTTTATCCCCCTTTGGTTCACCATGAAGCCGAGAAATTTTTCCGAGCTTACTCCAAAGGCACATTTGTTGGGATTGAGTTTCATTCGGTATTTTTTTAGAATATCGAACATTGTGCCGAGGTCTTTAATGTGGTTTTCTAATAGTAAGCTTTTAACAAGCATGTCATCCACATAGAACTCCATTATTCTGCCAATCTGTTCAGTAAACATTTTATTGACCAAACGTTAGTAGGTCGCCCCTGCATTTTTAAGTCCGAAGGGCATTACCTTATAGCAATAAAGGCCTCGGTCCGTGATGAATGTCGTCTTCTGTTTGTCGGGTGCATGCATCCGAATTTGGTTATATCAAGAGTATGCATCCGTAAAGCTGAGTAGTTTGAAACCTGACGTTGCATCGACGAGCTAATCTATCCTAGGTAGTGGGAAGCTATCTTTCGGACAGGTTTTATTAAGGTTGATATAGTCCACATAGACTCTCCATTTCCCATTGGCTTTCTTTATCAAGACGACGTTAGCGAGCCAATCGGGATAGCGTATTTCTTCAATAAATCTCGCTTGGTGTAGTTTTTTTACTTCTTCGATCACAGCATACCTTTCCATGTTGAAGGGTTGTCATTTCTGACGAACTAGCTTGAAGGCCGGATCGACATTTAGTCGGTGGATCATTATTTCTGGGTTGATACCTAGAATATCCTGGTGAGACCATGCAAACATATTTGCATACTGCTTAGGAAAGTGGTCAGTCTTCCCCGCATCTCATCGTTCAGCTGGGACCCGATTCTGACTACCCGGGTCGGATCGTTGTCCATTAAAAGAACCTCAATCAGTTCTTCAGCGGGTGATCCGCGTTCCCCTGTCTCTTCTTTGAGGTCCAAGGGGAAGTGCGTGACACCGCAGCAACCAGGCTTTTTCCGCGCAAGGTCAGCTCGTAACATCGACGGGCTTCCTGTTGATTGCCTCGCACCACTCCGATGCCCTCATCAGTGTCGAATTTCATAGCTAGGTGGTATATGAAAATACCGACTTTGAGAGCTCGGAGGATGGGACGGCCAATTATTGTATTGTAAGCAGACGGGGTGTTGACGACGAGAAAATCGACCATAACCATTTTTTAATCAGGCTTTTCCCCTGCTGTGACCGGGAGAGTTATCTCCCCTTCCGGTATGATTATGTCTCCTGTGAATCCGGTCAGGGCTATTTTAACTGGCCTCAACCCGGATCGATCGATTTTCATCTTCTCAAACGTTACGGCATACAAAATGTCTACCGAGCTACCCGTATCGACCATCATTCTGTGGAGTTTCTTGTTGGCGACTACCATCGACACCATGAGCGAATCATCATGAGAGTGGAGGATACATTTGGCATCTTCTTCGGTGAAAGTCAACACGTGAGGAGTGACCTGTGCGATTTTCGCGGTTAGCTCGTGATGTTCCCAGATAACCCTGGTTCGGATGTCTTACTTTGTTATGCATATGCTTTCCGAGTATTGTCAGTGTCCCCGTAGTTGGCCCACCAAAGATGATGTGGATTTCTTCCACAGGATTGTTGTCGATCTGTTCATTGGTATGGTTGTTCCGATCCGTGGCCCTCCGGTCCTCCTGACGCTAGGCAATATCGTCCTTCAAGAATCCCTGTTGAATAAGGGTTTCTATCTGTCGTTTCAGATCGAAACAATCTACTGTATTATGAGCATTGTCTTTATGATACAAGTAGTATTTTGATTTCGACCTCCTGTCGGGGTCGGTTTTGATTTTCGCCAGTCGCCTGAATGTCTGTTTCCCCCTTTCTGCGAGAGAAATTTGTTCGATGGTCATATTTAGCGGTGTGTACTTTTCAAATCAAGGGGTCGAGGCTTTGACTCCTCGGGTAGCAGTGTTCTGACCTGGTGACCTTCATTATGGTCTGTGCCTTTTTTAGCTGCTTTCTTCCTGGCGATCTTTGCTCCTAGAAGACGATCTATGTGCGTTGACCAATTCCTTTGCATTGATGCGCTTGGCAGCTCGATCTAGGAATTCTGTCGCAGACTGGGGTGGTTCTTCTCCAACAGACCAGAGGAATTTCTTATCGCGTAATCCTCCAATCATAGTGTGGAGTAGTACGTCCTGAGAAATGTTTTCAAACTGGACGACCTCAGCATTGAAACATGTGAGGTAGTCTTTTAAAGACCCGTCTTCTTTTTGTTTGACTGTGGCGAGATGGGTTGAATGCTTCCTCGGGTCGGCACTTCCAATGAACTGAGTAGCGAAGGCCCTACTCATTTGGGCAAACCAGCTGATCAACCCTGGTTTTAGATTTCAAAACCAAGTAAAGGCTAAGCTCGTTAAGGATAGTGAGAAGGCTTTGCACATGATGTGTCCGTTGACTCCAAGGAGTTCCATTCAAACCTTGAAATCCTCCAAGTGCTCTAGCCGGGTCTCTTATCCCATAATATTGTTTGAGCTGAGGGATTTTAAACCCTTTAGAAAGCGATTCCTTACGGATCTCTTTAATGAATGGTGATTCGGACGAATCAACCAATGCATCTACTGCAATGGGTGCTCAGGCGCATTGCACTCTTTGGATATCACCTACGCGTTCACGAAGTTCCTTCAGCTCGGCCTCCAACGAATTTATATTGTCGTCCACTTGGTCACGATCCAAACGAGTCGACCTTTTCTCTTCGAGTTTATGGCGTAAATCACTTGCAGGTAATTCTGCTGCCGACCGAGTTTTTGCTCGTGTTGCTCGGCTGGCGACTTCATCCTCTTCAGCACGTTTTTTATTTGGAATCGGAAGAGAGTGTTGGGGTGGGGGAGCTTGATGCGACTGTCGGGGCTCACCATCGCCCCTATAGACTGGGGATGGTTGGGCTAGACTGGCAAGGAGAGCCTTGATATCATCAAGTTGTTAGTTGAAGTGTCCGAACCGTTCGTCCATACCTCCTAGCCGTTCAGTGACACCTCCCACTTGTTCTTCAAGAGCGGACAGCCTGGTCCCGTGGTTGCGAGACCTCTGCCATCCGTTTTGCTGAACGAAGTGTGGCGATGAACTTCTGATTCGGTAGGCGAGCGTTTTAGGAATAGACCCATCTTCGTCGGATCGTGGAGCTTCGGATGGCCCGGCAATAGCAGGAGCTTTCCCCTTGTATTTTTTTTCCAGCCATCTGAAGTCTTTTTGATGGAGGGGGTATATTTTCTGAAGCTCTTAGGTGAGAATACGGCTTTGCAGTTGAATTCCCACAGACGGCGCCAATTGTTGTTGCTGAATTTTAACAACGAGAGAGGCGAGATCGATGATCGACTTCGAGGATGTAGAGGGACTCTGATCCGTCAATTTGAGATCTACAAAGACAAACAATGGCTAAGAGGGGGCCAGCGACCGGCCGTTAGTCCTCCGATGCCTAAGTCAGTCAGAGCTTTTGAAATCAGTAGTTTCCTCTTTTCTTTTTGTAAGTAAAAGTTTTTGTACCTTGGTAATGAGGAGAATGTGTCTTTTTGAAGACTTAGGTTACGGAATCGTGTTCCAATTAGGAAGCGTAATCTTCGTGGAGGAGATCTTGGACCTTCGAGATCTTCGGGCCGTTCCATAGTTGCCGAAGACGTTTCTGTACCAGTTGACGACTCTCCGGATCTTTCTCCTACTATCTTGGCCGAAGCCTAAAATTATGGGATTTGTGATGATAAGGCTGAGGTCGTCTTATAGCTGAGGTCGTCTTATAATTCAGGTCGTTTCTCTGACGAGGTTGGAGAATTTTCGACGTAGGTTAGGTTGGATTATTCCGATATGTGTCCAGGTCGTTTTATATTTGACCTGAGGTCAGCTTGTAATTTACCCATAACAACAAGCATGCTTTCGACTTACCTTTGATCCCTAGAGAGTTTCTACTACTGCTAAAATGAGTGCTAGGGGGTCGAATTTATAAAACCAAACCATCAGCTTCCGGTGAGTCAATGATGGATACTTGTCAAAATTTAGCAATGCATGATCTGTTGAAAGGATATCTAGATCTTTGGTTGGTGAGAAAGGGTGTCAGGTGGCCGTTGGCTCGCGACATGGCAATGGTATCCTAATCCTTAGTTTCGGTCTAATGACAACATTTTCTCTTCCCCATTGACTTTCCACGACTGATTTTGGGCTATAGAGTCACAGATCTAGCGATCTAAACTGTTCACTATTTTTTAAAAGGGGTTTGTCTCATGATTTTTTTTCGATTGATTTTTAAAGTTCCCTTTGGTAGATAAGTTCCGCTTTTATTGGAATGCAATTGGGATAGTGAATTTTGGCAAGTGCTTATCCATGACTCCTATTAAGGGATCAAGATTTGGAAATCTCTAGATTGGTCCGGTAGCTTAGTCTGAGATGAGCCTAGGGTTCTTATGTAGGTTTGACCGAGCGTCCAACGACAACTGAAAATTTTGAGTGTAATTTTATCGAAGTATAGCCCGTTGGTTCAAGGGTAGTGTCTTTTGTGATTTAATGATGTGTCTACATGTCTTATTTATTATACATAGTTAATGGTTTCATCTTTTAAAAGATACAATGTACACATAATCTATTTTTGCATGGTGTTTTGATAAGACCATAACTAATAGCTCAGGTATGGATACTATAGGACTGGACCTAAACTCGACCTATTGATATCCCTACCCACCAACAATTCTGTTGAAAATTTAACTCCGAACAACTTGTGGCACGTGATTCATTTAAATTAAGGCCCAATATTTATGCAATCTAATTTGAGTTACTTATATTTTATTTTTAATTTTATTACATATTAATCATTATGCCCATCGGAGTATTATACTTTTTTTTTTTCTAAATTAGAAGTTATATATGAATAAAGTATCTTAGTGGGAAGATGATTATATGATAGATAAATGTGGATCTATGTTTTTGTAATCCAAATTGTTTATTTGATGGCCCCTGCCTTGGATAAGCATATTTTAGAAAATTGCTACTTTAGAAGTGTTTACACTCTACCTGTTATGATCATCTCCAACAAATAAGATGACACCATGTGTCGGTACACTTATGCAGAATCCAGTAAAGGTACTCCCGGAGCTAGAAGAGAGATTGTGAGAATCCTAAATACATCTCTATCACAGATGCATATCATACTAAGAATGTCATAGCACTCAGAGACATACACATGATCGAAACCTCAGAGATAGTCACTCTTCTGGTGACATGCGCCTAAAAGATACACGTTGTACATATGTAAAGTCTCTAAAAAGCATGTGTAACCTAACATAATGCTAGGCAATGGAATCCGATGACACGTCAAATTTAAATAGTCATGTGTAGTCATAAACCCTTAAGCGGTGCACCAAGAAGAAAAAGTCATTTGAAAATAGAAGTATAAATACACACAACAACATAATGGTTGGTTGGCCAAAATAAAAGCATATTAAACTAAGGCCGCTAACCAATCTGACCATCGATCTTGAAAGTTAAGAGACCATACATAATGCCACCGCTTAAGTTTATAAAAGCAGCAGGGAACAGAGCTCTAAGGCCTCGCTAATCTAATCAAATAAATCTCTTATTCAACTCAATGCTGCTTATCAAATCTTTTCGTCCAACATGGACATCTATCTTATCTTGGACTAGTTTAGCCTCTTCACTTCTGTTTAAGTATTATGCTTCAGTAAGTTTGAATTAACTATTG
Source organism: Liriodendron chinense (assembly GCA_003013855.2). Taxonomy (NCBI): domain Eukaryota; kingdom Viridiplantae; phylum Streptophyta; class Magnoliopsida; order Magnoliales; family Magnoliaceae; genus Liriodendron; species Liriodendron chinense. The sequence continues at coordinate 170,948 of PVNU02000624.1, read as the reverse complement.
CAGCTTTAGTTAGTCTCTCCTTCTGTCCAACGCATCGTTGTAGTAAGTTGGAATTACTTTAGTTTCATCGACAACTTCATTGTTGGATCCTAAATCCCTAAATCCCTAAATCCTTGCTTAGTAATTCTTCTAATCCTAGCCTGTTGGCCAAACTAAAATTGTCTCACTATCGTTCAAGTTTACTCAACCATCTAGGTTTAAGAAAAATCTTAACCATCCATAGCCGCTTCGCCCTCTTGAACTATCGTTGGTAATTTCGTTTACTTTATTTAATTTTTGGCCGATTGTACTGCATTTTCATTCAGTTTAATAAAATTGACAATTGGCCTTATATTCACTATTTTTTTTTCTTAAGCACTTATTTTGTTTATGAATGCAACAAAATAATTACCACTGTGAGAAAAGTCTTTATTTTCAAGAAAAAAAAAAAAGACTAATTTGAAGGACTAAGCCTCCCCTTCATAAATTGCCTGATTTTTTTTTATCAATCGGTAGCTGAGTAGTCAGGCTAATCTTCATTAATCTGGTCATAATTTTGCTATTTCGGCGCCTATGCTCACAAGGCGTTTGATTCAATTCAAGTCAGACGCCCGACACATACATACCCGCATAGGGACAATCAAAATCAAGCAATTCATTATACATGTGGCCGTGTGTCCGAATTGAACCCCCATAATAAGATCCCAAACCTTCCATCAGTGAACTACAATTTGAAAGTTAAAGGCAAACTACATCGATGGTCCATATTCAATGAAGAGTGGTGCAACTACTGAATGATTGGGGCTTCAAAGCTAGATTATTTATAAGGAATAGCTTGACCGAGGATTGTCCATCAAATAATGGTTCTGATCACTGGACCACGCTCCCACACAATCATAAAAAAAAGTTAAATGATCAAAGGTTTGAAACTGGCCATCTAAAAATTCAATTTAGGGCATCCTCCATTGGTGATAAGTCCCATGGTGTAAATGGTTCGGATTATTGAAAACAGATTATGGATCCAATGAGTGTCTCTAAACTACACATGTTGGGAACCACTATAGCCGTCCATTCTTTCTGTAAATGGTCCACTTGATGATTAAAATAGGCCCTCCATCGTTCTCCCAGGCCCGAATTAAACACGGGTCCTAAATTTTAAGCCCGGCCATGACCCGCACGCCAGATTTAAAGGCCCTCGCCCTGGTCTAGGAATAATAGGGACCTGATGCATCACTAGGTAATTAGGTGATCAAAACAGTTGAATAATGGGGCCCACTAGGTATGGTGAACAACTCTAATAACATTCCCCAAGGAGAAAATTGTACCCATCCGTTATGTGTTATTTTTTACAAACTGGTATGGGCCATCGTCTATGGGCTTGGGATTAACTAGGGTGTCAAAAACATCAAGGGCCATAAACCATTTCAGATTGTGAGACATGGACGACCAAAGTTCGTGTGAATCTCGCCACGTGTCTGGTTGAATGGTGGCGATGAGAATTTGTTTTTATGTTTTTTTATATCGGCCGGTCTTATGTTTCTTTCTCGAGTTTGATAGGCCCATGCTCAAGTATACATGTTGTAATGTCATGCTTGAGATCTGAGCTTTCCACAAGTGGGCCATGCTATCTTGATCTCCTGGCTTAAAAGTCAAGCGGTTTTCACTCAGGTGAGCCAGTGTGCAAAACAAATATATGGTTAGATGAAGAAAAAAGAGTCACTCCATGTATTCTGCCTATTCGAGTGGAATCGTGACAATGCCCAGTTTTGGTAGAAGATCTGAATGGTGTGGCCCACTTGATGGAAAGCTTACATCTATATTACCATATGTATTTATCTCCATATGTATTTATCTCCGATGGCCCAGACCAGCCCGTAGGATCTCGGTCCCTAAAATTGGCTGGACGGCTGGGCTGGGCTTGAAATCTAAACCTGGTGTCCACGCCAGGCTGGGCCAAGCCCAATGATGAATGGTCCGGCCTATCCAGTCTGGCCCTTTGGCATGGTTCAATAATAAAGTGGGACACTATATGTGATAAAAATGGGTTTAAAGACACTTTTAAGCAATTCCCATTATATGTGACATTTGTTGGATCCAAGTCATGTTTCAATCATCGAATCCGTTCATATGGTGGGACACGTTATAAATGGAGGACATAAAAAAATAAAATAAAAGGGAACCATTTCAAACCATTGATCATTCAAAAAATTTGTTCTCACATGAAGTGGGTTTGAGACCAAAAGTTCAACATAGTGATTGGTCAGGTTTGGGATTTCCAAAATCAATCTGACCCAACTTGAGTTGAACAAAAATATTCAAATTGGTGAAGTGGACAAAAATATTTAAATTCGTCCATTTTTGGACCATCCTAAAATGGTCTTGACCAGACCCATGCAGACCCAAGAAAGCAGTTATTTACAAGTCTAAGGAAATATTAAATTAGAAAATCTTTTCTAATTAATTTAATTAGGAACACATAGTTGGAACATTATAATTATTTAATTAATATATGGATGTAAATTTGGGCATATCCCACCATCCCATAGGTGGAAGCTTCAATGGGCTGGGCCAAGTTTTGTCCAAGTAAGACCTGCAATTGTTCAACATAAGCCCAAGTAGGGCCAGGCCTGTAAATGTAATAGGCTAAGCCCAATGAGTTGAAACCTAAGCCCACCGTGATGTTTATATGCCATCCCAACCGTTCATTAGATTATTATATGGGAATGAACTAAAAAACACAAACATTAGCCTAATCCAAAACTTCTATTGACCTCGATTCAATTTTGGAATCATGTTCTAACACAATCTAGTAGAGCTAATGGATGGAATGGATGTCACACAGACATCACGTTGGCCCCACATGACCACGCCTGGCAATTCGCATACATTTCTCATGCATCCACCCAACGGTCAAAAATAAAATTCCCAGCCGTTCATTGGTTTCGAATACTGTGGTCCATGCGAGGAATGAAATGGCATGATTTTAGGCCAGGAGATCCAATCACTATCTCTCATCTCATTTAAAAGCTCGGATCTATCACATTCGCCCCCCTTGCACTCGTGTACGTATGGGCAGGATTCTACACACGTGTGGGCGGAGCATGCCTCTCCTTCTCGTTTCCATTTCACTTCTCCGGCTACCTTCAGCCCCCATTTTCTTGAGCTAAACCCCTAAAAACCCTAAAAAAAAAAAAAGCCATGAGACGAACCCTCCTAAAACACGCCCATTTCTACACTCGCCATCTCATCTCTCCTCCCAAACCCATCAGCTCTCGTCGAATCTTCAGACTCTTCTCTTCCGAAAATGACAACAGCAACAACGAAAATGACCGTCCCATCCCCGAATCCGCCCTCATCCAATCTCAACCGTCCAACCTCCCATCCACTGTCGAAGACGTCGAAACCAAAGGTACTGAAACCCCACTCTCTTATACACCCTACTTCAGTGTATCATCTTCTCTCTCTCTCTCTCTCTCTCTCTCTCTCTCTCTCATTTTAATCCTTGCATTTTACGTGGAATCATCAGATCCTGATGCGTTAGTTCGTTCAAGTGGGACCTATTTTCTAGTTATCCAGATTGATTAACTGATTGGCCCCGCCTTGGATGGGGCGACGGCCGATGAATGATGATTCCGGGTACTGGAAGGTTTAGGCTGCAAGCAGACGGTCAGCGTAAAGGGAGAATGGTTGGATGGCTAGGATCTTCTAATATGGAAGATTTTGGCGTCGATCCCTTCTCCAATTTGGGGCACATTTTATAGTGATCGAGGCCGTTGATCTGATTGGCTCCACTACGGATGGTGGACGGCCCAAGATTCTCCCGTATTGGAGTATCCTGGCTGCAAGCAAATGGTGCTGATCAAGGGCCAATTATTAGATAGATATGATCTTCTAATCATGAAGATATCTGCAGTGTTCCCCATCCAAGGTGGGGCTCACGGTACAGATCAATGAATCGCAGTCCTACTCATGCGGACCAGACGCATCAGGACGGTATACAGATTCTGATGCATCAAGGCCCTACAATTCCTCACATTTTCTTCTGCTGCAGAGCTCAAAGCTCGGATCCAGAAGTACTTCGAGGGTGACGAGGAAGCTCTCCCATCGATCCTTGAGGCGATCCTGCGTCGCCGGATGTCGGGGAAGCATGAGGATACTGATGATGAACTGATGGAGAAACTCCAGATGACACCGCTGGATGATGTCACAGACAGGGAGTTTGAGTCGGATTTTGATGAGCTCTATGAGACGGATGAGGAGATTGATAATCTGTACAATGCACGTCAGTACATCGAGAAGAAGATGGGGCAAGATGAGTATTTCAACATGGATGATCAGAAATGGGATGAGATGATAAAGGAGGCGACAGAGAAAGGGTTCTTGAAGGACACGGGCGAGTGTGAGAGGATTCTTGAAGATATGCTCAGCTGGGATAAGCTGCTTCCGGGTACTTACTGTTCATTTTTTTTTTTGGGTTTTGATCCCTTTTTCTTCTTTTTTTCTTCCTCTAGTCATACGGAATTTTCTATGATTTTGAAATGGAACTGGGTTCAAATGTTTCTCATTTGTTATTATATAAAAAAAAAAGTTTCTCATTGTATGGCTTGGATAAAATGGTGGGCTTTGGGTCGACGTGTTGTCCAATGCTTGGGCTGATAGTTCATAAGGTATGTTTGGGTTTGAAGTTTGTGTAAGTGGGGCCTGTGGCTTAGTGATCCGAAAGGTTGATATGATTTGCTTATTGCTGATGGCTGATATAAACAGCCCCATATTGTCAAAATGTATCACCATAGGGGCAGTGTGGGCCCATGATTAGTTTGGTTAACATTATGGACTCACTGTTTGCACGGTTGTTGATAGGGATGGTGAATTATGTAGACGGTTGTCCGACCAGTTAGTAGGCACAACATGGTGGTTCGATCAGTGACTGGGCTCCATAGTGGTGGTCCAATTGGTCTGCGGACCTAAGAGTCATGGTTCTGTTTCTTTTCCTAGTTAGTAATCATACTAGGAAACTCCGATTTGTTGATCCCAAAAACCCAATGATCACATCATACAAATAAGATTTGGACTGGATGAAACATGCAAGGCAGCGGGGATTGTTGGTCAGCGAGTGGATCCTCGGGGTATGTTGCCTTGCATCATATCCAAGTGTTTTGCTCAATGCCTAGGGAGCAAGACAAGTGGGTGTGCAGGTTTGAAAGCTCGGGTCATTTCTCATTCTCATCCTTCTATGCTTTGTCATGTTCTCCCCCGTTTGAGGGTCAAGCTCTGATGGCAATTCCTCTTGGCACAAAAGCCCACAACCCCAATTTTCTCTGAAGTCCCCTATTCTAAATCCTAATTTCCTAATTTCCCCAAATCCCAACTTCACTAAATGCCAATCCAAAACCAAATTTTTTCCCAAATCCTTAAAATCTCCAACCCCAACAATTTTCAAAATCCCAGAATCCTCTAACCTAAAATTTCCAATCCTGTTAAATCCTAAATTCACCTTAAATCTCTTCTACGACACCAACAAAAGCTCAAACTGCTTTTAAGATGTCCAATGTGATGACCTCAAAACCCTGTTAGAAGAAGAAATCAAGAAGAAAAAAAGGTGAAAGAATTGAAATTTGTGGGAAGAGTGTCTCAAGCTGTAATATCAAGGAATGAGAAAAATTGTTGAAATAGGGCTTAAAAGCCATTTCTTATCTATTTGCATCCCTATTGGGTGGTACGACACCAAAAAACCTACATGCATGAGGTGACTCATAACGTTACTTTGTGTAGAATACGAAATATAACTTAAGTGCACCTAGCGCAAGGCACACCCAGGCACTAAGCGCATGCCCAAGGTCCAAGCAAGGTGCAATAGGCCCAAAATGTCTAAGCGTGGGTTGCCTTTGACTACACTAGCAAAGATCAAAACTATCTTGTGTTCGAATCAATGAATCAAAGCTTCGGTGCCGGTTTTGGGAAAAATTGAAAAATAGAGGTAAAAAAATCTTCTTTTATTGTTTCTTCTTACTGTATGTGTGTCGATTCAACTTGATATGACCGAATTGACCAAATGTTTCTTAATTTGTGTTCAATTTAGCTATATTTTCCCCATCTTTTTATCTTTCTCAAGGTTCACTATTTCTTTTCAAAATTTCTAGTGATTTTTTTAAACATTTGTTTTCAAAATTTTCTTACAATGATGCATGAATAACTTGTTTCTAGTTTAGATCTATAGATTAACACATTAAATCAACGATTAAGAGCATTTATATTTTTTCAGTATTTTTTGGCCATTTTTAGATTCAAATTTTTTTTTTCAAGTATGATAATTAGGGATATACATTTGTAGGATGAATTCCACAAATTGCACGAATTCATGAGTACCCAAAATAGGTCTACGCTATTCATCTAAGTTTTTTGTTTTTAAACATTTTTATTAGTTTGCCAGTTTGTCTATTGGTCAATTATTAATTTATCACACATTATAAGCTTGTGAGTTTGTGGTTTGTGTAATTGTGTCATCATTACGCATATGTGGAGTTATAATCTTAATTATGTATTGATATTTTTTCTTTGAATGGTAAGAACTTTATTAAGAAGCAAACAGAAGCTACAAGAAACAAAAAAACTAGAAAGAGAAAAAGACAGAACAAAACAAAACAAAAGTAGCACCTAAAACCCTTTTGAGGCAGACACAGAGGGGCCCACCTATGTTACAAAAGAAAAACAAGAAAGAACAAGCCAACCCCATAGAAAGCAAAACCCGAAAAAAACTCATGGAGCCCAATCCCGAAAGCAAACCAACACTCAAGAGAAGACGCTTGCAAACGAGACACTTTTATTCTCGAAACAACGATTGTTTCTCTCGGCCCAAATCGACCGACATACGGCTAGTAGCAGAATTCTCCATTTCTTCTTTCCTTGCACGCCTCCCGAATCATCGTTCCATGAACGGAACAAATTATTCACAAAATTTGGCATTACCCACGACGCCCCAGCCAATCTGAGAGCTCCCCCCACTAGATGCCAAGAGAGAATGAACAGTGGATAAAGAGATGATCAGCATTTTCTTCATTATTGAGGCATAGAAGGCATGCATTGGGGAGCACCATTCCTCTTTTCTTCAAGCTGTCAACCGTAAGAATTCTATTCTTTTCTAGAAGCCATCCAAAAGCCGTCACCTTTGGCGGAGCACCATACTTCCAAATGCTTCCCATATGGCAGCATGTGTTTCGATTAACATTGGACGCTAGGAACTGATAGAATGACTTCTCCAAGAACACGCTTGAGGCTGAGATGGTCCAAAACAGGCTGTCATCTTCAAAGGGAGAGGGAACTAGCCTCTACAGACGAGAGAGAAGAGAAGTCAACTCGTCGATCTCTTTGTCTAGAAGATTTCTCCTAAAGAGGGGGATCCAGTTTCCCCTGTTTTCATCTTCAATGTAGTAATTCCCCACTGAAGAGAAAGGATCGATGGAAATGGAGAAGAGAGAGGGGAAACTATCAGCTAAAACAGGCAACCCGTTCCAATTATCAAGCCAAAATTGGATTCTATGCCCATTTCCCAAGGAAAACGAGATCTTATCAAAGACGATAGGTCCCAGCTTGGCAATGTTCTTCCAAATGAAATAAGCTCTGTAAAGGGAGGAATCCTTAGTCCTCCATCCGAAAAGGGCAGTACCATATTTGGCAGCCACCAGCTGTCTCCAAAGACTTCCTATCTCTGTTCCAAACCTCCAAATCCATTTTCCAAGAAGGGCCCTATTAACCAATTCGACATTTCTAACGTCTACACCCCCCAAAAGGAGTGCAAACCTCCTTCCAGTTGAGAAGCGGAAATTTACTGGCCTCGTTATTGCCCTGTATAAATAGAGACGACGCAATTTATCAATCTTTAAAATAATGGATTTAGGACATTGGAATAAAGACAGGTGGTAGATGGGAAGATTGGAAAGGGACGCTATAATCAAGTTCAGTCTTCCTCCCAGAGATAACACATTCACCTTCCAAGAAGATAATTTTCTTTCCATCCTCTCAACGATTTTATCCCATATTGCTAAAAAAATAATGATTTTATCCCATAGGAGGATCGGAGGATTTCCCATACAAAGAGGTAAGCCCAAATAGATAATGGGAAGGTTACCCTCCATGCATCCAAACAAAGCTGCATAGGATTTTCAAGCTTCCTTGTCGATATTTACACCAAATAGCTCACTTTTAGAGAGATTTACCTTTAAGTCAGACACTACCTGAAACCAACAAATTGTCATACCCAAGAATGTGATCATAGTCTCATTTGCCTCGCAGAAGAGTAAAGTGTCATTGGCAAGCATCGGCAAAGTGATATTAAATATTTAGAATATTAAATATGAGCATGTTCGAGTCAAGTGCTGTTTGGTAAACTAAAAGACAAGGTCTGAAAATCAATTTACGTGCTGAAAACTTAAAATGCTGAATTTTTTGTACTTATTAAGTACTGAAAAATCTGTTTGGTAATTTGTCTGAAAAAATCCTGATATCTAAAAATAGCACTTTTCTCACAAAAACCTGTTTGGTAAACACAAACCACAAATGTCTGAAAATTGGCAATTTGTCATATTTGCCCATATTGTCTCAATTTCTATCTTTTGTAGAATATGAGACAAAACCTGTTATTGCCATGTCACCAAATTTGGAACACTTATGCGCAATTCACATACATCTCTCAAACGTAGCCCTTTGATTGATTGTCCATGTACTATATTCTTCTATATAGAATAATCATAACCCTTCGATTGGTGTCCTTGAACTGGACAACTAATAAGAGAAACACATCAACATCCCACACGTCCCACCCATGTTTGACATGGATGGCTAGACATGTGGGCCACCACCCACCAAGTGTACATTGGCCCACAAACATCCTACATGTGTGGACGTCCAACCAAACAACCAAAGATCGATCGATTAATCTACCAAGAGTGATGAAATGGGTCATGCGCAAGTTCACACCTAAAGATCAACATCATGTGGCCCGGATTTTTCCCCACAACAACCTTAGATGTTTTTGCCACTAATCTCAGGTCACCTTTTGGTTAGTTTGAGCTGATAGATCACTTCGATGCGTGCTATTTGGGCTAGGTAGCAAGTTTCAACTCGTTTTTATCTCAAATGATCCAGATCCGTCGATAATAAGATCGGATGGCCATGACCCAATCTTGCCAGCTCTAGACAGTCAATGTCCAATCCAACCGGACCATCTCAAAGAGTGTATGAAGATGAAGACTCAAACCAAATTTCACTCCATTCATCAGTGGTTGAGGATATATGGTTCGCTCAAGAAACGATCAATCTTGAACATCCATTTCTGTCATGATCCCTGCCCTGATCTTGACAAACGACCCCTCTATCTTGTAGTGCTCGACATGCTACTCATCATGGACAGTTTAGATCTTACCAAAGAAGATGTTTACTTGCTCAAAATTGGGCCACAAGTTGCTGGTGCATTTCCACACGCATGTGGGCCCACATGTGCATGAATTGTGGGTCCCACTTGCTGATCCATCGGTCTAGGTTTGTGTGGACCCGATCCATGTCAGTCATGGGTGGGCCCCACATTCCCTATAGAGATCGTATGGTCAGATCATGCACGATCAATGGTCGAATGCAAGCATGCACAACAATCTATAGAAGGACTTGTTAGATTGAATGGGATATGTGGGTTCACTTCCTAATTGAGAATTTCCAGATTTAGAAAATCCTAAATTCATATTTATTTGAATTTAACATAGAATATGATATTAGTAATTTCTAAATTAGAAACCAATGATAGAGAAAGAAGTAGACGGAAAGGAGAGTTAAGGGAGGGTGCTCATGCGTGCCTCCTCCTTCCGAGCCAAGGCCGTGCGCATGCATCCCCATGGATAAATTTCGTACAACCCATGAGCCCCACATGGGCCACCTCCTCCATGATCCATAGACCTTTCCTTGATCCTCTCTCCGCGAACTTTCAAACAAGCCCCATATGTGATATCTTCCGATGATGATTGTCCACAAACGATTTTGACGCTTGAGATTCAAAACCCCAGATTTACAACTTCACATCATGATCCCGGCTAATTCAGGCTGTCTATGGCGCTATATAAGTAGAGATCTATCAAAGGGAGCAAGAAAATTCACAACTTACAACTCGAGAATGGTTTCAAAACGGCCGTCTCTTACAAACCATACGTAGGATGAAATTTAAAAAATGAAACAAATCCAAGCCATCCAAAAATCATCATCCACATCACATCACACATAATCACAAACCAAACATATTCAACAGAATAAAACGGTTTAGGTTAGTCCACATACCCTAAATCAATCAATCCTTCAATTTGCACCGTCGGCGATACGACAAATCCTTCAATTTGCTCCATCTCCCAATTCAGGAGTTTGATTGCTGTCAAGTTTTTTTAATCAAAGCTGTTCTATAGAACTACAATCTGGACAGGTTGAACGGCAATCGATTGGGATGGATGCTAGCAGGGTTTTGGAGAGAGAGAGAGAGAGAGAGAGAGAGAGAGAGAGAGAGAGAGGTGTATGAGAAAACGTAATAGCTTTTGTAAAGAGGGAAGGGCAATGTTGTCATCTTAATTTATTGGTAGGGATATTTTTTTCAAAATTGGCCCAAAAGTTTAAAGTAAAGTCACCTACCGCATTGAGTGATAAGTGATAAGTCCCATGCCGAAAGATGGAAAAAAAAATCCCATTTTTCAGTAAATTTGAAAATTAAGTACTTGATTCTTTAGATTTGCCAAACGATCTGAATTGTGAAAATCACTTAAAATTTTAATTTTCAGTCGTAAGTGTTGAAAATAAGTTTGACCAAAAGGCGATCTGTTAGCTTATAGATTGACCAAAAAGTGACTTGATTAAGGAGATTAGGGGCAAAAATGTCTAAGGCTATTTCAAGGCAAAATTCGAGCCGCACGATGTAAGGGGAAAAACGTCCAAGGTTGTTGCAAGGAGAAAACCTAGGCCACACAATGTTAATGTTTTGGTGTGTACTTGTGCGTGATGCACTTCATCACCCTTGGTAGGTTGATGCATCGATCTTTGGTTGCTTGGTTGGACGTCCACACATGTAAGACCCTTGGTGGGTAGTAGCCCACATGTCTAGCCATCCATGTCAGACGTGGGTGGGACATTTCAGATATTGTTATGTTTCACTTATTAGCCGTCCAATTCAAGGATACCAATTGAAGGGTTATGATTATTCTATAGAGAAGAATAGTACATGGTCCATCAATCGAAGGGTTATGTTTGAGAGATGTATGTGGAATGGGCATAGGTGTGCCAAATTTGGTAGCATGACAATAACAGGTTTCGTCTCATATTCTACAAAAGATAGAAATTGAGACAATAGGGGCAAATATGATAGATTGCCAATTTTTAGACTTTCTTTTTGAAACTTGACAAAATATTATTAAAAGAGCACCCAAAAAGGGGGCAAAGAATACAACACCCACAAGCAGATGAAACCCCAACACCCGCTTAGACCCAACTCCCCAAGAAACCGACGATTTTTTGAATAATCTCTTCTACCCTAGGCTATATGTTTCGAAAGCAACAATCATTTCTAGCTTTCCATATAGCCCAAAACACCGCCAAGATGAGTAGCCTCCATCTAGCTTTACCGGTTTTCCTGTCTCCTCCCCCTTGCCACGCCCATAGGAGATCTTCAACCGTATCCGGCATCGCCCAAAACACTTGGAATAATGTTAGAAAATGACTCCACACCTTGGAAACAAGGGGACAGTGAATCATCGGGTGATCGATAGTCTCTTCGTTTACCATACACATGACGCAAATGTTAGGGAGGATCATAGCTCTTTTCCTCGGGTTATCTAATGTGAGCATCCGCTTGCGCCCGACCAACCAAATGAAGACCACCACCCTGGGAGGAGCCCCGTAGAACCAATGGTGGAAAGGATGAGGAGGAGAGTCTTGTGTAGGGATGGAGATCATGTGATAAAGCGACCTTACCTGAAAACTTCCCAGACGTGTTACCGGTCCACACCATGGAATCTTGATCTTGTAATTCTATGTTGACCAGCCAAAGAGTGTCCAAGAGGTTAGCATAGTCCTCGATCTCGCTATCTAACAGATTCCCGCGACAAGGCGGTGCCCATACGACTGTGCCCCCCAATATCGAGAAACAATCTGCCACTGAGACAAACCAGTCGGGAGCCAACCTATCAATCGTAGGAAACCTAGATTGGAGCATTTGGTCCCCACACCAAACATTAATCCAAAATCTAATATGCTGCCCATTGCCTGTTGAGAAGGAGATGCCTCTCAGACATTTGTGGTTTGTGTTTATCAAAATAGGTTTTTGTGGAAAAAAGTGTTTATTTTCAGATATCAAGACTTTTTTCAGACAAATTACCAAACAGATTTTTCAATACTTGTAAGTACTAAAATTCAGCATTTTAAGTTTTTAGCACTTAAATTGATTTTTGTAAGACCTTATTTTTCAGTTTACCAAACAACACCTTAGTTATGTAGGGAATTTTTAATGTAATTCCCCAAAGTATTAGATTGATTACAACTGCTCAAATGAACGTATAATTGCATATACCAAAAAAAAAAGTGTGAATGAGAGTGATGAGAGTATTAGAGTAGTAACATAGTTAAGACTTGAGAGCAAATATGAGAGGAGTATTAGAGTGATGAGAGAGAATGAGAATATGAGAGTATATGGGGGGAATGATTATGCCATTGCATAAGCCCCAACGTCCAAAAACTGTAGATGCCACCAATGTTGTCAAAATCGTTATCATATCGCAAATCATAATAGTGGTTGAATTGTTGGTGCGAGGAGTGGGGGCATACCAAGTTTGTTTCGCATTATGATTTTCCTCCAAAGGTAGCCGTTTTTTGGGTGGTAAAGTTTTAACTATCAATAATCTTCGGAAAAGATCAATGGTGCTCTCAAATATTTGCCTCTTGTGCATGAAAAATGAGGAGACAGCCGATTATCTGTTTTTGCATTATCCCTTTGTGGGGTCGATATGGGCGGATATCCTGGCCCGTTTTAAAGTCTCTTGGTCTTTACCGATGTTGGTGGGCGATCTTTTGCTTGCTTGGTGAGGCATGGGCCTAGGGAAGGTGAAGAAGTCGCTGTGGAGAATGGCCTTGCTTGTAGTTTGGTGGGCTATTTGGTAAGAAAGAAATGCGAGATGCTTCATAATTCATGAATGAAAGTAAGTCAGTGGAGGGGACATCCTAAAGAGCTAGGCTGCTAGTTGTTGAATGGGCCTCTTGTGTTTAAAAGCTTATGGGTTGTGATCTTGATTTTATTGGGATGTAATCGGTTCGTCAACTCAGTGTCTTTGTATCTCTGTTGCTGTTTTAGTTTTTTTTTTTCAATAAAATTTTTTGTTATCTCTCTGAAAAAGGGGGTTGAATCGTATTGAATCACAAATCGTATTGTAAATTGTAAGATTTTTTTTTTCTTAAAAGAATATATAAAAAAATATTTGAAAAATATAAGTAAATCAGAAAAAATTAAAAACTCATTAATCATCCATTTCCCATCAACATGTACCAAAAAAGTGATACCTATCATGACATTATCAATTGAGAAAATGTATGTGGTGTACATATCATGATAGTAAATGATTTTTTTTCTTTTTCCTTTGTTTTCTTTTGTTGTTTTTCAATAATTTACCTTAAAAACATACAAGAGTTCTTTAATGATTTTGTTCTTTTGTGCCTTTCTTGAATGTAGAATCATGTTAGAAAAAATGGCATTCAGTTCCCATTGTGAAGAAAAAAGATATTTTGATTTTTTTGTTTTGGATTTTTGAATATGAAAATCCCAAATCTCCTCTCCTCTCCTCTCTCTCTCAAAAGAAAAAAATATGAGGATAATAGGAGAGTGCCTTTTTCATGTTTTATAAGCAAAGACGGTACAAGAAAATTAAAAAAAAAAGAACAAAAAATAAAAAAGATTTTTAGAAGAAAAAAAAATTGAACAAAAAATAAAAAAGATTTTTTAAGTAATTTTTGCGCCCATTTACACAGTCTACGATTATCGTACAATTCATAAGGTTATTTAGGACTTGTGATTTGAGTGTGCGATTCAAATCGTACACCCATTTGATACAATATGAATTGTACGATTCTGATAACACTGCATGCCACTATGGCATATGCAGTCTAAGGATTTAAAGTGGCATAGGTGATCACGTAATCGCTTTTGCGACAATATGACAACACTATGGGTGATCTATAGCTTGTTGGAAATGGGACTTGATGGGCTAACTAATGGTTCTGGTTTGAGGGAAAGGGGTTAGGGAGATGTGAGGTCCACAAGTTAGGTCAAATTTTGGTTCTGCAATTGTCGACCCATCTTGCGCCCATCTTGCGCTCTGTGGTATTTCATTCATGACTTTGCGCCAGCATATCGGGTTGAGCTTAAATGTGAATAAACCCGAAAAGCAGAAAAAAGTTTTCTGCGTTCAAGAAATCACACAAAAATAAAAGGTTGTGGGCCCCAAACCTAGGCTAGGCTGGGTCCCACACCTCTTTAACCTTTCCGGGTCTTTTTCTTTGAGTTTGAGAGGGTTTTGGTGAGGTTTTGGGTCACAGTCGAGCTTATGTTTGGGCTTGAGCATGGGTTTGGGCTTCCATACTCGGCGAAAATTCTGCAAACTTCACCTTGATACAATGCAAGATTTTCCCACCATGAAAAAAATGATATTAATAAACGAAATCTTCAAAAAACGATAATAATAAATGCAATAAACGGCTTTTATAAGGTCATATAGTGTATTGGCCCACCAATACCAGTACTGAAAACCTTGGGTTGAGTAGATGTAAGCTGTTGGAAGCAGTGTGTAACTATTACTTTGTGTAAAATACGTAATATCTTTACAATTATTTTTATTCATTATGTTAAAATTAGTTTTAGAACTAAAACTTTAAAAAGAATTATGCATCTATGAATGACCCTTGATAGAGTGGAATGGCATAACAAGATTCAATTAGCCAATCCCATTTAATTATGATAGGGCTTAGACGAGGATGATGATGATTTATCTATGAACGACAGAAACGATATTAATGTAAAAAATTTAAAAGCTTAACGCCTGGAATCTCCATATGTGCGCCTACGTGTTTCCGGAAGACCTAGTGCCTTCAGCTATGCAAAGCTTGAGAGATATTGACTGAACAAAATCTTTTGCTACTATCCTCTGATTGGATTTCTGAGAAAAGTGGTTGTTCTTGGGTGCAACTCGTCATTAACATAGAAGAGATTCCTTGCTGGTCTTCCAACTAGTCTTAGTCTTTTTCTTTCAAAAAAAAAAAAAGTCTGTAGTCTTTTTTCTTTTATGTTTTCAGTAGATTGAATTTAGTTCTTCTTATCCTCATTTCGCTGGTGAGAAATCCTATGGTCTCCAATTCATGTCTGAAATTTTAGTTGGTGCTTTTTAATTTCCAATATGAAGACTAGCGTAGTTTCTGTGATGAAGGGCCCTCCAATCATCCAATGGAGATTGAGAGTGGTCCTGCTGGTGGTTGAATGAATGTCAGGCCTGTCGGTTTGCAGGTCAGGCTTATCCAACTGTCTACATCCAACCATCAAAACCAAAGATTTGTATCGCATCAAGGGTCTTGATTAACCCAATTGAGAATCTGGATCAGATTAAGTGACGGTGACAGATCTTGGTCAAATCAATTGTAACGCCCCCAAAATTCAACACTCGAGTATATAGCTCAAATCTCGAAATCAAGGGTGTTATGAATGAATCCTTCACAATCACAATTGAAACTTTTATCCTTTCCATTCACAAGGTACCAAATATATGGAATAAAAATAAACCAACTTTGAAAATTAAACTATAATCAACGAGTCTATGAAATTGTTCCAAACTGTCTAAACTAATGGCCATCTAATGGGCCTTATTACATCAATACTTTCAATCAAAATAAATCAATTCTCAAAAATCTTCTAGAGAATTCCTTCATCTGGAACCGCTACCTCGAAGTCCTCTAAGTCATCACCTGTCACTACGGTTAATCGCATAACACTGCGTCAGCTATAAAAGCCGGTGAGCATTCTCATATAGTTTAACACTTGTAATTCGATGTAGAAAACCACTTGAACATTAAAGTACAAAACACTACAATTTCAATAGTAATTTCATCAAATCAAAATCTCTTAAACATGCACGTGATGCATGGTATGCAAGTATGCTTCAACAATCTCAGTACGGTTATCAGTAGAACATCCAGGGCCAGTTTATAGTCGGGCCTACACTTTCACAATTACAGAGTTGGTCTCTTGTACACACCAGGGAACTCACCCAACCTGCTAAAATCATCTGATATCCACCGGGTACGCTAGTATAGTATCTTGCACACACCAGGGAGCTCAACCAACCCGTCCACAATCGATGGACTATCAGAAGGGTATATTGCACACACAGGGCGCTCAACCAAGGACTGTTGCACACACTTGGGTGCTCACCCAAACAATCATCAATGGGTCTATTGCACACACCAGGGTGCTCACCCTACGGTAATAACTGGAGTTCACAAATCGTGCTATGCATGAACCAAATCAATACTCCAAAACATCTTTCCAAGATAATTCAAAATAAGCTCACACATGTACAACTTTAATCGGGTATCAAATTCATATGAAAAACATAATTTATAAACAAATAGATAATTCTAAATAACATTGATATAATTCACAAATCCAACCAAAACGAAACCAAATTTAAACTTCTAAAACGAGAGATTAAAATATAAACATAGAAAATCCGAAATTAGACTAAAAAAAAATCCTAAACTAGAATTACAGGTAAAAAAAAAAGAGAAGAAACTCACCCTCTTTTTTTCTTTCTTTCCTCCTTCTTTTTTTTCTCTTTTCCTTTTCTTTCTCTTTCTTCTTCTTCTTCTTCTTCTTCTTCTCCCTGCTGCTACTGGAAGGTTGCTCCAGCAATGGGAGAAGCAAACAGCAACTGTAAACCCCCCCTACGTTACTCTCTCTCTTGTCTCTCTCTCTCTCTCTCTAACGTCTCTCTCTCTCTCTCCTCTCTTTCACGGCTCTCTCTCTCTCTCTCTCTCTCTCTCTCTCTCTCTCTCTCTCTCTCTTTCTGACGCTTCTTTAAGAGAAAACGTTGCCGAGAGTCGACTCTTATAGCCAAACACGAACATGAGCGTGTTATACGGACAGTTTGACGGTTTTCGAATCCAAGTTGGATTCGAACTTCGATTCTTGCAAGCTAAGCCACAAGTGAAACGTTAGAAACCTAGGTGGGGCCCACGCAAACAATCCCTTCAAATTTCAGGGACCTATGCGTAGAATCGGCTCCGATCTTGCGCGTTCTATTTCGTTAAGTTCTAGGTATCAACAGATTGTGCGGTCCACACTAGTCACGGATTACAAAGATAAATCCTTCCCTTAGTAGACCCAAGAGAGGGCTACACAATGGGCGGAATGGATTTTCTGATGGTAGAATCGGCTCCGATCTTGCGCGTTCTATTTCGTTAAGTTCTAGGTATCAACAGATTGTGCGGTCCACACTAGTCACTGATTACAAAAATAAATCCTTCCCTTAGTAGACCCAAGAGAGGGCTACACAATGGGCGGAATGGATTTTCTGATGGGGTCCACCGTGATGGACGGTGTGGACCGACCAGCGAAACAACGGACGCTGCTGCCGTAGCGTCGAATGAAGAAGACGCAGCGTCTTCCGCTGCGTACGCGGTCAACGCGCGTTGACCGCGGGCCTAACGCGCACGCAGTGCACGTGGGTCCCACAGTGATGTATGTGAAAAATCTACTCCGACCATCATGTAGGCCACATGATTTTAAGGTATGACACAAATTGAGGCAGGTTCCGAGATTAAATGGCCCACTTATGGCCCGATTTCTGATTAGGGTACTTGTAGGATGATGATCAGAGGGCTGAAATTTGACATGTATGGTTAGATTAGGTCCCTAAGCTATTATATGAAGTTTTGCATGAAACGGATCGTCAGAAACTGGTATACTTAAGTTTAACTAATAGAAATTTCGTAATTTTTGTGAGTTTTGAGAAATCTGACACTTCTACACTGTTCTAGGGTTCATATTGAGCAACTTTAATAAAGGAGTCCTACATGAATTCCCTACAATTGATTTATTATTAATTTATCAATATAATAATCCACATAAATTATTAATTAATTAATTAATTTGTTACTTTAATCATTTTCGAAAACTTGGGTTATTACATTCTTCCCTCCTTAAGGAAATTTCGCCCCGAAATTTATTTTAAGGTAAGTTAAAGTGTTTCGCAATATGATGAAAATGTATAGTCGAAGGTATATATGGAATGTATATATGAAGTATTTCGCACTATAATGAAAAAGAATTTCATCTCGAAATTTACCTTATTGGTCGAATAGCTGTGGGTACCTTTCTTTGATTTCGTCTTCTCGTTCCTACGAGGCTTCGTCTTCTCCATGATTGCTCCACTGAACCTTGATCAGGGAAATCATTTTGGTTCGGAGTATTTGGTCCTTTCGGTCCAAAATTCGTATTGGTTGCTCAATATAGGTAACATCTTCCCCTATCTCTAATGGTTGCCAATCAATCACATGGGATGTGTCTCTTTCATATCTTCGCAACATACTCACGTGAAATACGTCATGTATGCTTGATAATTGTGGCGGTAGAGCTAGTCGGTACGCCACTTTTCCCACCTTTTCCAATATTTCAAAAGGTCCAATGTATCGTGGTGCAAGTTTTCCTTTCTTCCCAAATCGCATTACCCCTTTCATAGGAGAGACCTTTAAAAATACATGCTGCCCTTCGAAAAATTCCAATTCTTTTCTGCGATTGTCGGCGTAACTCTTCTGTCGACTCTGTGCTGTGCGGATTCGGTCTCTTATGATGTGTACCTTCTCTGAGGTTTCTTGTACTAATTTTGGCCCGAGTAGACATTTTTCTCCGACCTCGGCCCAACAGCTCGATGATCGGCAGGGTCTTCCATAAAGAGCTTCGTATGGCGCCATTGCGATGCTGGCCTGATAACTGTTATTATATGCGAATTCAATTAAGGGTAAGTGATCATCCCAAGTTCCTTTAAAATCTAGGGCGCATAATCGAAGCATATCCTCAAGTATCTGGTTCACCCACTCTGTCTGCCTGTCAGTCAGAGGGTGAAAGGCCGTACTATAATCGAGTGTAGTTCCCATTGCTTTTTGAAAAGTTTTCCAGAATCTAGATGTGAATCTTGAATTACGGTCGGAAACTATTGATACAGGGATTCCATGCAGTTGTACTATTTCCTTGATATAAAGTTTACACAATTTATCCATCGAGTATGAAATACAGATCGGTATAAAATGTGCAGATTTGGTTAGTCTATCGACAATCACCCATATCGCATCGTGGTTTCCCTGGGTTTTCGGAAATCCAGTTACGAAATCCATCGTAATATGCTCCCATTTCTACTGAGCGATAGGTAATGGTTGTAACAACCCTGATGGTTTCTGATGCTCAGTCTTCACTCGTTGACATGTGAGGCATTTAGATACGAATTCTGCTACGTCTCTTTTCAGGTTATTCCACCAGTATTGTCTTCGTACGTCGCGGTACATTTTTGTGCTTCCCGGATGGATGGTAAATCTTGATCGGTGTGCCTCACCCAATATTTTTCTTTTAATTCTGTGATGTCTGGGACGCATAATCTTCCTTGGTTTCTAATTCCTCCGTCTGTTTCGATATTCCAGTTGAGTGTATCTCCTTTTGATGCTTTCGTGATTTTAGCTTGTAACCATGTGTCATGTTTCTGAGCTTCTATAACTTTGTTCACCAGTGTAGGTCGGACTACCAAGCTGCTAAGATAGGAATTTTCTCCTCCCGACTTTAGTTCAAAATCATAATTCTTTATAGCATCGATCATCCTCCATTCCTTTATGGTCATACAAGCTGCAAGTTGATGATTCTTCCTACTTAATGCGTCGGCTACCACATTTGCCTTGCCTGGGTGATAACAGATGTCAAAATAGAAATCTTTTAAATATTCTACCCATCGCCTCTGCCGCATATTGAGTTCCTTCTGATCAAATAGATATTTCAAGCTCTTGTGATCCGTATATAACTCAAACTGCTCTCCGTAGAGATAATGTCTCCATATTTTTAGGGCAAACACCATTGCTGCTAATTCTAAATCATGAGTCGGGTAGTTTCTTTCGTGATTCTTCAGCTGCCTAGATGCATAAGCAATAACCTTACCTCCTTGGATAAGGACGCATCCTAATCCTTGGTAGAACGCATCGGTATATACCACGAACTTCTCTCCTTCAACCGGTATTGTGAGCACTGGAGCAGTCGTCGGTTTTTCTTTTAATTCACGAAAGGCTTTTTCTTGTTCTTCTTCCCATCGGAATGGTATCCACTTTCCAATTAAATAAGTCAATGGTTTTGCGATTTTTGAAAACCCCTCGATGAACCTTCTATAATATCCTGCTAGTCCCAGGAAGCTGTGGACCTCTGACACATTCGTGGGCTGCTCCCATTTCACCACTGCCTCAACTTTAGAAGGATCAACTAATATTCCTTTTTCCGACACTACGTGGCCCAGGAATTTTACTTCCCTTTGCCAGAAATCACACTTCTCAAATTTAGCATATAATTGATGATCCTTAAGAGTTTGCAGACAGATTCGCAGATGCTCCTCAGTGTTCTTCTCGCGACTTCGAGTAAATCAGGATGTCATCTATAAACACTATGACGAAATGATCCAAGTAAGGTTTGAAAACCCGATTCATTAGGTCCATAAATATTGCGGGGGCATTCGTCAACCCGAACGGCATTACCAGAAATTCATAATGTCCGTAACGTGTCCTAAAAGCGGTCTTAGGTATATCTTCCTCTTTGATACGAAGTTGGTGGTACCCTGATCGTAAATCAATCTTGGAAAAGTACTGGGCTCCCCTCAATTGGTCGAATAAGTCGTCAATTCTGGGCAGAGGGTACTTATTCTTGATGGTGACTTTGTTTATCTTCCTGTAATCAATACAGAGTCGTAGGCTACCGTCCTTTTTCTTCACGAACAGAACAGGCGCTCCCCATGGTGAGACACTGTGTCGAACGAAGCCTTGCTCTAGTAGTTGTTCGAGTTGGTCCTTTAATTCTTTTAACTCAACCGGTGCCATTCGGTATGGTGGTATCGATATAGGTGTAGTTCCCGGCAGGAGGTCGATACAGAAATCTACTTCACGGCGAGGCGGCAGTTTCAGTACTTCGTGAAATTCATTCACAATAGGGATGTGGTCAATGCTGCCCCTTTGAGGTTCATCATCTATAAGGGTTGCTAAATTTCCTAATTCATTCCATTCCTTGCTTCCATGAAATTGTACGCTCGGTTGTCCGGGGACTGAGAACGTTATTGTTTTCTTGAAACAATCGATTTTGGCATGAAATGCAGCAAGGAAGTCCATGCCCAAAATCATTTCGAACCCTTGCATTTCCATTACAACTAAATCGGCCAACAGTTTCCATTCCCCAATGGTGATGGGACAAGATTTACATACTTGACTTAAAACTACTGATTTCCCCACGAGTGTAGCTACCACAAGTTTTTCTATTAATAGTGCAGTAGGTAAGCCTAATAATTTGACAAGAGATGTGGAGATAAATGAATGAGAGGCGCCGGAATCAAATAAAGTTTTCACCGGAGAGGCATAAATGAGTAATGTACCTTCCACCATATTCCTGTCTGCGGCTACATCGGCATCAAGACTTTCTTCTGGCTTGTCTTCTGGAGGAGCTACAGCAAAGACCTGTCCTTGTGTTGCCTGACGTAACGCTTGACCATTCTACCTTGTTTGTTGTTGTGGTTGCGACCTTACTTGAGTCTGGGGGTAGGGTGGCTTTGGTTGCGAGGTTTTGGATGTCAAATCAAATGGTTGCGTCCTTGTATGAGCTTGTTGTCCAGATCTCTGATCTTGTGATTGACGACGGGGTTGGGGGCAAGTACGTGATATGTGCCCTTCTATTCCGCAGTTATAGCATGTGACCGAAAAGTTTTGTCGTTGTTGAGGGTGTGTGGAGGTACTGTAGGTGTAGTCCTTTGTCTTTTCTCCCGATTTGAAGGAGGTTCTGATATCATTTTCTGCTTAGTGCCCACCCCTCTTTTTGGTTCGCGATTTTTCATGATGTTTTCAAAATCTTGTTCGATGACCAGTGCTTTGTTCACCACCTTAGAATATTTTCGAAGTTCGAAAGGGACTACTCTGGTACGAAGGGGAGTCTTCAATCCTTGAACGAACTTTTTTGCTTTCTGTTTATCATCAGGAATGAGATGGGGTGCAAAACGCGATAATTCACTGAACTTAGCTTCATATTGGCCGACAGTAAGATTCCCCTGTTCTAAATTCATAAATTCGGCCACCTTTCTGTCCTTTACACTTTCGGAAAAATATTTTTGGTCGAATTTCTCACAAAATTTCTCCCATGTCCATACTGTGTTTGCAGAGGCTCCTCTTTTGGTTGCCTTCCACCAGTGATCTGCTTCTCCTTCTAACATGTATACTTCTGAGACTACTCTGTCTTCATCGGTACACCTCATTCCGTCAAAGAGTTTTTCCATTTGATTCTTCCAATTGTCTGCCTCCAGATAATCAGCTTGCCCTTTAAAGACGGGTGGTCGAAGTCTTCTGAATCTCTCTAATACATCCCCCCCCCCCCCCCCCCCCCCCCCCCCCCCCCAATTGCCTTGTGGAGTCGGTATTTGGCGCTGATTTATAATGTTATTCGTTGTCTGTACTTATTGACGGAGAAGAGATGCTATGTCTCCTAAAATGTTGTATAGCCCCTCTATTGATTGTCCGTCACCTGTTACGTCGGGCGTAGGTGGAGTAGCTTGACTTTTCCTTTTAGGCGGCATGATCTACATTTAGTAGAAAATAAGTTTAGTACTCCTTAAAGTATTAACTCGCCCAAGTAATACACGCATGAATTATTCCAGTGTTAGTAGCGATGTTATTCATCCTTTGCTCTAGATAGGTTATGTCACTCCATATTTTTGTTTGATGGAGGTTTTGCAAGAAAATCGGGTGGCTGGACAGGCAGTTACTCTACAATTTATTTCTACCAAACCATATATCCAATCAACTTGAAATTTGGAACAGATGTTACTGACTTCAAGATGTATCACCAGAAAAAATTTCAGCTTAAAATATCTACAAATTCTTAGGTTTTCTCCCCAATGAAGGTAGTAATAAGTTGCTGTCCAGCAATAAATTTCACGTTTCTTATTCTACTTCTAGAATATTTAGAATTTTTCTACAATTCCGTTTGTTCTGAAATTTTGCAGGGATATCAATGGGTATGTCACTGACCTTCAGAAAAATTTTAAAAAATTTTAGACTTGTATTATGTCATGTGTGACCATAGGTATGAATATGGTCCATAATTTCAGTCCTACAATGAAAATTAAGGAAAAATTCAAAAATATCGATTTCTGGTTAATCCACTTGTTGTGATTTCGTGGGAATGTCCTTATAACCCTAAAAAAGATCACAGAGGTTTAAAAATTTTAATTTCGATTACTTATGATTTAGCAAAACGCTCACTAAGGTGAGAATTCACTTCTCATGGTACCTAGGTACATGTGTCTAAGTTCAATGGCTATCCTAAAAGTATTTGGGAGCCTATGTTTAGAGTTTCTACATTCATGAAGCTACTATGTATCCTAAAACTTTAGTGGACCTTTTTCTCAAGGCACAGTTTATCTCATTCCTAATTCTCTGATACCAACTGTAACGCCCCCAAAATTCGACATTCGAGTATATAACTCAAATCTCGAAATCAAGGGTGTTATGAATGAATCCTTCACAATCACAACTGAAACTTTTATCCTTTCCATTCACAAGGTACCAAATATATGGAATAAAAATAAACCAACTTTGAAAATTAAACTATAATCAACGAGTCTATGAAATTGTTCCAAACTGTCTAAACTAATGGCCATCTAATGGGCCTTATTACATCAATACTTTCAATCAAAATAAATCAATTCTCAAAAATCTTCTAGAGAATTCCTTCATCTGGAACCGCTACCTCGAAGTTCTCTAAGTCATCACCTGTCACTACGGTTAATCGCATAACACTGCGTCAGCTATAAAAACCGGTGAGCATTCTCATATAGTTTAACACTTGTAATTCGATGTAGAAAACCACTTGAACATTAAAGTACAAAACACTACAATTTCAATAGTAATTCATCAAATCAAAATCTCTTAAACATGCACGTGATGCATGGTATGCAAGTATGCTTCAACAATCTCAGTACGGTTATCAGTAGAACATCCAGGGCTAGTTTATAGTCGGGCCTACACTTTCACAATTACAGAGTTGGTCTCTTGTACACATCAGGGAACTCACCCAACCTGCTAAAATCATCTGATATCCACCGGGTACGCTAGTATAGTATCTTGCACACACCAGGGAGCTCAACCAACCCGTCCACAATCGATGGACTATCAGAAGGGTATATTGCACACATAGGGCGCTCAACCAGGGACTGTTGCACACACTTGGGTGCTCACCCAAACAATCATCAATGGGTCTATTGCACACACCAGGGTGCTCACCCTACGGTAATAACTGGAGTTCACAAATCGTGCTATGCATGAACCAAATCAATACTCTAAAACATCTTTCCAAGATAATTCAAAATAAGCTCACACATGTACAACCTTAATCGGGTATCAAATTCATATGAAAAACATAATTTATAAACAAATAGATAATTCTAAATAACATTGATATAATTCACAAATCCAACCAAAACGAAACCAAATTTAAACTTCTAAAGCGAGAGATTAAAATATAAACATAGAAAATCCGAAATTAGACTAAAAAAAAAAATCCTAAACTAGAATTACAGGTAAAAAAAAAAAGAGAAGAAACTCACCCTCTTTCTTTCTTTCTTTCCTTCTTCTTTTTTTTTCTCTTTTCCTTTTCTTTCTCTTTCTTCTTCTTCTTCTTCTTCTCCCTGCTGCTACTGGAAGGTTGCTCCAGCAATGGGAGAAGCAAACAGCAACCGTAAACCCCCCTTACGTTACTCTCTCTCTTGTCTCTCTCTCTCTCTCTCTCTCTAACGTCTCTCTCTCTCTCCTCTCTTTCACGGCTCTCTCTCTCTCTCTCTCTCTCTCTCTCTCTCTGACGCTTCTTTAAGAGAAAACGTTGCCGAGAGTCGACTCTTATAGCCAAACACGAACACGAGCGTGTTATACGGACGTTTGACGGTTTTCGAATCCAAGTTGGATTCGAACTTCGATTCTTGCAAGCTAAGCCACTAGTGAAACGTTAGAAACCTAGGTGGGGCCCACGCAAACAATCCCTTCAAATTTCAGGGACCTATGCGTAGAATCGGCTCCGATCTTGCGCGTTCTATTTCGTTAAGTTCCAGGTATCAACAGATTGTGCGGTCCACACTAGTCACTGATTACAAAGATAAATCCTTCCCTTAGTAGACCCAAGAGAGGGCTACACAATGGGCGGAATGGATTTTCTGATGGGGTCCACCGTGATGGACGGTGTGGACCGACCAGCGAAACAACGGACGCTGCTGCCGTAGCGTCGAACGAAGAAGACGCAGCGTCTTCCGCTGCGTACGCGGTCAACGCGCGTTGACCGCGGGCCTAACGCGCACGCAGTGCACGTGGATCCCACAGTGATGTATGTGAAAAATCTACTCCGACCATCATGTAGGCCACATGATTTTAAGGTATGACACAAATTGAGGCGGTTCCGAGATTAGATGGCCCACTTATGGCCCGATTTCTGATTAGGGTACTTGTAGGATGATCGGAGGGCTGAAATTTGACATGTATGGTTAGATTAGGTCCCTAAGCTATTATATGAAGTTTTGCATGAAACGGATCGTCAGAAACTGGTATACTTAAGTTTAACTAATAGAAATTTCGTAATTTTTGTGAGTTTTGAGAAATCTGACACTTCTACACTGTTCTAGGGTTCATATTGAGCAACTTTAATAAAGGAGTCCTACATGAATTCCCTACAGTTGATTTATTATTAATTTATCAATATAATAATCCGCATAAATTATTAATTAATTAATTAATTTGTTACTTTAATCGTTTTCGAAAACTTGGGTTATTACATCAATGGTCTGATTTGGACTGCTCCAATCAGATGGCCCACATAAATGGACTGATTGTCCCATAGGGTCCACAGGAACAACTGGATGTATTTAAATTTAAACCTCAAGGTATTTTGGAACCATTCCACTAACCATATGGCCCATAGACCTATACGCACCATATGGTTGCGTAGAAAGTGCACCATGGTGAGTATATAGAGAGACTCCTGTGAGATTTGGACTTCGACGAAGTTTCAATTTTAGTATTTCTTATTTGTTGGAGATAATTTGAGAATGTATTATGGGAGGAACAATGAGCTAGATAATTTGAGAATGTATTATGGGAGGAACAATGAGCTTTTAGCCTTGGTTATACTTTTTAAGTAGAAGGTTGCAAAAGGCTATACAGAGGCATACATAAGGAACTAAGGGACGAATGTTATGACATTGATTGAATAGAAGGGTTTTATTTTTCCTGATTGGGAAATTTCATCTAGAGGTCAGTGTCTTCTATATCCCTTTTCGAGGTGCAGCATAAGTGATGAGGACACGAGAACATTTAAAGTCTACCAGCGAAGAAGGCGCACACCACAAGCTTCGTCCTTGTGGTTAGGCGATAATTGATGAGCATTGAAGACCCTACGCACGTAATTGCAGGTGATTTGGCACATAGAAGACGTGTAGGATGGAAGAAGACTCGACTGAAGGTCATCGGGTTCCCGACCAAATTGGTCACCAAGCACCCGAAATTCTTCGATTATGAAGATTTGCTTGCTGGACGTTTTTGGTCCTAGTCGGGCGCCCGACCAAATTGGTCACCGGGTGCCCGACCACCGCGCGAATTGTTTTTTTTAAATTTATTTTTTTACTTAATTTTAAGGGTATTTTGGTACTTTTATGTTTTCTTATTGCTTATTTAAGTAGGCTAAGCCCAAAAAACAAGATTTAGTTGATGATTATTGAATGAAAGTCTCTTTGGTTGTCTCCCTCCTCTCTCTCTCTCTCTCTCATGAAACTTCATCTTCTTCTCCAATCTTCTTCTTCCCTTTTCTTCTTGTGCCCCTCAATATTCTTCTAAGGTAAGATCTTCCTTCTCTCTCTCTCTCTCTCTCTCTCTCTCTCTCTCTCTCTCTCTCTCTCTCCATTATCCCCAATCCTTAAAATCCTAAATTTGATAATCGAATCAAAATCCTAAATTCTCAAGTTTTCAAATCCCTAACCCGAGAAACCTTTTTGATTCCTCGGACTAGTGATCCCCATTGATCAATTGGGTTAAGACATGCAAGATCGGGAGGTTCCATCCCTCGCCGGATATAATTGAATCCCATACTTCGTGGTTGTGATGAATGGCCCGCTCCATTGTATGTTTCCTTGTGATTTTCTTAGTTCATGATAATTGATGCTAGATTTTATATTATTATTGTCTTTTATTTCCGCTGGATTATATGAGTTCATAAGCATGCATCATAATTAGGGCATCCTACATCAAATTTGGTATCAGAGAATAAGCTTGCATGGTTTTGTCTAGATTGAGTTATCAAATTAGGGTTTTGATTTTTAGGACTGTTTTAGGAAAGTTCCAGATTTAGAAAGTTTCAAATTTTAGAAACTTTCCAATTTTAGAAAGTTTCCTAATTTGGAAAATTTCCAGATTTGAGGAGTTCTCTGTTTTAATTCATTAATTGCCAGTTCATAATAGTTTACATTCATCGCATTCATCTTGTGAGTTGCATATCCATAGTGGTCAAGTTGGGTAGAATTTGGTTTGAGTTTTACTTGTATGCCCACGAGAAGAGGTAGAGGTTTCGGACTTCAACCAATCATGAAGAACGAGCAATTATCTGAGCAACTTGCTCAATTGATGCAAAAGATAATTGCAATGGAAACGAGACAAAATAATGAATTCGCTCGTTTAAGTACCTAGATCACTACCACCATGAATAGAGTCGAGCAATTAGAGACATCCCAAAGGGAGAACCCCACTTTTGGGGATGACACACACTCTCAAGCGGGAGAAATCATTGAGGAGCGTGTTCCCATACGTGGAGGACATGGACAGTAAGGGACGTGGAGCTGGTCATAGTGTTGTGCGGGAGGCACAAGCTACATATGACTATCCAGACCACTACGATCCCGACGAGCGTGCGATGGAGAACGTGAAGGTGGAAGCCCCGAGTTTTGATGGGCGTCTGGACCCCTAGACATTCATTGACTGGGTTGCTGATATGGATCACTACTTCGAGTGTATGGCATGTCAGAAAACCGTCAAATGCAGTTTGCTAAGATGAAACTTGTGGGCCAGGCCAAATTGTTTTGGACCAACACTGAGCGAAAGCTAGAAAGAATAGGTAGAGCCCCTATCACAGATTGGCATGAGATGAAAGAGAAGTTGAAGGAGAAATATCTTCCTCTCTCATACCGACAAAAGCTCCTTGACCAATGGCAATCCTTACGCCAAGGGTCAATGTATGTCGCTGATTACATCGCCAAATTCGAGGAGTATATGATGCGATGTGATACCCATGAGGACCCTCTAGTAACACTCTCGTTTCAAGACGGGCCTTCGAGGGGATCTTCAGCGCGAGCTTATGACTTGACCCTTAACGGACTTGGATGAAGCATATTAAGTTGTACAGGAGTTAGAAGAATACCTGAAAACTCCTATCATTAGACGTTTTGAGTCCCGAGACTAGAATGCTAGATTTGGTTCCCAAAGAACTAGACCTAACGTTGGTAGTCAACCTAGAGTGCAGGTGACTGTTCCGCCTAGGCCTAGGGAGGACAAGGGCAAAGGGGTTCTTGGTGCCGGTCCTAGTGGGGGTAGCCAAGTGAGATGTTATGAATGTGGGAATCTCGGTCACATGTCCAATCAGTGTCCCACGAAGAACTGTGGGAAAGCCTTAGTTGTAGGCGAGTCCCACGAGGGTGTAGATGATCAGGGTGATTATGAAGTTGAAGGATATCACCCTGAGGGAGGTCTTACTGACGAAGATGGTGTAAATGAAAAAGCAACGCTTGCAGTAGTCAGGCGTGTGCTAGCTCAGTCTAGGAGTAGTGTTGATTGGCGTCGGAACACTATCTTCTATACTCTTGCCAAGTGTGGAGAGAAATATTGTAAGGTGATAGTGGACAGTGGAAGTTGTCAGAATGTGATTTCCGCTAACACCTTAGATCGTCTTACGCTGAAATCCACACCTTATCCTGACCCATACAAAGTTTCTTGGGTTGACAAAACATCCCTTCTAGTTACCCATCAGTGTTTAGTTCCTATCGAGTTTGGGTCATACAAGGAGTCCCTATGGTGTGATGTGATACCTATGGATGTTGGACATATTATCCTAGGTAGGCCGTGGCTATTCGACAATGACGTCACGATCTTTGGCCGTTCGAATGCGTGTACCTTCATGCATAACGGTAAAAAGATCAAACTTAATCCTATGCCACCTGAAAGCATACCAGGGAAGAAGAAGGATGAGAAGGCGAGTGAGCCTAAGGAAGTGAGGAAATCAAATCCTAAGTCTCTTCACATAATCAATGCGAGAGAGTTCGAGAAAGAGACTAAGGAGGATTCCATGGTGTATACCCTTGTGGCAAGAGAGATTACACCTGATGTTCCATCAGAGTTACCCCATGAAGTAACGTCGGTTCTAAAGGAATACAGTGACGTGTTTCCTGAAGATTTACCGAACAAGTTACCACCTGTGAGGGACATTCAGCATGCCATTGACCTCGTTCCAGGGTCGACTCTACCGAACCTTCCTCACTACGGGATGAACCCTGCAGAACATGCAGAGTTGAAGAGGCAAATTGATGAGCTTCTGCAAAAGGGTTTTATCTAAGAGAATATGAGCCCGTGTGCCGTGCCAGCATTGTTGACACCAAAAAGATGGCACGTGGCGCATATGTGTGGACAGCCGTGCCATAAACAAAATTACCGTCAAGTATAGGTTTCCCATACCTAAACTTGATGATATGCTTGACATGATAGCGAGGTCCACCATATTCTCCAAAATTGATCTCAAGAGTGGATATCACCAAATCCGCATACGCCCAGGAGATGAGTGGAAAGCGGCATTCAAAACCAAAGATGGGTTGTACGAATGTCATGCCCTTCAGCTTGACTAACGCGCCCAGTACTTTTATGCGGGTGATGACACAAGTCTTGAGGCCGTTCATAGGAAAATTCCTAGTGGTGTACTTTGATGACATTCTTATTTACAGTACCACTAAAGAATCACACCTTGAACATCTGAAGTAGGTCTATAGCATCCTTAGGAATGAAAAGTTGTACACTAATCTTAAGAAATGTGCGTCCATGTCTAGTCAAGTCGTGTTCTTAGGATTTAAAGTGTCTTCAGAAGGAATGCGCGCAGATCCTGAAAAGGTTAGGGCCATAGTTGAGTGGCCTGAACTGAGGAACATTCATGAGGTGCGAAGCTTTCACGGCTTAGCAACTTTTTATTGTCGGTTCATTAGAGGATTTAGCACGATCATGGCTCTCATTACTGAATGCATGAAAAATGGAAAGTTTGTGAGGTCTAAAGCCGCAGTCAAGGCTTTTAAGGAAATTAAGGGCAAAATGGTAGAAGCTCCTGTCATGCGTCTACCTAACTTCTCTAAAGTCTTTAAGGTGACGTGTGATGCGTCTGGTGTTTATATAGGTGGAGTGTTGAGCCAGGAGGGCCACCCAGTAGCCTATTTCAGTGAAAAACTGAATGAAGCAAAACAAAAGTACTCCACCTATGATAAAGAGTTCTATGCAGTAGTGCAATCCCTGAGACATTGGCGTCACTATCTCCTACCGCAAGAATTCGTCTTGTTTTCTGACCATGAGGCCTTGAGATATTTACATTCTCAGAAGAAATTCAAGCCAAGGCATGCTAAGTGGGTAGCATTTCTTCAGGAATATTCGTTCGTCCTGAAACATAAGGCCGGGGTCGAAAACAAACCAGCAGATGCCCTTAGTAGATGAGTGACGTTGCTCAACTCCTCGAGTGTAGAGGTAGTCGGATTTGAGCAATTGAAAGATGAATACCTCACATGTCCTGATTTTGGGGGTACTTATGTGTCGCTCTCTAGTGATTAGCGTAGTACGGGTGATTATGTCCTTAAAGATGGTTTCCTTTTTAAGGGAGACCAATTCTGTATTCCCCGTATGTCTCTTCGTGAATTCCTCGTCTGGGAGCTTCATTCAGGGGAGATAGCTGGCTACTTTGGTCGTGATAAGACCGTTGCCCTCGTAGAGGATCGTTTCTATTGGCCAAGTCTCAAGCGAGACATAGCCAAAGTTTTAGGGCGGTGTCGTACATGTCAGCTGGCAAAGCAACGAAAGCAAAATACTGGGCTATATACGCCATTGCCAGTGCCACATGCTCCGTGGCAAGACATTAGTATGAATTTCGTGCTGGGACTTCCCAAGATAATAAAAAAGTACGATTCCATTTTTGTCGTTGTAGACCGTTTCTCTAAAATGGCGCATTTTCTGCCATGTTCTAAAATGTCAGATGCGTCTCATATTGCTCGTATCTTTTTCGATGGTAGTGGTGCGTCTCCATGGATTGCCTAAGACCATAGTGTCTGACCGTGATGTCAGATTTACCAGTTATTTTTGGAAGACACTATGGCACATTGTGGGTACTCGTTTACAGTTTTTTACTACCTACCACCTTCAAACAAATGGGCCAACAGAGGTGGTAAATTGAAGTCTTGGAAATCTTCTACGTTGTCTAGTGGAGGAACATATTAAAACTTGGAAACTAATTTTACCAATTGCTGAATTTACTTATAATGGGTCCATTAATAGATCTACAGGATTGAGTCCTTTTGAGATTGTAAGTGGTTATAAACCTAGAATGCCTATAGATCTCTTACCTATGTCTGTTACCCAAAGGTCTTCTGAATCAGCCGATGCATTTGCACGCCATATCCATGATCTGCATACACATATTAAACAACGGATAAATAAGAGTAATGATGATTATAAAATTTCTACTGATTCTCATCGTAGATTGCAAGAATTTCAGGAAGGAGACTGTAATGGTGAGAATAAGGCCTGAGCGGTTCTCACAAGGTTCCGCTAAGAAGTTACAAGCGCATAGTGCTGAACCATTCAAGATATTGCAAAAGGTTGGGTCCAACGCATATCGGATTGACCTTTCACTTGAAATGGGCATTCATCCAACTTTTAATGTAGAAGATCTAGTCCGTTCCCACAATCCCATCGTTGATCCATCATCTCTCTCATGGCCCTTTTCTGATGTTGCTTCACAACCCCTTCCACCCCTTCCTCCACCTATTGTCCATAAAGAAGAAATTGAGGAAATCTTGGATGCGAAGATAGTATCTACGAGAGACGGGGGTTTCCAAAGATACCTTGTCAAGTGGAAGAATAAACCACTGTCAGAATCTACATGGTTGACTGAAGTAGAATTGCAGACCGTCGATCCATATACTGGAGCGCCACAAGAGTTTTAACTCGTCGGAGTCGAGTTTTTCTCACTCGAGGGGAATTGATGAGGACACAAGAACATTTAAAGTCTACCAGCGAAGAAGGTGCACTCTACAAGCTTCTTCCTTGTGGTTAGGCGATAATTGAGGAGCATTGAAGACCCTACGCACGTGATTACACGTGATTTGGCACATAGTAGACATGTGTAGGATGGAAGAAGACTCGACTGAAGGTCGTCGGGCGCCTGACCAAATTGGTCACCGGGCGCCCGAAATTCTCTGATTTTGAAGATTTGTTTGCTTGACATTTTTTGTCCTAGTCGGGCGCCCGACCAAATTGGTCACCGGGCGCCCGACCACCGCGCGAATTTTTTTTTTTAACTTGTTTTTTACTTAATTTTTAGGGGTATTTCGGTACTTTTTGAAAGTGCGTCGGGTGGTCTAACACGACACCCTATGCATATGCGGAAGCGTAAGAGCAACTAGAATTATGGCTAAACCTATAGGAGGGGGCGATTAGGACCTTTTTTGAAATTCTTTTCGCCTACTTATATAATTCAACAAATCAAACTAAGTAAGCAAGAACACTTCGGCTTCCAAGCCTAAGTGGGTCTAATCACAAGACTAGCATATGATTAAGCAATAAACAACCTAGTCTAAAGCATGCATAGGTAATCAAAAGATTTAACTAATCAAGCTCCTAACCTATGCAACCTATGTAGACTTATGAAAGTGGATCAATGAGCTCAAGTCTACACAACGAGTGAAAGTACATCTTGTGTGTGGATGTGCCTAATTAGTGCCTAGCATACATTCCTATCAAGCATTCATAATTCGACAATTAAACTAACAATGCTAAGATATCAATGTGCTCAATTCAATCACAAACACAAGCATGTATAGTGGTTCGGCTACTTGTCTACTCCACTCCCGGTTCAAGTACTCAACCCCTTTGAGCACATCGGCATTCACTGGGGAGTTTCCTCCCAACCAATGTGTTTTAAATCGGATCCACCCAATCGGGGAGTTTATAGGTTTCTCCCAACCTACACGTTTACACCCGTGTTGGTGGCTCCCCCTTGGAGACTTTGTTTAAGCCCGACAAACGTGCCAAGGAACAGCTAACGTCCCTAGATTTTAGGCCCAACTAATAGGCCAAGGATCGGCTAACGACCCTAGGTCGAGTTTGTCAAACAAACTCTACACTCAACTCCCACAGGGAATTGAGTGGATGGACTCCTAACAAGAACCTTACTTGTCGGATTGAGCCCCTTTGTAGTGCCGGTTTGGGTTGCTTGATCTCCGCTCTCCCGTGCTTCAATCAGCTTCCCTTGCTCCC
Organism: Liriodendron chinense; assembly: GCA_003013855.2. Lineage (NCBI taxonomy): Eukaryota > Viridiplantae > Streptophyta > Magnoliopsida > Magnoliales > Magnoliaceae > Liriodendron > Liriodendron chinense. Next base: position 137,057 of record PVNU02000624.1, on the reverse strand, counting down.
ACGATCGTGTTGCCTTTGCATCGCCAATGCCTCAGCCACACTTGATCAAACACCTTGCATGTGATGCCTTTGAGATGCCCAAGGTGATAGGAGGATGGTTGAATCTCCTACATGGGATATGTAGCTTGTACTAACTAGGAGATTCACTTAGAGGGTCTTCTAGAGGTCTTGGACAAGGGATATGCCTATATGGAATAGTGTCTCACCTTTAGATTTGAGAGAGGAATCAAGTCATCTCTAGATTGCATTTGAATGCCCACACTTGTGTTTAAAACACAAGGGATATGACTTGAAACCCTCCTCTTTGAGGCCTCATATGATGTACAAAAGGTGTGGGGAATAGGCTCTCAAAATCCTCTCACACAGCCCTCAAAATGAGCCAAGCCCTTATATAGAAGAGTGTGCAACGGATACAAAACGGGCAGAAAACGGCTAGTGCCGACCGGTTGCACGACCGGTCGGCCAGGGCCCACGACCGGTCGGCCACAGGCCAACTGAAGACAGGAGTTTGCTGTCTTAAGGTGGGAGGTCTGTTCGACCGGTCGGCCAGAGGTCCACGACCGGTCGTCCAGGCTCCACGACCGGTCGGCCATCCATTCCAGCAGCCAACTGTCCATATTGGACTGTCTGTCCGACCGGTCTTGACCGGTCGGCCAGGGGTCCATGACCGGTCGGACAGGCTTGGGTTCAGCCCACTGTTTTCCTGACCCATCCATCCTTCAACCCTCTCACTTAGGCCAAAAATTTAGGTGATGTTTTGGGACACCTAGGGCCAATCTATGATGACTAAAGGTTCTCTAATATGGTCAAGGTCATCAAAGAGGTTAAGGGTTGGGTTTTGGTCAAGGTTAAGGCACATCAAGGCATCACTTTTACCTGATTCTTCTTCCTTGATGCAGCAGGGCCACTTGAGTCTTCGGTCTTCGTCTTCGTTAGGCTCAACCGACACTAGACTCACTGACGTAAATGATTGACAAACAAGGTGCACTAGTATGCCACAGAAAAGTGCACTAACACTTTTATATTTTCTTATTGCTTGTTTAAGTAGGCTAAGCCCTAAAAACGAGATTTAGTTGATTATTATTGAATGAAAGCCTCTTTGGTTGCCTTCCTACTCTCTCACTCTCTCTCATGAAACGTCATCTTCTTCTCCAATCTTCTTATCTTTTCTTCTTGTGCCCCTTCAATATTCTTCTAAGGTAAGATCTTCTTCGCTCTCTCTCTCTCTCTCTCTCTCTCTCTCTCCATTATCCCCAATCCTTGAAATCCTAAATTTGAGAATCGAATCAAAATCCTAAATTCTCAAGTTTTCAAATCCCTAACCCGAGAAACCTTTTTGATTCCTCGGACTAGTGATCCCCATTAATCAATTGGGTTAAGACCATACAAGATCGGGAGGTTCCATCCCTCGCCGGATCCAACCATAGTAACAATTGAATCTCATACTTCGTGGTTGTGATGAATGGCCCGCTCCATTGCATGTTTCCTTGTGATTTTCTTAGTTCATGATGATTGATGCTAGATTTTATATTATTATTGTCTTTTATTTCCGCTGGATTATATGAGTTCATGAGCATGCATCATAATTAGGTCATCCTACATGAATAAGTTTCTCTGACACGCATGATCGAGGGGTTCTACATTCATTAGGATCATTACTCCAACAATGTTGAATATCCATAAGGGTAGCTATTGCGACAGGTATCAGAATTTTGAAGGTATATGTTGTCCAAAACAAAATAATGAAAGGGTGTTCACTGGTCGAATGGGCTTGTTAGGCCACAAGAGTTAGGACAACCAACCAGTGCCACTGGTCGAGGAAGAGGCTGCAAGAGGGATGACGAGGCATCATCCTGCAGGCCAACCACCAAACTTGCAGAACATTAATGCAATCCCCAGAAGCATCTTCCCTTTTTTACAACCCACAAATGAGCCTAGAACTGAAGCCCAAGAGATGATCCTGTTCTTGCTCCTTGAAACGCGGCCTCTGAGGATTCAGCCTTTGACTTTATAGAGATTTTAGTGCTAGAAGTATGAGAGGATTTAAAACCTTCAGTACTATTTTTGTTCTTGCTGGTTTAGGTTATTTTGCAGACTCCACATGGAAGTGATACACCATCCAATCCCAAGCCCTGGTGAAAAGGGGTTTATGCTAGGTGGGAAGCTGGTTGTTGAATTTTCTATAAGCAATCGTGAAATTTTCTATTTCAAGTGATTGGCAAAAAAGCCAACCCCAGATAGTTGGACAAGGCTATGATGATGATGATGATGATGCTGTTGTTGTTGACGATGATATCTTTGTTGTAGGTACCTTTTATTTAAATTGTTTCTCCTCTTCTGCTGCCACTTCTAATTCTCCACTCCTGCTCTTGCTTCTGAGTCACTTTTCCTATACCCACCCCTCTACAAAATCTCACTTCCTGATCCTGCTTTCTTGGTGTTAATGCTTGACATTTTTTTAGAACAGCTGCTTCCTCGCTGCTGCACACAATCAGCTCATGCTTTGTGCAACTAAGGTCTATATATGTTTTTTTGAGGAATCATAACATATTAAGTTTTTTAAAGGAATCATATCATATTCTCAACCTCAGGATGTGCAAAATGCACTTGGGCGTTCAATCTGTACAAGTGTGCCCTTGGTACAGTGATCAGACCACTGACCTGTTGCAGATGGACTTTGTTCCAAAGGTCTCCCAGAACTGACAATCCTGGCTATCAATTGTGGGCCTGGGCCTCTTTCAGTGGAGTGTGGACATTTGTTGTGTTTCATTTCTTGATAATCGCTTTGCAGGCCAGAAAATGAAAAGTAGCATCATCTCTATCAAGCAGATTTTTGGGGCATGATCCATCCAACGTGGGCCAGCAGCCCAATGTTCTGGATCAATGAACAATGGGATCCACTTGCAGAACCACATTGTGGATTCCCACAGGTTGAGGATCCTATTCTACACTCAGAAAATAAATAAACAGTTGTCCTTTTTAAGCTGCTTTATCCTTCAAACTTCCTCTTTTTACTTCAGGTAGGTAGAGGTGAAACCTTTTGAAAAGCCTTAGTATCTGTCCTCATGAGTTCAGATTTTTCAATTTGAACACAGAATGCAGCCTTTAAATCTTGCACTTTTGATTCTAATATCTATGTTTCCTTATACATGGCTTAGATATGAATCCTGAACAATTCCAACGAGCTACTGGTATGATGGTAATGTTGAAACAAAAAAGGGTTTTTATGTTATTTTCTCTTTTCTAGGCAGTAAAGTGTAAAAGGCAAATAAGCCTTATTATAATAAAAACGTGGAGGATTAGGTTTCTAACCCTAATCTCTCTTCTCTCTCTCTCTCTCTCTCTCTCTCAAATATCTGTCTACATGGTATCAGAGCCAAGGAGGTCCTTGCTTCCCTAGATCACGTGGACCCCACCGGAGGTGCCTCTTCTCTCAGCCGCACCACCTAAGAACTTGTCGGAGTTCTTCTTCTCACAGCCGCACTTATAGGAGGCAGCGAAATCGCATGAGGGTGATCCGACGCCGTTAGGCTCGCCAGACCTGAGATCCGACGCCGGCAGGGCTGTCTGAACCCAGATCCGACGCCACCAAGGGCGCCAGAACCCAGATTCGACCCCCCCTAGGGCCGTCGACCTGCACACCTGACGCCGGCAGGGCCATCAGAAGCGAGATCCGACCCCCCCAGGGCCGTCAGACTGCACACCTGACGCCGGCAGGGCCGCCGGAAGCGAGATCCGACCCCCCCCAGGGCCGTCGGACTGCACACTTGACGCCAAAAAGGTCGCCGGAAGCGGTCGGAGTAAAGATCTGACATCTGTATGGGCACTGGACCGATAATCTGATGTCAGAGCTGGTTTTCATGGGTCTTCAGATGTTTTTCTGCATGTATTGAAGCTATTCGGGATGATTGAAGCCTCTTTAGCCACTTGGTATTGAGATTTTCTCTTCCTTTTTTTTGCAACTATGGACTCCAAATCATCTGAGGGCCCACTCTCCATTACTTCTACCAAGTTCAATGTGAAAATTTTTCTGTTGTGGTCCCGAGCAATCCGAATATATGTTGTTGGAAAAGAAAAATTCGGATATCTGACAGGTGCCAACAAGAAACCTACAGATCCCACAAAAGTTGATGCATGGGAGTCTGCAAACGCTATTGTTATGGGCTGGTTATTAAACTCTATGGAACAACATGTTGCATCTGCTTATTTCTTTTATGAAAGTGCCGCAGCCTTATGGACTGCACTCCAAAAATCATATGGGACGACCTCAAATGAACCTCGCATTTTTCAGTTGACGACAGTACTCTACTCACTAGCTCAAAATAATATGTCAGTCACTGAGTACTTTGGGGCTTTACAAAGTAGATGGGAAGAGTTGGGTTATTTGCGGCCTTTAAGTGAACTACCGGATAGTAGCAGTGCCGAAATAGTGCGCAAACGTGAAGACAAAGCCAAAACTTATAAGTTTCTCGCTGGACTAAATTCAGACTACGAGTCCCTTCGTACCCAGCTGGTTGCTACGATCCCATTTCCATCGCTTGAGACAGTTTACTCTATTGTTCATACCGAGGAGAGTCGTCGTCAAGTGATGACCACGCCTACTACTTTATCATCTCCTACACGAGCGAGCAGCTTTTATATCTTCCACTACTTCACCTAATAGAAGGGGTGGCCGTTTTAATTCACGTGGTAGTTCCTCAGTTCGTGGTCGAGGACGTGGACGTGGAGGTTCACGTTACTTCTGTACTTACTGCAACCGCTCGGAGCATTCAGTGGAACGATGCTTCAAAATACATGGCTATCCCTCAGCACATGCTGCCACAGTAGATGTTGAGGAACAACCTATGGAGAATGTCAGAATCCCTGATCCTTCTCCTTCTGAGTCTACATTGATGACCAGAGCAGAAGTTATGGAACTCCTGAGATCGCTGCAGTCTTCTACATCCACTACGCCTTCCTCTGATCTACATCCCTCATCCACTTCCTTCGCTGCAACCACAGGTACTGCCTTGCATGCTTCTTCAGCCTCATCCACTTGGATCATCGATTCTGGGGCTTCTGACCATATGACTGGTATGCGTCACTTCCTTAAATCTTTTACTGTTACATCCTGTTCTTGGTTTGTTCATCTTGCTGATGGTAGCACCACTTCTGTACAATCTATTGGTTCTGTTCATGTATCCTCCTCTTTTATTCTCCCAAATATTCTATATATTCCAAAATTTCATGCGAATTTAATTTCTGTCAGTAGTCTCACCCGTACTCTGAATTGCAGTATAACTTTTTCTCCCAAATCTTGTATGTTTCAGGACTTGAGTACGAGGAGGATTATTGGTATGGGATTTGAACGAGATGGTCTTTACTTTCTAAAACAAGGAGAGTTATTGACGGCATTCACTAATAGTAGTAGTGGCTCGTCTTTCTGTTGATACTACTGCTCCAATTACTGCTTCAAATAATGAGTCTGTAAGCTTGTGGCATGCTCGATTGGGTCATGTTCCAAGTCGTGTCTTGAACTTGATTATTTCAAATTTAAATAAAAGTGATGATATTACTGGTTGTGAAGTGTGTCAAGTTAGCAAACACATTCGTCATTCATTCCCTGTGGTTGAACATAGAATTACCAAAGCATTTGAACTTGTCCATTTTGACATATGGGGACCTAGTCCCATAGCCTCGTTTGATGGGTTCAAATACTTTGTTACTTTCATTGATGATTTCTCACAAGTAACATGGGTATATCTTATGCGTCGAAGAGGTGAATTATTCTCATTGTTTCAAACATTTCACAAGCTGGTGACAAATCAATATGGTTGTTCCATTCAGACCTTGCGGTCTGACAATGGAGGGGAATATTCATCCAAGTCCTTTACAAACTATCTTCAGGATAATGACATTATTCATCAACTTTCTTGCGTGTATACTCCTCAACAAAATGGGTTTTCCGAGTGAAAGAATCGTCATTTATTAGAAGTTACACGTTCTCTATTACTAAGGATGGATGTTCCCAAGTCATATTGGTCAGCCGCAGTTCTAACGGCCTGTTTCTTGATTAATCGGTTTCCTACCCGTGTCCTTCAAGGGAAAATCCCAATGCATATCTTGGTTCCATCCTCACCATTATTCCATATTATCCCCCGTGTGTTTGGGTGTGTTTGTTTTGTCCATAACTCTAGTCCTTCTAGAGACAAACTTGACTGCAGAGCAATTAAATGCATCTTCATTGGATACTCTATGCAACATAAAGGCTATAGGTGCTATGATCCCATATGCAGGAAGCTTAATGTTTCCATGGATGTCACCTTCCTTGAGAATCGTGCTTTCTACAATGCTAATGTCGAACTTCGCTCCTCCTCACCTACTCTTCCATTACCTGCATTGGTCACTCCGCCTGCTACTAGTGAACCGAAGAAACTCATTACCTATGTTCGTCAGCGGGTAAGATCAACTCATGTTCAATCCGTGGCAATGGATCCGACTCTAACCTCAGGTACCGCTTCCTCTCCTGTTGCAACTCGCACTCGTAGTCATCATCCAATTTTGCACCCTATATCAAATTTTCTATGTTATGAGTCCCCGTCACCATCCTATTGTTCATTCTTAGCAGCTATATCTTCTCATACTATTCCTAGATCTGTTCATGCTGCTTTGGCAGTATAGACTCCATTCATGAAGTGTATACATTAATGTTTGGAGCTATGGACATTGAAATGTATACATTCATGCACGAAATGCTAAAACTTAAAAACGACCTTTTGCAGTTCCTGTGGGCAGAGAAATGAACAAAACCAAATCTTTCGTACTAATTTAACCACTTTAGCATATAAAAAAATGCTTAACAGTCTTTTGGCGCAATGCTCAGTGCTTGCTGAAGCGTGTCCCTAGTACATTGTGCTCAAATTTAGTTCCTTGTGCCATAATGCCAACCTGAGGCTCAGGATGCGGATGTTTTATTTATTTATTTTTTTTTTTTGGGGGGGGGGGGGGGGGGGGGGGGGGGACGAGGATTCATCTAATGCTTTGAGCAATCGTAGATGTGTTTGGTGTGCCGATGCTCCCAGTCAATTTGCAAGTGGGATCCACAACTATTTATATGATGGTACCCACATGTTGGTTGGGGATGCCCCAAAGATCTCCTAGATAGGAAGATCCTAACATTTTTTTTATCAGTAGCCTACAAATAGATGGTTAAGCGAAATAAAGCAAAGGTTTGAAAAGATGTGAAAGATTGAATAGCTATTATCTTCCAAGCTGGAATATTTTTGAGGCATCCCCATCCATGGTGGGGCCTATCATGGTCTGGATCACGGACCAATGGCCTCCAAACAAGGTTCCCAATATCTTCAGCTGAGTTGTATCAGTTTCGGTCGGGTCCAGGACAGGTCACCAGTCTGAAACAGTGGATAAAAAAGACTGAATCAGAATGTGGGGGTGAGTCGAACCAATTTCAATCTCCCAGACGAGTCGCACTCCGAAAACCACTATCTAAAACCATGGCTCTGCTCATATGGATCGGTGCATCAAGATTCAAGACACTACGTGTCCTGATGCATCAGAACCTTATGCTGCCTCTTCGTGCCCCTTGTCCTAAATAACCATTTAGATTTCAGATGGCTTCTCTTAGTTAAAATAAAAAACAGACAACAGAAGTGGACTCCATATCTGCTATTGGACATCGTTTTTTAGCTTGAACTCTTCCATTCATGTATTTGTGTGTTAATTGCTACGATAATGTGTGAGCTCGCCATTCACATGTTTACCTCTTACGGTTGAGATGTGTTTTTGTGATCTTTTTTCTTTTTTCAAAATTTTTACCATGTTTTCAGATGACATCAAGGAAAAGGTGGAGGCCAAGTTCAATGAGCTCGGGGATATGTGCGAGAGAGGAGAGATTGAACCTGAGAAAGCTTATGAATTGTTCAAGGAGTTTGAGGATAAGATGGTGCTAGAATGTGGAGAGATGATGTCAGTGGAGCAGCCCCCTGAGGATGATGAGATTTCTGAGGCATCCAAGAAGAAGCACCTAGATGACCCACCCGGTGAGGGGCCCATCTTGCGGTGGCAAACACGTGTAGTCTTTGCTCCTGGTGGAGATGCATGGCACCCGAAAAACAGGAAGGTGAAACTTTCAGTCACTGTGAAAGAGCTTGGGCTTTCGAAGCATGCTTTCCGCCGACTAAGGGAAGTGGTTGGAAAGCGGTACCATCCTGGAAGAGATGAACTTACAATAACCAGTGAGAGGTATGTTGTATGCAAATGCACATGCACGTGTGCATGTGCTACCCGTCATGGTACTTTCTCAGAGCTGGTAACATGCTGATTTCTGACAGAGGGTCATAATGTAGGAATTATTGAGTGTTGAGGCATCTTGAGTAGCATCCTGGTGTGCTGAGTCCAAATCAGTGGGTCCCATGGTTTGTTGATCCAGAATGCTGATTATTGGATTGGCTCTACCATGAACGGGGAAGGCCCTAACAATCATCCAAATTGGAAGGTCCGGCTATCTAATGTGTCTCTCTTTCGCACTGTTGCTGCATTTTTTCTAACTGCCTATTGTTGGCTGTTGATCAAAGGCCAGGATCTTCCAACCAAAGATGTCATTGGGGCATACCTTGTGATTGGCGGAACCTATTTAATGAAGGTCTGGATCATTGAACCACAAGCCTGTCTCATATGATATCATGCATAAGTATACCATTCAAATCCTGATGCATCAGGATTACATAATTCTCCTTTACTATGGCCATATAAACCTGAGTCTTTTCCATTCCTCTTTTACAAGTCCAGATCATCCTCTTGCTTAGTTTTATTATTGGAAATGGAAAGAAAAATACAGACCTAGTTTTTTTTTTTTTTTTTTTTTTTTTGGCATCCCTAATTTTGGCTTAATTTCTTCTTCTTCTACCCCCCCCCCCCCCCCCCTTCTTTTCAAAGGTTCGAACATCGGGAGGAGAACAGGAAGGACTGCCTGAGGACTCTGTTTTCTCTGATTGAGGATGCGGGGAAAGCAAACAAGCTGGTGGAGGAGACTCGAGCTTCTTATGTCAAAGAGAGGCTCAAAGCTAATCCAGCATTCATGGAGAGGTTAAGAGCAAAGACTGCAACAATGCGAGGATCTAATATGGTCTCTCCTTCATAAGGTTTATTTGAGGATTGACAGCAGATGATATGTTTCAAGATCTTGGCTGTGGGATTGTAGTGGGCCTGTTTGACATGGGCACTTTTCCATGAAAAAGAATTGGGTAATGGAGGATGTTATGTTTCAAGTGTTTAGCTGTGGGGGTTGTGATGGGCCTGTTTTAAGTGGGTCCCTTTTCATGAAAAAAAGAGCAGTTAGTGATTCCATGTCGATCACAGATTTTGTAATGTAAGGATGAAATCTTTCAAGGCATGGGCCTTCTTGGCTTGTTGCTTGATATTTTTAAACAGGCTGTTGTTTTGCGTTGCTCGACTCGACGTGCACTTTTCCTATTGTCTAAAATTATTGAAATATAATCTTTAATGTTCCATGTTTGTTGCAGATATTTCTGATGGAAAAATGGGAATTCCCTTAAGAGTTTCAGCAGATGGATTTTTCTGATGTTGGCTGATAAATTGAAGTGGTTTCCTGTTATCTTATTGTAGTTTGAGTGGCTGCTAGAGAAAATGGATTCCTAGCTTGTTCAAAGTCAGGACTGTATGCAAAATTTGCTTAGTACCCTACATCAGGGGCCCATGATTCAGTGATCCAGACAATTGGAATGATGGGATCCTGTGTGGATGGACCGTTCCCCAAAAGTCTCCCAAGCCCAGACTGGAAGATCTTAGCCATCCAATCTTTTGCCCTTTTCAGTAGAATGTGGACAGCTGCTACTACATTTCGTCTTAGCTGTCTATTTGCAGTCAACCAATCTATGGATTAGAGGTGTCCCACCAAAAGAACTATCAGGCCATTGTCCAACCACTATGGGGTCCATCATATCAATGGTCTGGACCACCGAACCATTGGGTCCCACTTGTACAAACCAAAAACCTTACAATAATATGCATACCTAATGACTCTCTAGTGAACATTAATGCCCCACTTGAAGCAACTCTTTTCTACTATTCTATAAATTTGAACAAAAAGGTAATCCTTTGTCAGGGCATGTTTGGTTGCAGGAGCCAAAACTCTCTTTCGGGTGGAGTTGGAGGCCATCCCTTGTTCCTGGTAGCCACATGTTATTTATGGAGAAGTTGGGGTTCCTGCACGTTGTTTGTAGCAGAAGATAAGCAGACCTCCATGATTGGTCATGGGCAGAGTCCTCAGTCTCTTATCGGTGGGTTCCACCCTTTTCATCTGTCAGTTGCCTGCATTTGCCATGTATATGGATTCATTTCACTGTAATCATATATATAGATAGGTGGGCTGGCATAGATGCATGTACAGGTGTACCTATACTAACCTGTGGTCCTTTTCTTGCTGTTCATATGAATTATAACACCATGGCTCAGGACTTCATTTATCAGCAGTCAGAAGCAGAAGATATTGATCTCGGTCTGAGCCTTAGCACCTCTCTGCAACAAGAATCTTTCCATCATCCATCAGGACGCTGTATGATTTCATCGACCTTTTTATTCTTTTGAATATTCGCTGTCCTCTTCCGTCGTTTTCATATTATAGCACCGTTAATTTAATAATTAGTTATGAGAAATGGTCCACTGTTATGAGTTGCATTTTGTTACGTGGACACTTTGAAAGAATTGACTTTTGACTGTTTATTTGGTCCCCCTCGTCATGGGTCACCATGAGAAAACTGCATCTGCCCTGAGAAATTGAATGTCCAGATCTTTTACTACAAAATAGCCCAAAAAACAATCTGAGTCATCTGTTCAGGTGGGCCCACCTTGGATTGACTGTTCTCAGGAACCACTTTGATCAGATGCCCCTTACCATCCCATGCTTAGCTGAGAAATGAATGCCGGTGTTCATAGGGATAGGATCATCCGATCGGTGTGATTTTTATGGAATGGCTCATACCAAATGCATATCTTATGATTAAGTTTCCTTGTGTCTCTCACTCAAATGTATTATGTTGTTGTTGTTGTTGTTGTTGTTCGTTCTAAACCCAGGTGAATATGGGGAGCTGATGGCTTGGCCTCAGCTGCAGCCATTCCTGAAAAGCTCTGATATCGGCTGTCCTGCCATTCCAGAAGAAGATGACGACGAATCACAAGGAGTGCAGAGCAAGGAGCGGTGGTCTTACGTGAAGGTTAATATGGAAGGCGTTGTCATCGGTCGGAAAATTTGCATCTTTGACCACTCTAATTACTCCAGTCTCGCACTTGAGCTGGAAGAAATGTTTGGTACGCGCACAGATCTCCCTGATTTCCAACTGTTATAGATGGGCCCCACCTCCGATGCAGGATGTCCCAAAAATCTCCTAGATTGGTAGATAATAACTATACAGTTAAGAACAGAGTACAGCAATGGTCCACTTTCAAAAGAAAGCAGGTTACTGGAAGAAGGGTTTGATAATTCCAATCTGGTAGAATTTGGATGCATTCCCCATCCATGGTGAGGCCTATCAAGTCAATGGTCTAGATAGCAGAATCCTGTGCCTATGTGTTTGTCGAGGCCCAATATTCTGTAACTCCCCCTTATATATAGGGTCGTGGTTAGAAGACTCGCAGACCCGGATTGATTCATTCAGTCCTGAGTTAAGAGTCTGGACTCACCTGAGTCGGGGCTGAATCAGTCCGACTGTCCGAGTCAGGGCTGACGTGCGGTATCGAACTGGATCAGGTCCTGCTGAATCCAAGTCGACTTGGATGGTGGGATGACCATGATAGAGGAACTGAACATGGTTTTCTGTTGTAGGCCGGCATTGTGGATCTGGGTTAAGGTTGTTGGAAGCTGAGTCAGCATTTTCCCTGTTTTACAAGGACAGAAATGAGAATTGGAGGACGGCCGGCGATGTCCCATGGAAGTAAGTTCTAACTGTCATTTTCTTCTTTCCCTCAACAAGAATTGAAATCCAAACACTCTGTGATTGGCGATGTGTGGTGAGGTCCATGTTCAGCCAGTCTGGCCACTCACAGCACGGGTTATAGATCGCAAGGCATCTGATTTCTGGCCACGCTTCATCTCCCCTCCCATCAGTGGCTTGGATCTTGCAGATAGGTGCCATATTGGCATGTGTGCCTGCAAATAAGATTCTAATCCCACGCATGCAAGTAGCCTTTGGCAATGCTCCAGGTTCTGCACGTGTGCCTTCATGTTGGTGGACCACTAGTGTGGCCAACTGGCCATCAGCTAGATTGAAAATGACAACGGATTGCCTGCAGTCCCCTGGTGACCTGACTTTGCGGTGCTCACCATGATGTAGGTGTTTTTATCAACGCCGTCCATCCATTTTGCTAGATCATTTTAGGGCATGAGCCCAAAAAATGAAGCAGATGCAAAGCTCAAGTGGACCATACCAAAGGAAACAGTGGGGATCGAATGCCTACCATTGAAAACTTCTTGGGGGCCACAAGTTTTGGATCAAGCTGATATGTTTCCCTTCATCCACGTTAGTGTGACCTTATGAACATGTTGGATAGCAAATAAACATCATGGTGGGCCCTAGGAAGTTTTCATCCATAGGTGTCATTACCCCCATTGTTAGGGCTCTCAATGGAGCGGGTTAGATCTGAGATCCGATTCGCTCCGAATCCATATAATGCGGATTTGGATCTTAAAATAGGTCTGATTAGTTAAATGGACCAGATTTGGATCTTAAGATAGGTCCAATTACTTAAATGGACCGGATTTGGATTCATAGGAACATATCCGAGTTCGATTCGAATCCGATTAAGATCCGCCTCATTGTCACCTTACTGTATATGTTATATTCATGCTGGCCATCTGTTTTACATATTATTTTAGGTCATGTTTCAATTTTGAGACATCCCACTCTTAGGTCGACCATACCACAGTAAATAGTGGGATTTGCATCAATTTTCTACTAAATTAAATATATTATATTGAGTCTGGATCCTCTGTTGGCTTCCAAGCAGGAAATCCCTGCTTGGAGCCTTTTTATCGGTCCACATCACACTGCATGACATCATGTGACCAGGTTGCACTGAGGTGTGATAGGGTTGCAGACCTATGTGATGATGTGGACCAATGAAAAGGCTCCAAGCATGGATTTCCTGCTTAGAAGCCAACAGAGGATCCGGACTCTATTATATTATATATTATATATTACATATTTTTTTAGATTTGTAATGGGGTGGATTCGGCCTGAATCCGATGGTTATATGGATTTTGGATCGGAAATGGATCTAACAATTTATAAATGGATAGGATATGGATATCACCTTTTGGATCTGAATCTGTCTACAGGTATATGGACTTGGAGCCGGATCCGATCGAGATCCGACCCATTGTTTCATGTGGTGTGGTCTACTTGAGCTTTGGATCTGCCTCGTTTCTTTGCCCAAATGATCTGGCAAAACTGGTGGACGGCGTGAAAAAACATATACATCACGGTGGACCCCAGAGACTCGGGTCACCATGTGTCTAAGCAATCCATGTCTGATTGAAAAGGGCACAGCTACTATACTCATGCAAAATCTTGTCAGAAATCTACGATCATGACCGTTGAACATCATTGTGGACTGAAAAAACATCTGCAGATGATCCTCACCACATAACCATCCAACTGCATCTCATCTGCAATTGGGCTTATCGAGGCCAACATTGAATAACTGATGAACCTAACTGGTATTAGCCATGCAGACAATCAGATCAAAACCATCCTAAGTTTGTAAATCTCAGGCAAGTGCATCTTGATCTGATCAATGCCTTGACTTATGTCTGGTATCACATCTCATTGGTCCCCATGGAATGCCGCCCTGTTGGCTGCTCAGGGAGCGAACATAGGACATCAGGCCCCTTCAATTTCGTGGGACCCATTTGTTCTATCAAAAGCAGTTGGTCATTTTTTTTTTTTATTATTTTTTTTTTTTATACCCTTAACACTTGTGTAGCTGAGATGATGGGCTTGGCCTTGGTACCACATGGACCCATGGCAGTGATCATAAGATGTAGGGAGACAAGCTGCAGGACACAACATGCAGTGGATACCGGAGTCGGATTGCGTCCTTCTTCAGTAAGCGTCCATACCGAGCTTTGGAGGGGCCCACCGTGATGTATCTGTTTATCCACTCCGTCCATTCCGTTTATAAGATCATGCGGATCATATGAGACCAAGAATGAGGCAGGTCCAACGGTCAGATCGACCACACCTGAACTGACTCTTGCATTAATGCAACTTGCTCAGTATTTGGTGTGGTCGATCCGACCATTGGACCTGCCTCATTCTTGGTCTCATATGGTTGGCATGATCTTAGAAACGGAATGGACGGAGTGGATAAACAGATACATCACGGTGGTCCCCTCCACAGCTCGGTACTGAGGAAGGACGTAATCCGACTACGTGGAGACGGATGGTCCAATTGCAGCATGGGCCAACCACAAGCAACCAAAATAGCCGATGCACTGGGGAGGTGGGCCATGCTGTAGGGAATCAATCAACAATAGCTACATCCATGGTTGGGTCCCATTGTACGGTGCAGCATGTCTCCTGGTTCATTGATTAGTTTCCCTCGAATTATTGAGGCAGCTTATGGATAATGTTTCACTCTGAGAGTATCTACAGTTTGTATGTGCGGTGATCCATGGTGGAGCACCTACGGGGCCCACTTAAACTAACTGAAAACCGTCATCGTACTGAGTAAACTCTGTGGGGCCCACCTTGATGTATATGTTTTATATACTCCGTCCATCCATTTTAACAGAGAATTTTAGGGCTTGATCTAAAAAAATGAGGCATATCCGATGTTAAGTGAACCACATAACAGGAAACAGTGTGAATTGAACATCTACTGTTGAAAAGTTATTGGGGCCCACAGAAATTTTGTATCAACCTGATTTTTGTGTTTTTAATGGTCAGAAAGTCAATTACCACGGTTTTTTATGGTATGGTCCATCTGATGATTGGATCTGCTTCATTTTTGGTATAATGGCATAAAATGATCTTAAAAAATGTATGGACGGCGTGGATACATAATAAATACATCAAATTGGGCCCATGTTCAATCAATCCATGGGCGAATGGCCCTGTCACTTCTCCAGTGGGCCACATCACATCTACTGTGCTACGATGTGTGGTATCCGGCCCATCTCTGTTTGAAGGGGCCCACTACGTTCCCCTTGTTTGAGAAATCTAATTGGATTGGAATTTGAACGGTGCAGGGAGTTCGTGGATTGCGTCAAGCGACTGAGGATTGCACCCAAGGATCAGGCTCTTCTCTCCTCGGGACTTTCCATCTTTAACTAACTATTTCTACTCATTATCCTACTCGCATCTTCAATTGCTAGAAGTGGGGCCCACGGCTCAGTGATCCAGATCGTTGGTCTGTTGGGACCCATGACTTGTTGGCCGTATCTTGAAGATCTCCAAGATTGGATGATCCTGGCCACCAGACTTTGTCCTTTCTTTCAGTTGAATGATCACCGTTGCCGCATATCTCGCCAGAGATTTTTGGCCTTTCAATTAGCAGTAAGTGGAGCCCGTGGTTCAGTCACATAGACCATGCCCAAAAAATAAATCTCCTGATCTGAAGGTCCAAATCTTGGCCATTTTTCAGATGAACGTAGACTGTGGCTCCATTTCTATTCATAACCATCTATTTGCAGGTCACCAATTTAAATGTTTAGGATTGCCCCTTCAAGGAAATTTTCAGGGTACGGTACATCTATGTAGGAGCCAAAAGACCAATGGTGTGGATCACTAAATCATGGGCTCCACTTGTGAGGAGCATACTCTCTCTCTCTCTCTCTCTCACACACTCACGGAAGATGTGGCGTTGAAGCATGTAACGTTATTTGATCGTAATCACTAGACTTTTTGGCAACTTCATTTGTACAATGACGTTGATGTGAAATGGACTGATTGAGACATACTTTTACGAGTATTGTATATTCCGTAGTGTTTATTTACCATCCAATCCGTTGATAAGGTCACATAAGCCTGGATGCAGTGAAAAAAACAAATATCAGCTTGACCCAAAACTTTCTTGTCCCATTAATGTTCAATAACTACTCTTTCCTTTGTTATGGTCCCCCTAATAATTGGATCTGCTTCGGTTTTAGGATCATGCACTAAAATGATCTGGAAAAAAGGATGAACGGTGTAGATACAGAATAGATACATCAAGGTGGGCCCCACGGTAAGGGCCTCACCGTCTTGGGTTTATAAATTATAATGTTTTTCAGAGAAGTATTTCTAACCTACACCCGAGCTCTATGGGGTCTACGGTATTGTGTTTGTAACATCCACACCATTCATCTGATTAGATTCCTTATTTTCACCGTACATCCCAAAACCTAGATCGATCCAAAAGCTGTGCTTCACACAACATCTAGAAAGTTTCTACTGTGTTCCCACACTAAGTATTCCCTGTGGTGTGGCCTAGCCGTGTGGTATATCAAGACTGATTTTTTGCGCCAAGACCTAAAATGGACGGTCGATGATGGACAGGAGAGGATTTTACATACAGAAAACGGTGGGCCCCACAAAGATCAATGCTGTAGCATCGTGCTGTGTCATCTTATCTGTCGATGGATAATTGAGCCTGCCACGTGCACCGCACAGTTCCTTCTACTGTATCTTTGGCCTTATCTGTACGGTTGTCAATGGGCCGGACCTGACCTGCTAGGCCCAGACCGAACAGTTCGAAATCCGAGTAGAAAGACTCAGCTGTGAAATTAGTTGAATGGGGGCGAGTCAATGCAAACCAGGGGCATCTTGATCCAGTCACCCAACGTCCTGGATCGACCTGCCAGGTCAGCAAACTATGCTTCCAAGGAAAGTGAGGAAATTTAAATAATAATAATTAAAAAAAAAAGTACCAGAATGTAATTTCCATATTAAGTAGGTAGTTTTTTTTTTGTAAAATTCCATTAAAAATACCAACCGTCTGTCTCCCAGACAAGTGTCTACCAAAGGTTAGGATTGTTCAAACGATTTTGCAATCGGCAAGTCAAGTGCAAAACTGTGTGTATCTTAACTCAGCCAATGAGTTAACACGCTCTTTCTCTGGAGGGACCCACTGGCTATCCATGCCATAGCTAACTGCTAGCCTACCGGCAAAGTACCACACCTTGTGGTACCGTACCACTTTTTCGTCCAACTTTCAAATTTTGTAGGACATCGGTACCATGAACGCTGTATTCCCCACTGCGATGATCATCTTGGACAGATATCAGGGTGATCTGTCCATCAAGTGGGTCACACTGTTGGAATCAACGGACAGCGGTGTTCTAACTCAACATACAGGTGCGGCCCACCTAGGGAGCAGATCAACCTGGATTTCGAGGGGGGTGGCATCGGTGGATCCCTGAGTGTGGGGCCCATCTTGATGTATGTTCCTTACATCCATGCCGTCCATCCGTTTTGAAAGCTCATTTCAGGGCATGATTTCAAAAATGAAGCAGGTAAAAATCTCCGGTGGACCCCACCACCACATGAAACAGTGGTGATTGAATATCCACCATTAAAATTTTCTTGGGGGCCACTGGAATGTATATCTGCCATCTAACCTGTTGATATGGTCAGAAAGAGCTGGATGAAGGGACCACACAAATTTCAGCTTGATTCAAAACATTCGTGGCCCACGAGAAGTTTTTGATGGTAAATCACCATTGTTTCCTGTGTGGTATGGTCCACCTGAGATTTGAATCTGCTTCATTTTTTGGTATCATGCCCTAAAATGATCTGTCAAAATGGATGGACGGCCTGGATGTAAGTCACAAACATAACCGTGCCCCACAATCAGGGATCCACCCCGCCCGATTTTGAGGGATTCGGATTCGGCATTGACCGCTCCAGTACCGACGTAACTGTTTGAAAAGCTCTGTGAGCGCCAGCATGGTGTATGCGTTTTATCTACTCCATCCATCCATTTTTCCAATTCATTTTTTGGTATGAGCCCAAAAATGAATCAGTTCCAAATCTTAGGTGGACCACACCACAGGAAACAGTAGGTATAGTCCCACCATTAAAAATAGGAACAACCACCTGAGATACGGAGGCTGATTGCGTACTGAGTAACTCAGTGAGCTGTAGCCTGGTTAGAGCTGGACACGAACCAGGTTTAATCGATTGACTCGAATCAGCCCGGTAAAACTTTGTTCCAACAAAAAGCCTTTTTGGACTTAGCTCGAGCACATGAGTATGTTCCAAAAAATATTCAAGCTGGTCTCTATATATATATATATATATATATAGAGAGAGAGAGAGAGAGTGTGAGAACAAACAGGTTGGTTGACAAATAAACATAATTGTGGGCCCTAGGAAGGTTTTAACGGTGGACATCATTCTCTTCACTATTTCTTGTGGTGTGGTTCACCTGAGCTTTGTATCTGCTTAATTTTTTGTTTAATGACTCAAAATGAGTTGTACAAATGGATGGACGAAATGGATAAAACAATACAACATGGTGGGACCCACGGAGCTTTGACACCAATTTGATGGTTGGTGTTCGTGTCACCAGCCGAACTCGTGTCCATGGATTGGGTACTACCAGTCTACCCCCATCAGGACCTATTTAGAGACGGATGGACCTGTCAATGCTCTATGGGCCCATAGTGATATATATCCAAGTCATTCATCCATTTTTTAAAGATCATTATGGCATTATCCAAAAAAAAAAAAAATGAAGTGGATCGAAGGCTCGAGTGGTCCACACCACAGGTAACAATGGGGATGTTAATTTTATATACACACACACGCACACATAGAGAGAGAGAGAGAGAGAGAGAGAGAGAGAGAGAGCACAAGCAGGTTGGATGACAAATAAACATAATTATGGACCCTAGGAAGGTTTCAATGGTGCACATCATTCTCCTTATTGATTCTTATGGTGTGGTCCACTTGAGCTTTGTATTTGCCTCACTTTTTGTTTAGTACCTCAAAATGAGTTGTACAAATGGATGGATGGAATGGATCAAACAAATATATCATGGTGGGGCCCATAGAGCTTTGACACCAGCTTGTTGGTTGGTGTATGCGTCACCAGCCAACTCGCGTCCGCAGACGGACTTGTCAGTGCTTTGTGGAGCCCACAGTGATATATTTACTTATTCAAGCTGTCCGTCCATTTTTTAAAGATTATTTATGGCATTATCAAAAAAACGAAGTGGATTGAAAGCTTGAGTGAACAACACTACATGAAATAGTGGCGAAGTTAACTTTCTATGTTATAGTTTTTTTATTTAGTTGGTTAAAAATTTTAAACCTTGTAATTTTTCATTTGTGATATGTAATTTGTGAATAAATTGGTATTTACTATTTAATAGTAGAAAAAATATTTTCAAGCGGAAAAAAATAAAGAATTGGTTTGAACTCATTCAGACTCGTAAAAATTGTCCCAAATCCATATGTTCAAGCTTGGCCAAACCAAACTGAGTTTGAGCAGAGCCACCATTCAAACATTGTTCGAACACACCCACTCAAGCATAGTACGATCTCATCTAGTCCATGTTTGACTCGGATCGGATCGTTGCCCACCTCTTAGCGTGGCGAGTAAACTCTATGGGGCCCACAATGCTATGTGTGCCTTATCTATGTCATCCATCGGTTTTACCAGCTAATTTTATGATATTACCCCCAAATTGAAGCATATCTAAAGCCTAAAGTGGGCCATACCATGGGAAACCATGGAGATAATTACGTCCACCATTGAAACCTACCTAGAGCCTACAGGGAGGTTTATTTGTCATCCAACATCTTCATATGGTCAAATAGTCATGCATGAAGAGCAAACACAAATATCAGCTTCATCCAAAACTTTCGTGACCTCCAAGAAGTTTTCAACGGTGGGTATTAAATTCACGCTGTTTCTTATAGTGTGGTCCACTTGAGATTTGGATATACTTCAATTTTGGGCTCATAACCCAAAATGATCTGTAAAAACGGATGGACGGAGTGGATAAGACACATACATCCATGGTGGGCCTCGCAGACTTTGCTCAGTACGAGGCAAAATGGATGGACTGAGATAAAACACATACATCTGGTGGGCCCACGTAGCTTTTTCATCACGGACGTACGGGCCCAGTGACTGAACGGCACTGCAAGTTGGGGTACGGCTGCCTGTCGGTGATCAGTTCTCGTGATAATTCCACTGTATATTTATTTGATACTCTTGCAGTGTATGTTGCTTGATACGCAGGCACTTAAAAATTGTACACGTGGCATGCATTAACTCTAATTAAACCACCCAAATTGTCGAAGCCACCCTCGCTGAGACACAGCCCCAAAATCAGACCAGTTAAGCAATCCTAACCCAGATTAGGAGACGTGTTTGTTGAAATAAGACCGTTGAATATTTTTCACTTTCTATAATCCAACAAATGGCAACTGGGACCCATGATTTGGACATTTTAATTTCAATTATTCATATGCCACGTAGGCAATCTCCAAGTATAACTAAGTGCCTGTGTATCATCCGTCACACTCTGTCAGAGTATCAAAGTTGTTCTCATCATTTCACATATGGAAAAGGTTAAAAGGTCGAAGAGCACCTGACATGTCCTTTTGGAGGACTGATGAGCTAATGTACCATCTCTGCAAAGCCAGGCGCCTACTGCATTGACTTTTGCTGGTTGCATTTCCAGCTCGGGGGAGTTATTTGATACTCGGACTGCGTATGACCCTTGATACGCAGGCACTCAGAAATCAGGAATTTAAACAATTCAATGCATCTGTCCCAAGATAAAATTGGATTAATAATACTAACCTCTGATTCAGGGACACTTGTTTGTTAAAAAATGACTGTTGAATATTTTTCATTTTTAACGGTCTAATAATTGTTTACTCAACTGATCAATTTTCCTTTCTTTCATGATACATTTACTGGAGCCCTATAATTTGGACAGTCTGATTTGAATAACTTTCATGTCATGTATGCACTATGTAAGCAATCTCTAAGTGCCCGAGTATCGTATGCCGCACTCAATAGAGTATCATCTAGGGGGCATTTGGACGGTAACTTATCTTGGCTTTCTACTTATTAAGCTGAAGTGATTAACTTTAAGTTAAAAAAGCTACTTATAATTGATCTTAAACCAAACTTAAGACATGAAATAGATGGAATTTGAAATTTGCAAGTGTGTTTTGAAATATCACATTTTATTGTAATTCATATGGAATTGGAGTTAAAAGACTTTTTTGGTTCCCTTTTCAAGGGAGAGAATTAGGTGAGAACCTACCCAAGATGGTGCGTGCGGCCTTTACCATGGGGTTCACCTCGATGCATGTAGTCTATATCCATGCAACGCTGTCCATCCGTTTTTCTAAATCATTTGAGGGCATTATCTAAAAAATGAACCAGATCAAATTATCAGGTGGACCATACCATAGGAAACCGTGGTCATTGACAGTTAATGGGCCACAAGATCAAGCTGATATTTGTTTTTTCTTTTCCCTTCATCCAGGCTCATATGACCTTATTAACAGATTGGATGGCAAATAAACACTATTGAAACATTTAGGTGTGCCCTAAGAAGTTTTTAATGGTAGAGCGTTCAATCACCACGGTTTCCTATGGTATAGTCCACCTGGTAATTGGCTCTGCTTCATTTTTCGAATAATGCCGTAAAATGAAATGAAAAAATATATGAATACATAAAGTGGGCCCCACAATAAGGGCTTCACAGCCTTGTGTGAATTTGGGGTCTCACGTAATCCGCTCCCCTTTTCAAAAGTAGCAGTGTCATAATTAAATGTTGGCCATCTAAATATGTGAATAAAAAATATCGACGAGTCGCTCCTATTGTAATCCTTACATTTATGATCCATTTAAAGTTAAGAATTTTGTCATTTTTTTTACCAAAGTTACAAGCTGACAAACAAAACTTAAAAATTTTAAAATTACCTTGAATCGAGTGTAACTATGATTTAGATTCCAATGCATTTTAAATACAAGCTCCCAAAAAAGCCTTAAGGAGATAGTGTAGATCACTAAGGGCACGCTAGGATACCACCAAATAAGTTATTTTTCTTGCTAATGACAGCAATTAACTTATTTGAGATAAGTTAGTTTGGTAAATAGATAATTATCATTACTTATTTGTTGAAAATCAATTAAGTATTTCGGCTTTTTTTTTTTTTTTTTTGGTTTTTTACTTTTTTACTTTTTCTCCACCGATTAAAATGGGAGGTGCTCATCCACAGCTGTAAACAGTGCTGATTTTCATGGCAATTGCCCAGCCCAGCATGTAATGGTATACGCATACTTAAATCAAAACCATCCAAATGGTGGGACCTACTTTATATAGGTAGTGTAACCAAAACTAGATTCAAAGGACAGCCCTAATCTCCAATTAATGGATATCTACTTGTTAAATTCAAACCATTGAATAGGCATCATCTTGACTATCCCTTTAATGGCCTTAGCTAGACAGACAAAATAGCTTGCTTACCGTAACTTCTGGTTGAATATCCCCTCGAAGAAAGGACCTATAATTTGGATGCTCTAAATTGAAGTACATGTGTGCCACTTGTTCTGTCCTTGCGTGCATACGTGTCCCTAGAATAATGATGGGGTCAAATCTTCATACAATTGTTCGTTCAATGATCATCAGGTTGCCTTTCTTTTATAATGGATTGATTTGATACTCCAGCTATGTATGATGATTGATAAGTAAGCATTCAAAGATTGTATTAGCCGTGTACACCAGCTCAGCTACAACCAACTAAAATTTGAAACTCACAGTCACCAAGTTACAGTTCCAATACCAAATAAATGATGCACATTGCTTGTTTGAAGAAATGCCGGGCAGAGATGTGCTCGTCCATAGCTGTAAATTGTGGTACAGGGCTGATAAGTATGTTGTTTACCAAACATACTTATTTGCTTAATAAGTAAAAACAAAGATTAGCTACTAAGATGCATAAGTAGATTATCGAAGTAACTTACAATCCAAACGGCCCTAAAAGATGGGCCCTGCATGTATTGAATGCGAGATGCTACTGAAGGCCTCGCAGTTCATAGAAACATGTGACACAGACTCGTTGAACCTTTGCCAAACGATCAAAGGAATTCTTATTCCGATTTAGCTTGAGCCAAATTAGCTCGACAAGACTAGGGTGACTACCACCTTGATATTCAGATATAATAACCACAGGCGTGTGGGTCCCAGCTTATTGACTTGTGACCACACGTACCGACACTACAACATCAAAACCAATCATCTAGTGGACCCAAGAAGCTAATACACCCTGACCCACAAATCAAGCTGATGAGGTGGGCCAATGGAGGATGGACGGCTTGGATCTTGCAAACATGCAGATACATGCGGACGAGCTGGAATCCACATGTTTGTAGGCCTAGAGAACCCTTAATACAAAACAAGAAGTGACAGGATTCAATAAGTACCCAAGAAAGGGAAGGCTGCTTCCATACATGAGAGAGCTGTCTACGTATGGGTATGCAAAGGAACAAAATCTAGAAAAGACATGCCTATAGGGACATCTCACATGGGTGACTCACCAAAGACACCATATGAACTGTTGTGTGGTGGGTTGCACACGAACTGTGGTCCCCCCACACGCATGCAGATGGACCACACCCACACAGCATGCAGACTCCGATTGAGAGCCCGTCTGAGTCAGATGCAAACTCATCCAAGTTGACTCAGACTCAGTTGAGTCTGATCCAGTTTGGCACCACAAGTCAGCATTGAAAAGATGGGTGACTTGGCTTGACTCGCAACTCAACTCAGAACTCACTGAGTCAGTCTGAGTAGGTAAGTCTAAAATCGTTGCTCCATGCACACCACTTTTAAGTTCCCTATGTGACTATCCGATCTGACCGCTGATTAAGTGTTTTAGAGCTACAGATTCGCACATGCAGTGCCAAGAGACAGTGGACATGGATTGTCTTCCATGGTTTCAAGACTTGGATGAGTCTGATGCGACTTGTCCGAGTCAACTCAGACTTAGTAGGACCCCATCGGTTCAATACCATGTTCGAGTTGCAGAGTCTTTTTAACCATGTCGTCCACTTCCGGCGGCCCCCACCATGAAGATGGCCATCCACTAGTCAGGCGAGTCACATGCGCATGTTGAATGTGGACAATTGACCAGTTCATTAAACAGTCGGTGGTGTGGCCAATTCAGAAGTCCCACACACTTGCAATGTTGGCATTGTATGCTGCATGTGAACAAACATCCTTTTGTTTTTTTTTTTTGAAAATTCAACTAGCAATCAAACAGTAGAGCAGACAAATCATATCCATTGATTGCTTTGGCCACTGCAATTCCCACACAATCTAAAAGCTCAAGATAAGAACACAGACAAACAGTTTGCATTGAACAGTTTGGTCTCTAATGTCTACCACAACAGAAAAACAAGCTAAGCTAGAGAACACATGCTTCATGTAACACCACAGAAACAATTAGCTCTATTTTGATGCAATAGTTTCATCACAAACCTCTAATCATACATCAGGTGTGCCCCACCTGTCGATGATCTGGCCAAAAAATCAAACATTGAGTTGTGGCCAACTGTGTGCATTGCATGTGGGCCACTGAAAATTTTTATATGAACCACGCATTGTTATCAATCATCATACATGCTGGACTCAACTGATGAGTCGATCGGCCTCATTTTCAGGCCAGGTCATCTATGCAGTGGGGTCCACCTAATGCACCACTAGGAACTATCATGGAAGTGTGTGTGGGCTTAGCAAAGCTGACTGATGCTAGTAAGAAGGATGCATTACTTACAACATTGCGGCAGCCCTTTCACTGGTTTTAAAGCATGGATTACACTGAAATTAGGCCGCCGATCGGTCGAAAAGGCAGCAGTTAGGCTGTTGATCTCAAACTTCAAGCTCGATCATTCTGCAGGTCTTTCTTGGCTATTGGTGCTTAACCTGTCCAAAGCATCTGAAACATGCCGCATTGACAGTCTTCTTTCTGCACTGGCATGAACACAAGCAAGGGCGATTTTCATCACAGAAGCCATCTGTTCTTCCCTATCCGGTTCCTGAGTCAAGCAAGGATCCAAAACTTCCGAAAGCGTTTTCTTTTCCTCAATATGGGTTCTAACCCATCTTACCAAATCCATATCTGGAGTTCCCAAAACAACCATTGGCGATCGTCCGGATATTAGTTCGAGTAAAATCACCCCGAATGAGTACACGTCCCATTTCTGCGATGGTTTTTGAAGCTTCAGTGCTTCAGGAGCTTGATAACAACGTCCAAGCTTTGTCGGGGGTTTCGCAGAGACTTCCGATGGTTGAGTGGGCGATTTCTCAGCAGCGATTCGATTGGATTGAGGAGCTGGAGATTCTTCAGCTATCTTCGCAAGGCGGGCCAGTCCAAAATCAGATATGTGCGGTTCCATGTTTGGTCCCAGGAGTATATTAGTGGATTTTAGATCTCCATGAACATATTTCTTTGGGCTGAATTCATGCAAATAAGCCAATCCCTTTGCTATTCCTTTCATGATTTCCAGTCGGGCAAGCCATGGCATGGGAGAAAATGACTCCATCCCAGCCTTTCCTGAAATCAGACGACCAACAAAAAAATAAAACTAAAAAAGGATGAAAGTGAAGAAACTCAGATGGAAGATGGCTAGAAAATAAAAAATAACTATCAAGATTTCATTTCAGACATATGGAAATATATTCATGTTTCACTGAAAAAATAATAATAATAATAATTTATCTGAGGCTGTGTTTGGATGTTCAATAGAACTGATTTGCAATAATTCAATTTGATAAAGAGGAAAAAGTGCATAGTAGCACTAGCCCCCGAGCTGCAAGTAATTGTGTTTCCAGTGCAACTTGAAATGCAAAGAACTGCAATTTGTTGTTTGCTTATCATTATGAAATAAGGTGTTACTCCCGACTCTGGTCATTTCATCTATAACAAATTGACTTGAAAAAAATGAACAATAAACAAATGCAATTCATTTCAATTAAGCATCCAAACATAACCTAAAAACATCGTGATCCTCTCTAGATCAATGAAGAGAGAATAGTTCAAACACAATATCACTTTCAGTTAACCCCACCTTCAGATCATCTTTCTACGGAGCAATTAGAGTTATAGGATGTGTTTGGATGCTTAACTGAACTGACCTGAAATTCAATCGCAGGAAATGACCAAAGTGGGGTTGGGCAGGCATCATTTTAGTTCATGGCGACCACTATTGTTAATTGTAATTCCATGCTTTTCAAGACCAACTTGCAACAGAAGTAATTGCAATTTGGGGGGAAATCCCCTGTTATGAATGGACGGTATCTACCACATTTTTAGCCATTTACTACCCTTTAGAGGTTGTTTGGCTCCCTGAAATCTTAAAAGGGATTGTGAATGTGTTCTGGGAAACAAATTTCTAGTAAAAGAGATTCTATCTATGGTGTTTGGGTACTAGGAAAGCTATTCTCAGGAATCAAGTTTTTGTGTTTGGATACTGGGAAAGAGTTGTTAGGAACCTTTCATCCTTTTCAAACTGGAATCATAGAGCTTTGCTAAGCACACAAGGGTGTGCAATAAAGTTCATGTACATGCCACACATGTGCCAGCATGGCACGGTAGGTCCGAAATCCAATCCATCCACAGGTTGGTCCAACAATGTACATGTTTCCCAAAAATAAAATCTGCTCCAATCAGCATTTGGGGTCCAATATTGGAAACAGGTGGATATATTAGAAAACTTCACCCAAGTTTTTCAGAGCTGCACATTTGTTTTGCAAACTATGGCCCACCTGATGAGTGGATCAACCTGATTCTTGGGCTAGGGCATCAATATAGTTGTGCTGTTTTTGATGGATGGATTGAATCTCAGACCTATCATCCCATGCTGGCACATGTGTGCCTTGCACATGAGCTCGAAATCATATAAGAGGCAACTTTGGAATTGGATTCGCATGGGAATTCATTTCCCACAACACAAATTCAGCCCCTCACTTATAAGGGAATCCATTTCTCACCAGTTAGATTCGTAGGAGCCAAACAATTACTGAATTTCCAATCCAACCGTGCGTCCAAAAAAAAAACTTAAATTACTTACCATGAATAGCAGCAGCGAGGTTGCCGTTGGGCATGTAATCATAGACTTAGCAGCTTCTCATCAGCAGACCAGTAATAAGCTCTAAGCGTAATGATATTCAGGGTGCCTGACCTTCCCAATTGTTTCTACTTCTGCCCGAAACTCTTTGAACCTTTGCAAACCTCCTCCTCCCAATCTCCTCACGGCCAGGGTGCGGCCGTCGTCAACAACAACTTTATACATGATCCCGATCCCGCTCTTGCCCAAAACAAAAGCAGGTGACTTCAGAAGCTCGTCCAAATCGAAACCCACATGTGAATCCAATGCTACAAGGTCGAGCTGCTCAACATTCTCCGATATGGTCTCCGACCTGTCTTTCCCAAAACAAGAACACGCCTTCTCCCCCGTTTTCCCGTTCTCGGAATTACCACTGTCGTCCTTACTGTTGCGACG
Organism: Liriodendron chinense; assembly: GCA_003013855.2. Classification (NCBI taxonomy): domain Eukaryota; kingdom Viridiplantae; phylum Streptophyta; class Magnoliopsida; order Magnoliales; family Magnoliaceae; genus Liriodendron; species Liriodendron chinense. Next base: position 109,523 of record PVNU02000624.1, on the reverse strand, counting down.
AACTGCTCTCCAGTAACATGAAAGGAACAACCATGCGATGAGACCGATCCCAACGATGTCACTCACGACAATTGCAATCACTGCATTGCTACTCAGGCTTCTTCTGCCCTTGCTACTACCACCTCTGTTATTATCATCTGATATCACAGGCAGCTGATTGTTCGGTATATAGGGTAATGTGATTGGAATTGCTGCATTCGTGTCGGCCGAACATGGGTTCTTCAATGGAGGGCCGCATAGCCCCGGGTTCCCGATAAATGCTGTGGGACCTCTATTCACCAATGCCCCACTCTGCGGTATCGACCCGCTGAGATTGTTATATGTGAGATCGATATAGACCTTCTCTGGAAGGTTCCCCAGGCTTGCTGGGATTGAGCCGGAGAATAGATTGTGTGAAAGATCGACTGTTCCTTGAAGACTCAACAGATTACCGAAATCGCTTGGAACAGACCCATTCAACTGATTGTAAGAAAGATCAAGTTTTTCCAACGCAATCAAACTAGTGCCAAACCCAAAAGGCAGAGTACCCGTGAAGTTGTTGCGACCAAGATCAAGGGTCTTCAGCCTCCTGCACTGGAGTATCGAAATGGGTATTGAACCGTTGAAGAAATTCTCTGATAGATCTAATGTTTGGAGGTAACTGAGATTCCCAACAGTAGGAAGAGACCCATTTGAGGAATTCCCATAAAACACCAAGCTCTGGGTGCTCCAGCCATCGAAAAGCTCAGCGGGCAAGCTTCCATGGAGCTTGTTACTCCTCAGATCGATGTGTCTGAGGTTAGAAAGAGACCCAAGAACAGAAGGAAGAAAACCCAATAGCCCTTTCTGGGGAATGCTGATAGAAATTACCTTGAAATCCTTGCATGTTATTCCATTCCATGAACATGGATTCTCGTCGGAAAAAATCCAATTGCTTAAGGAAGCTTCTGGGTCTTCTTGGATTAATTTCTTAAATGAGAGAAGAGCCAAGCCTTCCTGATTCAAGGAGACTGCAGGAGGGTAGGAGATGGAGAGGACAAAAACCATGCAAAAGAAGGAGAGAAAAACCATGGGTGGGGTTTCAAAATGGAATACGACCGTTGGAAGAGATGGTTGTGGAGAAATGCAAAAAACCCAAAACCCAACTAAGGAGTGTTTGGATTGGATTTCTGCTCAATTCTCTGGTGGAATTCTCGTGTGGAATGCATGCGGGTGGTTTTAACCACAGCAGAGAATGGTTATGGTTGGTTTTGCGAGGGAGGTAGAATGATAGGCACCAGCTGAGAGAGAGAGAGAGAGAGAGAGAGAGAGACTTTAATACTCTGGCAGTGTGGATGATACGCCGCCACTTAGAAATTGCATACGTGGCATATAAAAGTAGTTAAATTAAACCGTGAAAATTATTTTAAGAAGTTTAGGTGTAACATGAACCAAAAATTAAGCTTATTTAATTATCTGAATATCGGATTGATTGATATTTATTGAACGGTTAAAAATGAAATAAGATAAAATCAAGGGTCCTATTTCCACAAACAGGAATCCCTGATCAGAGATTGGATTGTTCAGACGATCTCATCTTGGGACTGTGACTTGCAGACGGTGGCTTGTCAATATTTCCACGTGTACAATGTCTGAGTGACTGTGTATAAAGTGTCATACGCAGCCTGAGCATCATATAACTGGGAGTTATTTGATACACAGTCAGCGTATGAGGCTTGATACGCAGGCACTCAAAAGTAGTACTCGTGACCTTTTTTAACTGAAACTAAACCGTTTAAATTGTGAAAATAACTGTTAATAAATCAAATTACAAAACTCAGATTGTTTGGATAACAGTAATCTTTGATTCATAGAAACTTGTTTGTTGAAATATAACCGTTGGATATTTTTTTATTTTTAACCGTCTAATAAATGTCCACAAATCTGATGATAAGATAATCAAATAAGTGTAACTTTTGGACGGTTTGATTTGACTCAATAAATGCTACGTACATATGCAATTATTGAGTAGTTTTGAAGTGCCTGCGTATAATCCATCGCACTCTGCCAGAGTATCAAAGATTTTATCATCCAATAATGGCTGAGATTTTGAAAGTACTATATCTTATCGCGAAATATTGAACTTGGAAAATGGAAATGTTATTATAGACCCGTCTGACTGAAAGACCGGAATTAGGCAGGGCTCACAATGGGTCGGATCTGGATCCCGGCTCCGGCTCCAAGTCCGTATATCGGTAGACGGATTCGGATCCAAAAGATGATATCCTTATCCGATCCATTTATAAATTAGTTATATCTATTTCTGATCCAAAATTCATATAACCATCGTATTCAGGCCGGATCTAGGTCCGAATCCAACCCCATTACAAATCTAAAAAATATATAATATAATATATTTAATTTAGTAGAAAAATGATACAAATCCCACTATCTATTGTGGTATGGTCTACCTAAGAGTGGCACAGTGGCATGTCTCAATTTTGAGACATGGCCTAAAATAATCTGTAAAACGGATGGCCAACATAAATATAACATATACAGTAAGGTGACAATGAGTTGGATCTTAATTGGATTCATATTGGACTTGGATATGTTCCTTTGAATCCAAATTCAGTCCATTTAAGTAAGCAAACCTATTTTAAGATCCAAATCCGATCCATTTAACTAATCAGACCTATTTTAAGATCCAAATCTGCATTATACGGATTCGAAGCGAATCGGATCTCGAATCTGACCTGCTCCATTGAGAGCCTTAGAATTAGGGTTGTCAATGGACTGGGTTGGCCTAATGGGCTTTTGGGCCTGACCCGCATTGGGCTGGGCTTGGACTAGAGTATCAGGCCCGCGGGCGGGTTCGGGCCTAAACTATAAGCCCATTTTTCAAACAGGCCGGACTTGGACTAGGCGCCTAACAACCCCGCCCAACCCGAATATATTTTTTAATTTAAAATTTAAATTAAAATATTTTCCCTCCTTTCAAAATTTAAATTTTACACAAATTCCTCCTAAAAATTTATCTCCCTCCTAAAACTCCTTTTTATTCTCTATAGTGTTGATGATTTTTTTATATATATGGAAAATCGCAGGATTAAAGGATAATTTCTTTCTTTATGTGAAAGGTCAGGCTCAGGCTAGGGCTGGGTTCGGGCCAAATCCCTGCATTTGTATCTTGGGCCAGGCTTAGACTAGACTATTATGGCCCGTCATGGGTCTAAGCCGAATTTGGGCATAAGTTGAAATAGGCAGGCCGGGTTTGGATAGAGCTTGGCTCGGCCCTAACCCGGCCCATGGACACCCCTAACCAGAATCCTCTCCCAAAGCTAGAGCTGAGCATGAGCTGAGCTGAGTCGAGCTCAGCCATGTTCGAGCTAGGCTCGATCAGTGAATGTCCTAGCTCGTGTTCGGCTTGGCTCGGCCATTAAGCTAAACTTTTATGTTCGAGCTAGCTCGGTCGAGCTTCGAGCCAAGTTCAAGCTCGAGCCTTTTGAGCTGAATTCGAGCTGAGAGTCGAGCTTGGACACAATTTTTACATGTGTTCAAAAAATTTCAAAGAGAAATAGGGAGATTGAGAGCGAGAAATAGAAAGATTGAGAGATGATCAGACATCAGCGGTCGTCGGACGGACTGGAGAGAGAGAGAGAGAGAGAGAGAGAGAGAGAGAGGTGGCCGGTGGGTGGCTTACCGAGCAATGGTGGCCGGCCAAACGGAGTTAGGGTTTTGGGGAGGGAAGGGGGCACTTGTTTGAAATGGGGAGGGTTTTAGGGTTTTAAACTTTTAGGTTTTCGGTTATAAAAAAATATATATAATTTATTTATATAGAGGAATGCTCACCTGCGAACCATCTCTCACGAGAACTCGTGAGAGATTTCTTAGGGTTCATCACACGTGATGTGTCCCTAAAATTTGAGCCGTCCACGTGATGCATCACTTCGAGAAACCCCCAAGGCTTAAATTTCAACTTGATCCAGAATTCTGGTGGGCCATAGAAGAGAAAGAGAGGCAAATCAAGGTAGGAAATTGTTTCCATTTGCCATGGCCCACAAGATTTGTGAACCAGGTTGAAAGTTAGGCTCCAAGAGTTTTTCAGGGTGCTGCATTACATGACGGCTCAGATTTTAGGGACACATCATGTGTGATGAACCCTAAGAAATCTCTCACGAGTTCCTGTGAAAGATGTTCATAGGTGAGCATTCCTCTCTCTCTCTCTCTCTCTCTCTCTCTCTCTCTCTTATATATATATATATATATATATATATATATATATATATATAAAGCCGAATCGAGCTACAAACAAGCCGAGCTTCGAGTCGATCTTGGGCATGCTCATGTGCGGCTCGAACTATGAAAAGAGCCAGGAAAATCCCCTCGGCTCTAATCGAATCCTCCCTCCGAATCGAGATGGAACGAGCTGAATCGAGCGAGCTAACCAAGCCAGCTTGATTCGTGCTCAGCTCTGCCCATTGCCACAGGGCACAGTTTCGGTTGATCCCTAATGGTGGGGCCCACTGTGATGATATAACTTTCATCCACACCATCCATCCATTTTGATCTTAGGTGGACCACACCACAAGAAACAATCGTGATTGAATCCCACCATTAAAACTTCATGGGGCCACCAGAATGTTTATTTGCCATCTAACTTGTTGATAAGGTCACAGAGACCAAGATGAAGAGGCCACACAAATATCAGCTTGATTCAAAACTTTTGTAGCCCATGAGAAGTTTTTAATGGTTAATTACTATTATTTTTGTACTATGGTCCACTTGAGATTTGGATATGCTTATTTTTGGATCATGCCCTAAAATTAGTTTTCAAAACAAATGGATAGTGTGGATGTAAGGCACATACATCAAGGTACAATCAAGATCCCGAGATCCACCGAAGTTGTGCCCCAGGCCACAGGCGGGCCTAGCTAATCCGTGGGGTTACTGTGTTGTGTGCGTGAAATCCAATCCGTACATCAGGTGAGGGCCTTGATTCTATTCCTTGTGGCTAAAAATCAGCCCATTCTACTGTTGAGTGTGGAGACTACACGTGGTGTGTGAAACCACTCACATCTGAGCATGGTCGGGTGCTCGGACGGTCTGTGGACCGGGCGCTCGAAATTCAGGCTGTTTTACCCAACAGTCCGCTGGACTGTTTTACAAACGGTCGGGCGCCCGACGGTCAAAGTGACCGGGCTCCCGAAATCAATCTGTTTTCTCCTTTTTAACGCTGAACATATTTTGTATTGGCCGGGCGCCCGACCCAGTTATGTCCGGGCGCCCGACCGGCCGCGGGCTTAAGACGCGGGTTTCCTATTGTGTGTTCTAATTGCGGGGTTTACTATATAAAGGGTTGTAAATTGGAATTAGACATGGGGATTAGGGCTTCTATACGTCCAAGGTGAGAAAAAGGAGAGAAGATTAGCAAAAGGGCCATCTCTGTGCATGGGAGCATAGGAGAAAGTAAGTGCATTGCTTGCAACTTCGTTTTTCTTCATAGTGAAGTTTGCACCCGTGGTTTTTTACCCTTGTTGGGGTTTTTTCCACGTAAATCTCAGTCTTGTGGATTGTTGGTTTGTGTGATTCCTTTTCTAGTTATTATAACTTCCTGTTTATCGTTTGTGGGTGAGACCGGAGATTGGATCTCGGTTCACCGGCGTTGTTGGCGTGCTGCGCAACAACTGGTATCAGAGCTATTGGTTTAGTTCAACTGAGAGCGATGACGGAAGATGGGAAAACTAGAATTGAGAAGTTTGATGGTTCAAACTTTACCTTCTGGAAGATGCAGATGGAGGATTATCTGTATTAGAAGGACCTCTACATTCCTCTAGAAGGAAAAGAGAAGAAACCAGAGAAGATGACAAATGATGAATGGGCTTTAATGGATCGGAAGGCTTTAGGAACGATCCGACTCTCTTTGTCTAAGAGCGTCGCCTTCAATATATCCAAAGTAAAGACCATAAAATAATTAATGCAGGATTTGGCTACGATGTATGAGAAACCCTCGGCGTCCAAAAAGGTTCATCTCATGAAACGGCTTTTCAATATGAAGATGTCAGATGGTGGGGTTGTGGCTGAACATTTAAACAAGTTCAATAAAGTCACGAGCCAATTGGAATCCGTTGGCATCACTTTTGATGATGAGGTCAGGGCACTATTGATCTTGTCCAGTTTGCCAGACAGTTGGGATAGTTTGGTAATTACTGTGAGCAATTCTTCAGGATCTACGAAGTTGAAATTCGATGATGCGGCCAGTCTAATTCTAAGCGAAGAATCTAGAAGGAAGACATCAGGAATTTCAGGAGATTCAGAAAATGCTCTAAACGTTGAAGGAAGAGGAAGATCTTCAACAAAGGTAGCAATAAACATGGGCGTTCTAAGTCGAGGAATAAGTCCGAGGGATCGAAAGACAAGGACGGGTGTTGGCATTGCAGGAAGAAGGGGCACATGAAGCGTGATTGTAGGGCGCTCAAGAAACAAGAAGGAAGCTCTCAAGGTGGGAAGGATTCAGTGAATCTATCTGAGGAAAGTGATACAGAGGTGTTGATCTTGTCTCTTGATGCTCGGAATGAGTCTTGGGTTATAGACTCGGGTGCTTCGTTTCATGCCACTTCATCAAAAGAAGTTCTTCGTGATTATGTGTCAGGTAACTTTGGAAGAGTCTACCTGGGTGATGATGAGCCATGCAGTATTGTTGGCAAATGAGACGTTCATTTAAGTCAGAAAGACGGAACGGTCTTGAAGCTAAAGGATGTCAGACATGTACCGAGTTTGAGACGGAATTTGATCTCAGTGGGGCAGTTGGCCGATACCGGATATATGACGACATTCACGAGCAATGCATGGAAGGTCACAAAAGGTGCCTTGGTTATATCTCGAGGCAAGAAGGTAAGTACTTTGTTTGTGACTTCCGGATCATATAGTTCACTCGCAGTCGCATCAACTGGAGTGAACGGGCAGTTATGGCATCAGAGGTTGGGACATATGAGTGAGAAAGGGATGAAAGTACTATTGTCAAAGGGGAAGCTACCAGGGTTGAAGGCAATCGATCTGAAATTCTGCGAGGACTGCGTGTATGGCAAGCAGAAGAAAGTTAGCTTCAAGAAGACTGGACGCGCTCCAAAGACGCATCTATTGGAGCTTGTACACACTGATGTGTGGGGACCAGGCACAGGTATCATCTCTTGGTGGCTCACGTTACTTTCTTTCTTTTATTGATGATGCTAGTAGAAAACTGTGGGTCTACTTCTTAAAACACAAATCAGATGTATTCAATGTATTTAAGAAGTGGAAAGTTATGGTAGAAAATGAGACTGGTAAAACTGTGAAGTGTCTCAGATCGGATAATGGGGGAGAATACTGTGACAAGAGATTTGAGGAATATTGTGCAGCAAATGGAATCAAATATCAGAAAACGATTCTAGGGACACCGCAACAGAACGGTGTGGCTGAGCGCATTAACAGGACCATTCTTGAGCGCGTTAGAAGCATGAGACTACATGCAAGGTTGCTGAAGACCTTTTGGGCAAATGCTGTGAATACTGCCATATATCTCATCAATAGAAGTCCCTCAGCACCATTGGATGGTGGGCTACCAGAAGAAACATGGATTGGAAAAGAAGTGAACCTTGCACATCTCAGAGTGTTTGGTTGCACTTCTTATGTTCACATTGATGTAGAGCACAGAAACAAGCTGGATGCGAAGTCTAGAAGGTGTACGTTTATAGGCTACGGGCATAATAATTTTGGCTACCGGTTTTGGGATGCAGAGAACCGGAAAATTATCAGAAGCAAGGACGTAGTCTTCAATGAAAAGGTGATGCATAAGGACAGTGTGCAGCAAAAGCAGAACAAGGCCGATGAAAAGGAATTCGTAGAGTTGGAAGAGTTATCGGACACGGGTGTTACAGTGCCACAGATGAGCATGCACAGGAGTATGATGAGGCAGAGCCGCAGACACCGGTTGTGAGGAGGTCTACTCGGGAGAGGAGACCCAAGGTCCAATATTCACCCTCCTTACATTATCTACTGCTGACAGATAATGGTGAGCCAGAGTGTCAGATATGCGGGTTAAGTGGGAGCAAGCCATGGAAGATGAGATGGACTCTCTTGAGTCTAATCGTACGTGAGAGCTAGTCACTCTACCCAAGGGCAAGAAAGCTCTTCATAACAAGTGGGTTTACAGACTGAAGGAGGAGCATGATGGTTCGAAACGATACAAGGCTAGACTGGTTGTGAAAGGGTTCCAACAAAAGGCAGGTATCGATTTCACAGAGATATTTTCACCTGTGGTGAAGATGTCTACGATTCGCATGGTCTTGAGTATAGTGGCTACAGAGGACTTACATCTAAAACAGCTAGATGTTAAGACAGCCTTTCTTCATGGAGACCTTGAAGAAGAGATATATATGCATCAGCCGACAGGATACGTGGCACCAGGAAAGGAAAACAAGGTGTGTAGACTGAAGAAGAGTCTATATGGTCTGAAGCAGGCCCCGAGACAGTGGTACAAGAAGTTCGACAGTTTCATGTCGGGAAACGGGTACAGGAGATGTCATGCAGACCACTGTTGTTACTTGAAGAAGTTTGATACGTCATACATCATCCTTCTTCTGTATGTTGATGATATGCTTGTGGCCGGATCAAGCATGAAGGACATCTCAGATCTCAAAAGACAACTGTCTAGAGAGTTTGTCATGAAGGATTTAGGAGCTGCAAAACAAATCCTAGGCATGAGGATAAAGCGTGACAGGAAAAACAAGAAGCTGGTTTTGTCACAGGCAGAGTACATAGCCAAGGTACTTGATCGATTCAGCATGGGAGGTGCTAAGCCGGTTAGCACTCCTTAGCCAACCACTTCAAGCTTTCAAAGGAGCAAGGAGCTAAGACGCAGGAGGAACGGGACTACATGGCTAAAGTCCCTTATGCGTCAGCCATAGGAAGCCTCATGTATGCTATGGTTAGCACGAGGCCAGACATTACTCAAGCAGTGGGAGTTGTTAGCAGGTACATGAACAACCCTGGGAAGGAACATTGGGAAGCTGTGAAGTGGATCCTCAGATACCTGGTAGGTACTGTGGATGTAGGGCTGTGTTATGAAGGATCGAAAATTAAGCTACAAGGCTACGTCGATTCAGATTTTGCAGGAGATATCGACAGCAGAAGGAGCACTACATGGTATGTCTTTACCCTGGGTAGTGCTGCAGTCAGTTGGATTTCTCAGTTACAGAAGATAGTATCCATCAGTATAACGGAAGCAGAATATGTTGCAGCTACAGAAGCGTGCAAGGAAATGGTGTAGATGCAAGGTTTTATGGAAGAGTTGGGAAAGAAGCAAGCAGATTGCAAGCTGTACAATGACAGTCAGAGTCCAATACACTTGGCTAAGAATTCAGCCTTTTATTCGAGGACCAAGCATATTGACATCAGATATCACTTCATACGTTCGTTACTGGAAGATGAATTGATTGCTTTGGAGAAGATTCATACAAGTGAGAATCCTGCAGATATGTTGACCAAGGCGGTTACACGAGAGAAGCTGAAGATCTGTTCAGCTTTGGTTGGTCTTCAGGCTTGAAGACTGGGAGGTGGTGCACTCTGGATGTAGAAGACGAAGGATCATGTGGTGATGTGTCTCCAAGTGGGAGATTGTTGAGTGTGGAGACTACACGTGGTGTGTGAAACCACTCACATCTGAGCATGGTCGGGCGCCCGGACGGTCTGTGGATTGGGCGCCCGAAATTCAGGCTGTTTTACCCAACAGCCATTGGACTGTTTTACAAACGGTCGAGCGCCCAACGATCAAAGTGACCGGGTGCCCGAAATCAGTCTGTTTTCTCCTTTTTAACGCTGGACATATTTTGTATTGGCCGGGCGCCCGACCGGCCGCGGGCTTAAGACGCGAGTTTCCTATTGTGTGTTCTAATTGCGGGGTTTACTATATAAAGGGTTGTAAATCGGGATTAGACATTGGGATTAGGGCTTCTATACGTCCAAGGTGAGAAAAAGGAGAGAAGATTAGCAAAAGGGCCATCTCTGTGCATGGGAGCATAGGAGAAGGTAAGTGCATTGCTTGTAACTTCGTTTTTCTTCATAGTGAAGTTTGCACCCGTGGTTTTTTACCCTTGTTGGGGTTTTTTCCACGTAAATCTCAGTCTTGTGGATTGTTGGTTTGTGTGATTCCTTTTCTAGTTATTATTATTTCCTGTTTATTGTTTGTGGGTGAGATCGGAGATTGGATCTCGGTTCACCGGCGTTGTTGGCGTGCTGCGCAACATCTACGTCTAAAATGAGCCTCACCACAGTGCATGGAGACACACAATAGAAACTTTTCAAATGCCATGTGGGACTCACCGGAGAGTTTGTATGTCATCCAAATCATGCAGCAGGTGTGCCCTTCCAGGATGAAGGGACACAGCCTAATCCAAAACTCACTTGGGCCACACACCCATTGACACCATCATGTGTCAAAGAGTCACCCGTGTGTGATCTCATCCATCCATTCATTTGGCCGGATTTGTAGAGTTTTTCAGAAAAGGAAAAGAGAAGAAAATTATTGGAATGTTTAAATATAAATATTTAAAAATTGCTACTTTTCATGATTCTTTGTAATCCAATTTTTCGCAGAGAGTTGCCAGACGAGACGAGAGAAAGATACCACCATGAAAAGCATGAATTCTTTTTTATGAAAGGGACTCTTGAGTGTCCTTTATTATTTTGTAGAAGTCTTTCTTTAAATCATTTCAAAGTAAATATTTTTTCTGTAACCTCCTCTCAATTTTCTTCTTTATCAATTTTTTTTTTTTTATAGTTTTAAAACTTATTAAAAATTTAAAGGATAAATTGTGAATGAAAAAGAAATCAAGAGGTCAGTTGTTTAAACAAAGAGCCCATGACTGTATGCTGTAAAGGTGTATTCAAAATGTGATTTTTTGTTTTGCTCGCTCAAACCTACATTTCTTTAAAAAAATAAAAAAAAAAAGAAAAGAAAAAGGGCTTATTGTGCGTGGGAGTTGGATTTGTTGTAACTCTCTTGTAAAATAATTTGACATACAAGTATGTAAAACTTTAAATTTTTAATGTTACTCTTGAATCCACAAGATAAAAAAGAAATTCAAAATTTTATTAATCAATATTGCTCAAGCTTCCCGTTTACATCACTTATAAAGAAAGAAAGAATTAAAAGAAAGAAAAAAAAAAAAGAAGCAAAACCCTAAAATGGTGTCCTAATTCAACTAAACTAAAATTTATCAAAATAGTAAATTTTACTAAAATTAAAAATTCTTAATTTAATTATGCTGAATGATTTCTGACATGATTAGAAGCAACTCTTAAGAAGACTGCATAATATAAAAAGTATAAAACAAAGGAAATACGTTCAAACTAAAACTTACTAAAAACAATAAGTTTTTACTAAAATTACAATTTTAAATTTGAATGAGGTTTTTTTTTCGTAAAACGAATTGATGCAACCCTCTTATAAAGGTTAGTTAACCTCAGATGGTCTATTATAGTAAAAATTCATAGGTCGTGCATCCCATAATAATACTCAGATCAAAAGTTACAGTCAATTTACAATTCACACTTCGAATGGTAATTTCTCCTTATACAAAATAGTTTTCTTCGATCCAAAAGTGTTTGGATCCCACTTACATTATGCACTATGTAGGACTAGGTCTAGATTTAATGGACTATGTCTGCTTCCGTTCAAGTTTCTTTCTATCCCGTTTTGCTAATAATATGTTTGCAACCCGCTCTACATCATACTTTAACCGAAGTACAAATATTGCCTTGAAAATAATAAACAATATTATAATAAATTTTAAACCTATCTTTAATTGTATTTTCTTTGTTTATATTTTTTCCTTACCTTTTTATTTTTATTTTTTTCAAGTGGATTTGTGAGCTGCATATCTACTCCATTCAATTCTTTTAGAAATTGAACAAAACAATGAAGCAGATCTAATTCTCATGTTGGCCATGCCATCACCCCGTTTGGCACCTTGGATTTGGTGGTAAATGAGGGTATTTCAAATTCAAATGGCTGCTTTTTACATTTGGTAGCCTTGGATTTGGAGGTAAGTAGAATTAGAGTCATTTCAAATCCTAACTTTTTGGTGGGTTTTGAATTCTTAGCAAAAGGTTGAGATTTCACTGTAATCCAAAGGAATTGCCTTTTTTGACAATTTTTTAGGGCCTGTTTGATTTTTTGCCTCAACTGTAATTACCTTATAAATGGATAATGATTATTTACCTAGGTAATTACTGCATCTTTCCCCTGAAGAAAATGACGTTACTTTTCTTAACACTAAAATAGAGAAATTTGTACAATAAATGTGGGGTCCACTGTGATGTATGTGGCTTATCCACACCGACCATTCGTTATGCCAGTTGAATTTAGGGCGTGAACCAAAAAATGAGGCAGATCCAAAGCTCAAGTGGACCACACCAAAGGAAACAGTGGGAATCGAGCGCATACCATTAAAAACTTCTTGGGGGCCCTAAAAGATTTGGATTAAGCTTAAATTTATGTTTTCCCTTTATCCATGCCTATGTGACCCTATGAACTGGTTAGATGATGAATAAACCTCAATGCGGGCCCAATGAAAGAAACGACTTTCAATGGTGGACGAATTAAGACCACTGTTTCCTTTCGTACAGACCATTTGAGTGTTAGATTTGCCTCATTTTTTTGCTCATGCCCCAAAATGTGCTAATAAAACATATGAACGGCGCTGATATATCATATACATTATGGTGGGGCCCACAGGTTTAAGTCAACACTTTTGGACCGATTTTCGAGGTGGAATTACTCACCAGTTTCCAAACAAGGTGAAAAAGTAATAATTACCCGTTTACCACATATTTACATGTATCATGGAAAATCAAACAGGCCCTTAAGGGTGGGAGAGTCGCACGCATAAGAGAGTTATCTATGAACAACTAATCCATCAGACACATGGCACGCAAATGATATTCCAAAACAATCCAATTATCGACTGCAACACTAAAATCAAATCAATAAAATGATCTAAACCATCCAAACATTGGACATCTAAACAGATGGTTAAAAAACGTTGGTGAGTTGCTTGTTCGTGATCCTTGCATTTGTGGCTCACCCAAGGCTTGAAATTTCCTCTTTTTTAGCCAAAGTATATATTTTAATGAGCTTATTACAATCATTCTATTAAATATCACACATATATACTAATTTTGGCTATAAAAACTGATTTAGTTAATCAAATTTAAGTCTTGTGAATGTATCGAAGAATTCTAATGCCCTCCAAATATAAGCTTCTAAACAGAATAGTTGAATTCCAGTGCATTCCAACCAAAAACAAATGAGGATTCGAAATCACCTTGATTCTAATGTAATTGTTATTAGAATTCCAATGCATTCCAAATCCAATCTTCCAAACGAAGAACAATAGTAATTGATCATTAATGAGCTACAAAATTTTGGAATCAAGCTAATATTTATCTTTTCCCTTCATCCATATTTATGTGATCTCATTGACACGTTAAATGGCAAATAAACATTACATCAAAATTATAGTGTTCCTCAGGAAATTTTTAATGGTAAGGTGTTCAATCACCAATCTTTCCTATGGTGTGGTCGCACCCACCTAGTCAATCCCAACACACCCACCCAGTCAGACATGCAATGCACCCACTGGTGCTGTCAGTAACGAGGCAAGGCTACGGACCCGCATCAAATCTACTTTATTTTTGGTCTTCAGTTCGTAAAATGATTTGAAAAAAATTCCGTCCATTTTTTTCAAATTTTTTTTTTTCAAATCTTCAGTTCCTAAAATGATTTGAAAAAAATTCCGTCCATTTTTTTCAAATCATCAGTTCCTAAAATGATTTGAAAAAAAATGGACAGAATACATACATCAAGGTAGGCCCCACGGTAAGGGCCGTACTATCGTGGGCTCCAGGAAGAAAATTGAAGCACCTAGATGACTCAAACCATCCACTTGTGAGTCGATCTGATCGGTTGAATGTGGACCGTTGCACTAACCATTCCTTCCATATGTTTTGCTGCTGGTCACAGACCAATTTGTCAGGTGTGCTGTGGGATGGGTCCCATTGTAGATGTACAATGGACCAAAAAATTTGGTAGGTCTGATTATCTGACTATGGGATTGGTGGTGACAGTTATTGGACGGTTGAATTGAAAATTATCCTATGGTTATATTTCAACGAACAAGTGTCCACGAATCAAAGGCCAGGATTGCTTAAACCAATCAACGGTTGAAAATCCATCATTCTGACCCTAAGAAATGAGAAGGTCAAGTTTGTGGCATTCTGATCTGGCCCACCAAGATGTAAATGTTTTATTCATGTTGTACGTCGATTTTTCGAGATCATTCCAGGGAGTGACCCATAAACGGGAAGATCCAAAGCTCAGGTGGACCACGCCACTGGAAAAAGTGGTGATTGAACGCCGGCCATTCAAAACTTCTCAGGGGCCACAAAGGTTTTGGATCAACCTGATATTTTTCTTTTCCCTTCATCCAGATCTGTATGAACTAATCAACGGGTGGGATGGAAAGTAAACATTACGGTGGGCCCTAGAAAGCTTTTAATGGTGGGCGTTCAATCCCCACTGTTTTCCTGCGGTGAGGTCCACCTAAGATTTGGATCTGCCTAATTTTTGGGCCCGTGCCCTAAAATAATGATCCGAAATGGATGTACAGCATGGATAAAACACATACACCATGGTGGGGCCCACAGAGCTTTTCCAGCACCGACCGGTACCGACCTGATACTGGAAGGGTCACTACCGGATCCGAATCCGGCATGGAACATTTGCGGTCCCGCCGTTCCACCGACAGGAGCTGCTGGAGTAACTAATTTGGTACTCCACCGATCCAAACCAAAAAACAAAACAGATGCACCTTCGCTGCTATTGACACGTGGCTTGCCCACGTGACCTCTCTTTTATTGCAAGCGTGTGGGGTCCACCCTATCGCACCGTTAAGGCCATTAGTTTTGTTTTCTTCTTTTTTCCTTTTTTTTTCTTTTTTTGTGTGTCAGACAAACGGACGGCTGATCGGAAAGTAGAGGGGAGGCCATCTGATTGGGATGTGGATTGCCTGTGCCCTGTCGTCAGAAGCTGTGTGGGGCCCATAGAAATTCCAGTGGCAAATCCACTCCTCCATCAGTTTTGCAAGACGACAATAGTACAGAAATATAAAAATCAGGCAGATTCAAAAATCTTGTGGGTCACACTAATCAAAACAGTGGGAACGAAAACATCCACCGTTGAAACCTTCATGGAGCCTACCATGATGTTTATATGCCATCCAAACCGTTCATAGGGTTATTACCACTCAGATAAGCGTTCAATCCGCATCCATCAGGTAGGTTCATTTTATCTTCGGTAGGGCCCACCCATGATGTGTATGTAGAATCCAAACCGTGCATTGGTGATAGTCCTCATTGGTACTGTACATCAGAAGAATTATCACCGTCAGAGAAGTCAGGTGGGACACACGACAGCAATGCACAATCATGCCTGTAACCTATATATTCACTTGCTGGGGACCACCTAACTTCTGGAATATTTTGATTTTTCTGTGTCCCTTAATCCTCGTGGACGACTGGATGATGTATACAAAACACGGTGGACCACGCATTCCATCCGGAAGTCTCTACTGTCCCCATCTCCAATGTCCCTCATCGTGGCCCACACATGAGTTGTAGATAGGATGGATTTTGTGATCAAGGGCTAACAATGAGGGATGCATCTAATGGACGGGTTGGATGACACTCATACATCAGGTTAGGCCTCGCACAGCTTGAACATATGGTTATCATTTTCTCACGAGGGGGTGAGGGCCCCACACAGCGGACGCGGATTCAACGCTAGTAATTTCCCTACCCACCTTTTCCTTTAGTGAGGCCCACTTGAATCTTGGATCCGGTTCATTTTTGTTTTCATGTCTTAAAATGAGCTCCCAAAACGGATGGACGGGATGGATTTATGATAAAACATCACTGTGGACCCCACCTAAGTTCCCAGGCAGGAACTTCCTGCGAAAGCCGCGTCCCCACGCAGCTCGAAAGTATCGTAATTACCAATGCGCATTCTCCATTCACAATTCACAAATGATCATATCATTTTCTCACGAGAGGGGAAGAATCATCCGAGAAATTCCCGATATATCGACAAGTGTACATAGAAAGTAGGCGCGTGGCTTCGGTGGTAACTGGTATCTAACCATGGGCCCACCTTGATCTATGTGTCTTATATCCACACCAGATACCACCGTGGAGCCCATCTTGATGCATATGTCTTATATCCACGCCTTCCATCCGTTTTGAAAACTCATTTTAACGCATGATCCCAAAAAAAATGAAGCTGAAATCTCTGGTGGACCGTAATACATGAAACAGTGGTAATCGACCATTAAAAACTTCTCAGTGGGCCACAAAAGTTTTGGATCAATATTATATTTGTGTGGTCTCTTCATCCTGGTCTTTTTTACCAAAATAAACATTCCGGTGGCCCCCATGAAGTTTTTAATGGTGGGGATTCAACCAGGACTGTTTCTGTGGTATGGTCGATCTGCTTAATTTTTTGGATCATGATCAAAGGTGAGCTTTCAAAATGAATGAACGGTGTGGATGTAAGCCACATACACATAGTGGGCCCCACAGTTAGGGATCAACCGACGTCGGTGCTTCCGGAATCCACCCAACCCGCGCCGCCCCCCCCTAGCCGTTTGCCTGATTGAAGCGGGGCCTACTCTAGTCTTTGGTCTGAGATTGATTGATTGAAGGGTACACCATTTTTCAAAGGGGGCGGCTTCGGTGGGATCCCTGACCGTGGGCCCACCGTGATGTATGAGCCTTATATCCACGCCGTTCATCCGTTTTGAAAACCGATTTAGAGTATGATCCCAAAAATGAAACAGATACGAATCTAAGGTATACCATGATACAGGAAACATTGGTAATCAACCATTGAAAACTTCTCGTTGGCCACAAAAGTTTTGGATAAAGCTGATATTTGTGATTTCTCTTCATCCAGGTGACGTTGGATGGCAAATAAACATTCAGGTGGCCCCATGACGTTTTTAATGGTGAGGATTCAATCACGACTGTTTCCTCTGACATGGTCCACCTAAGATTTGGATCTGCTTCATTTTTTGGATCATGCCCTAAAGAATCTTTTCAAAATGGATGGACGGTGTGGATGTAAGGCACATACATCAAAGTGGGCCCCACAGTTGGGATCCACCGATCTAGCTGAGAGAGATGATACGGTAGAAGCAGGAGCACCAGAGCATATAGCCATCTGCCCACGGTACACGCAAAAGGTAGCTTCTCCTTCCGTGACCGTCCATGAGTTTGACTCTACAATAAAATATACATCGATCGAGTGATGACAGCCATCTGATCAGTGTAATTCAAAGATATGGTAAAAACGAAAAATGCTGAATGGTCCAAATTGAGTTCAGGAAATTGAACGTATTTTATGGATTTAATCGTCTAATTGGTGCGACCCATCTAGGACAAACAGCTTAGATGGACGGACTCGATTGATACCTCATCTTGCCACGTGTACTGTAGTAAATGGTTCTACCAGATCCCGGTAGGTCTCTCTCTGTCCAACGTACTGTATTGCCTTTGAGTAGGGCGGTCAATGGGCCGGGCCTGGGTAGTCTCGGTTGCACTGCTTCGGGCCCATAGAGGACCAGGCCAGTGTAAAATTTTATTTTTAAGGCCCGAGCCCGGCCCATTGACAACCCTACCTTTGAGTTTGAGCCACCGCAATGCTAAGGTAGAAAAAAAGGCAAGGGCCCATGGTGTAAGTGTGTCCTTCTCGATTTTTGTAATTTTTGGTCTTCTGATATTTGGAATTAATAAAAAATTTCTTTATCTTTCTCGAAAAAAAAAATAGGGCCATGGTTTAATGATCCAAACCGTTGAAATTATGGTCCTTGCCATAAATGGCCCATGCACCACAAATCTCCAATGTAGGAACATTTAGAATGCTAAGAAAACCTTAGAAATTGGTTGATACCAGCAAAGTGTGATGGTTGATATGGTGAAGGAAATGTCATTTCAATTTACGAGTACCAAACCAATGGAATCATGGATCAAGTGCAGATGCATTTTTTAGATTAGTAAAGAAATTTATAATATTGCAATCTTCGTACTTTTGTCTCTCACCCACTTAGCTCAGCTGGAAGACACTTAGGCGTTTCAGCAGCAGATCTCAGGCTTAAGTGCTAAGGAGACATGCTAACCCTACCAATGGGTGAGTTCTTCATGTGACTAATGCATTGCCCAGCTAACAGTGTGAATTGCATTTTTTCATTATATTATCATAAAAAGTTTAATAGTAGTTGGCCGAATAAACAGTCAAAGGAGTTAAATTCAACTGTCTAGATTGTGAGCCTGATTTTGATGGATCATAAATTAAAATTACACTTCTTTAATTGCTTAACTAGCCAATTTATGGCCACTAGTGGACCTTTGAGATGAAAAGTATCAAAAGGTACCTCCTTGGGCCATTTTCGACCCTAGCATTGGGAAGAGATGCTGTTGGATTAATGGTCATATCTAATCATCCATAACCATTGATTCAACTAGAAGCAGAACTTAGGGTGATTGGCTTAAAAATATCACTACTAGGAGATTTTAAACTTTTCCTGAACAGTCTAGAAAACAACAGTTAAGGATATAGCTTAATTTATAGATGTCTAATGAAATCCCAACCATTCAAAAGGAGGTGCAATATCTCAGCCATTTATAGAAGATCTCAGGGCCCAAAACACAAACCCGCCACAAATGAACAGGTTCTGTTCCTTCCATGCTTTAGCCAAGAGCCTGAGCAATTAGCCAAGGATTTTTAAGGATCAATCCATTCATATTCATATGATGGGCCTCACTGTTTATGAGCCTTGACCTACCGGCTAGGGCTGGGCTGAGGTTGACCCTAGCTAGCCCCTAGTGGCTGAGCCCTGGCCATGATTAGGCCCCAAGGGCTCGGATTTGGTAGTGACCCCTTAGTACGAAGTTCAATACTAGTAGGTGCCGTGGCCCCATAATGATGTATGTATTTTATCCATTTTGCCAGCTCATTTTAGGACATTGGCCCAAAAATAAGGCTGATCTAAATCTGATGTGGACCCCACCATAGGAAACAAAGGTGATTGAACCCTACCATTAAAAACTTCCTGGGGGTCCAAAAGTTTTGGATCAAGCTGATATTTGTGTTTTCCTCTCATCTAGCTTTCTGTAACCTAAGTAGTAGGTTGGATGGCGAATAAACATTACGCAGCCCTAGGAAATTTTTAATGGTGAGCATTTATTCACCACTGTTTCCTGTGGTATGGTCCACTTGAGATTTGAATCGTTCTTGTTTTTGGACGGTCCTAAAATGAACTGGAAAAATGGATAGAAAAAATAGATAAAGCACATGCATCATGGTGGGGCCCACAACAGCAGCCAGTACTGAAATCTTGTACTAGGGGGTCGCTACCGAATTAGAGTCCAGGCTGCAATAGCCCGCGCTCTCCCTGTGAAGAAAAATATTTAAAGGATCATTGGTTTGAAATCGTGCCATTAAAGAAATATTTTTGGGCATCTTTATCTACCACAAGTCCCATCATATGAGTGGTTTGGATTGTTTCAACGTGACCAAGATTCGATGATGTCACATGTGTGGTAAATGGGTGTCTTTAAACCGTCCATCTTTATAGAACTGGTACGAGATATGGATGTGCCATAAGCACATACATGTCATAGTTCCACAACAATCTTGACCGTCCAAATTGCTGATCAGCTATGGACAGAACATGACCAAATCCACATAGATGATATTAACCTTTTAATTTTCCCTTCGATTTTGAACCACTCACAATGTTATGTTTTAGCCTTCCAATCAATATTATCATCATCATCCTAGCCTTATCCCAACTGATTGAGATCAGCTATGTTGGACCCAATTGATAGAGATATTCTCCATCATCCGTTGGACCCACAATTCAGATGGTTAGTATAGCTGTATGTTAGCACCACACACACACACACACACACACACACATATATATGAGGAGATCAGCCACGACCGCTTGCAACATGACTTTTTTTTTTTTTAGGGGGGGGGGGCAGGGCACACACATCCCACTGTTAGTACACACACATCCCACTGTTAGTACACACACGGGCACACACATCCCACTGTTAGTACACACACCCACATACTGTTAGTCACACTTCAATGTTATCCACCACCACACTGGGAATCGATACCAGAACCACAGTATTGAAATGAGATAATCTTTACGACCGCTTGCAACATGACTTAAATAAAGGATCCGCTTGCAACATGACTTAAATAAAGGATTCAAGCCATTCATCTTGAAATTCCGGTCATAAAAATCCATACGCAATGAACATCAGCTTGTTGGAGTGTCCTAAATTGGGAAACAAACGAAAGGATGATATCAAATTTACCATAACTGTCATGCCATGCATGTCTGTCCTCTCCATATATTGGCCACGACATACTCGATCTATATCATATGTAAACTTTAGTTCAAGGGATTTTAACTCCAAAATTCCTCAAGGATTAAGATTCTACCAAACAGTGCACTGGTGAACCGATATTCTCAAATAGTGCTTTTTCAGGGGAAAAAATTACATTAATGCGATCTTTTTTTTTTTCCTTGGCAAAGTGGACGAATCGAGATTTATGAGGCCCACATGGCATGCGTTTGACATCCAATCCATCTAACAAATGCACACCAATATAATTATTATACGAACAAAAAATACAACAGATCCAATAATAAAGTGGGCCAATCCACAAAAATAATATACACCAGTCAAAATATCCAAAATCAAGTATCAACCAAGTGATGATTTAATCAACTGATTTTTTGTTCGTGTTATCAGCAAGTGGGGTGTATATGGTGGATGGGTTGGATATCATGCGAATACAACATGGCCGTACAAGTCTCCACTTTCACTATTTTTTTAAAGAAATATAGATGAGGGCACTTTTGTAATTTCATCACCAAGAAGGCCCTCCAATAATTTCAAATTCTCATAAAATTTGAATCCTCGAGACTTTTGTCATAAAAATCCCTTTACTTGAATTTTTAGTATAAAAGCCTAATAAAAATTACTCCAACAAATCTCAACATTATTGCATTATGAGAACTTTGTGGGCCCCACACTGATGTGTGCATTTTATTCTCCCACCCATTAAATTTTCAAATCATTTTAGCACATGAGTCAAAAAAATGAAGCAAAGCCAGAGCTCTAGTGGACCACACTAGAGAAAGCTATGGTTTCATTATTCCCATTATTTCCTATGGTGTTGTCCACTTTATCTTTGGATTTGCCCCTTTTCTTAGCTTAGGCCTTAAAATAATCCAAAAAAATAAGTAACCAAGCGAATGCAAGTCTACCTACTTTTTTGAGCCAAGAGGTATAAAAATAAAGATATCAACGTCATGAATTGACATTTAGATTGTAATTAATAAATGCCAAAATACATTCAAATACCCATAATTACATTAAAACAAACTTGTCCTTAGATCAATCGTAGATATCAATGGAAGAAAAAACCTATGAGAGTGTACTCACAGGACATGAATGGCTTTTAAATAAAAGTGCAAACTTCCACATCTACCATGAATTAAAAAATGTCAATGCGGGAAAATGCTAACCCTTCAGTCCCAAGGCCAACTCAGAGTCACTGGTCAACATTCATCACACGTGTGCATTCAAATCGTGAAAAAAGTGTGTTAGTAAGACGAGGACCTCCTTTTGTGAAAATCAAGCTGATCAACTCTTCATGTGGGCCGAGTGTATATGTTCTTGATGAAGAGAATCCCACTTGAATGTGATGTATCTGCTACCTAGTTGAATGAGGGGCCTTCCTGAGGGCCAAATCCAAGTGGATGGCGTGGTTGGCACACATGTTATAGATCCAGGCCATCCGACAAATAGGGGACACTTTGAATATCACAAGGACCAAAAATATCTACTGGTCAAGTAGGTCGAATGTGGAAGAGAAAAATGAGCAGTTGAAAAAAAAAAGTACAACCGTGCCTATTTTGCACTTCTTCTTCTCCTTGGTCTTCTTCTTCTTCTTCTTCTTCTTCTTCTTCTTCTTTTTTTTTTTTTTTTTTTTTTTTTTTTTGTGTTAGTCATGCAAGGCACCCACCTTGTTAGCTGCGCAACACACCCATACGGTGGGTCACACGATGCACCCACCCATTGGCAGTATTAGTGTCTCACCCACCCATTGGCGGTATCAGTGTCTCCTTAGCACTCGAATTTGAGATTGACTGTTGAAATGCCAAGGCGTCTTCCAGTTGGGCTACTAGGCTAGACAAGTGCTTATTTTCCACTTGAATGATCTAGATCTATCCATTGAGCCTAGTGCAATATGCCAAGCCTAAACCTAAAAAAATTGGTTAAGCTTGAGCCCCACCCAATAATTGATAAAATCGCTATTTTCCACTTGAATGTTCTTGATCCATCCATTGATCATGTGGGTCACACATGCACCTAATTGAGGATTGGAATGGCATATACGTGGGATGTACACATATATATGATGCCGGGTACAGACCAAGGTAGGCCAGGCTGGATTGGGCTAAAATGGCTTGAGCCTTGGTCCAACCTAAAAATTGATAGGGCTATGCATGCAAGGCCTTAGCCTGGCCCATGGCCCGAGCTAAGTATGTCCAAGCCTTCCCAAAGACGGGTCGGACTTGTCTTGTCAGGCAGGCTACTTGGCTCATTGCCACCGTTTTTATTTTTTTATTTTATTTTATTTTATTTTTGTATAATGAGAAATGAATGCTCCTGCACTATTAGGATCACTTTAACTCCTAAATCTATTGGGACGCTTTGAGTATTAAAGTCCCTTAATATACGTTGATATACCTTCCTCTAATGGCTCTAGCTTTAAACCATGTGGTTATTTGACATGGTATCAGAGTGGAAGATCATGTAAGTCGGGCTTGTCCTGTTATTCTCCCACGGATCTGTTATGAGCCTGAAATGGGTGACAGAACTGATCGTCTCTAGCTAAGTCTGGTGGGGAAGTACCTAATCCGCTCCCTAGCAAAACTGGGCTATCCTGCATAGTATAACTACTGCAAATCAAGTAACTATGGCCCACTTGCAAAGAAGGGGCCAGTCGTCCTCCTTATTCCACCTTTATGATTTTGAAAATCTAAGAATCGCGAGTTGACTCGCCTAGTCTGAGTCAGTGGCCCTAATGAGTTGATAGCCTTGAGACCTGGCTTTTCAAGGAACGTTTGAGAGAGTGAATCAACGCGAATCTATGTGAATCAATGGTATTGGTAATGAGGCCTCGTGAGAGGAGTGCAATTCAATTCACATCAAATTCATCGAAAGGCACTTTTTTAAAACTATTGCTCTTTTGCATGATAATTGCCTATGCATGTCAAATACAAGCTGCCAAACGATCTCTTAGGGCCTGCTTGGTTACTAACAAATATGTTACTTTTCGACTGAACTTAAGACATTAAGTTACTTTTGGCACTTAAGTTGGTTTGGTAAGTATAATTGAACAAGTAACTTATCTTTTAAAAATTACTTTATCTTAGTAAGTATTTTTTTAGCCTTTTAACTTTTTGACTTTTTTATTTATCTCTGTCATGCTTTTGTTCTTTTCCTTCTTTTTTTTTTCTTCTCCGTGGGTTAGCACACACCCACACTGTTAGTCACCCTTCAATTTGGCTTTTCTACTTATCTCTCTCACGTCACACTACATATCAAAGTTCTCTCTCATGGTTCAGTCAATTACTGCTCTCTCATACTGTCCATATCAAAGGAGGCCGTACATGATGTACTGTCCCATCAAAGGTGGGGCTCACACAGTGGACGGCCCACATCAAAGATGGGCCCTACATTAATTGGTGCAAGATCCAATCCACCAATCGTTGATATGATCTTCTACATCTTTCTCAAAAATGGTTGTAGTCCACTCGTGGACTGACTATTGGAAACAAGTGAATGGGTTAGAAAACTACAGCCAAGTCTTCTAGATCTGTACATTTGCTTTGCTGACTGTGGCCCACCTGACCTAGTGGATCAACCTGATTATTGTGCCAGGGCATCCATATAGTGGTCCCATTCTGTTTGATGGAATGTATCTCGAACCAATTGTGCTATGCTAGTACATGCATGGCAGTACATGAGCTTTATTGCACGCACGTGGGATTAGAAAAGCTCATTCTGTTAGGAAAACTGCCTCAATGCTTTAGCTTTTTCTTTTCACGTCAATATGTTGTTTATTATATGTAGATTTGAAATTTTCTTCCCAAAGGTTACTTATCAATGTGTTATTACCAAACCAAACATACTTATATGCTTAGTAAGTGAAAATCAAGATAAGTAACTTATCTTAAGTAACTTATAATCCAAACGGGCCCTCAAAGCCATTCTTTTCCCCTCCTGTGAAGCATCTATCACATCCCATGCTTTCATAAAGCAGATAAAGGCGGTTGCTCAAATACCGCCCCACTCGGACATTTGGACTCTATAAGTAGGATTTGGGTTTTTTAACGATCCAAACCTTTTATCTAATAGGAATCCACTTGGATGGAAAATTTCCACGAGATCTAATATGAAACATTTCAACCCTTTGATTTTATATATATATATATATATATATATATATATATATATATATATATATATATATATATATATATATATAATGGCTGTTTATATCTAAAGAAAAAGAGCCAAATTATTGAAGGGTTGAAACAGGCCAATTGAAAGATTTTATTTGTTGAATTTTCATCATAAAATATAAGAATGAAGGGTTGAAATAGGTCATTTGAGAGATTTTATTTGTTGAATTTTCATCATAGGATGTGAGAATCATCGTACAAATGATTTGGATGGCTAGAATATGATCCACATTAAAAGAATAAATTCCCAACGTACCATATCGCAATACCATGTTGTTGAGGGTAGGAGGGTTGGCAGCGAAAGCAAAGCCGAACACAAACAACAAATTGAATCAAACAAGCAACACAATGCAATCACAATGCATGCAACCACCCACACATAGACAATCCGAATTTAACGTGAAAAAACCCCTCAAGGGTAAAAAACTACGGCACAAAGCAACACAAATTCACTATAATATCAGAAGTTACAAGAGATGGAACCCAAGACCCCAAAAAACTAAGCCCACAAGAGAAATACAAGCTACCCCAAGAAGAAAACCCTCTTCTTCAAACTCTTTCTCTCACCTAGAAGCTCTCTCAATCCCCTTTGCAACCTTGGATACCTCTAATCTCATATTACCCCTTAAATAGGTAAAAAAATGGATTTAGAAATCTTTTTGCACAACACCACGCAAGAAACCGTGTTGCAATAGGACACTTGCCGACCGGTCGTCCGGCCGACCGGACCCCCTTATCGGCCGTCCGGCCGGCCAGTTGGATGACCTATTTTTGGTCCAACAGCCTTGCTGCCTAAAATTCATTGTGACCAGCTAGCCAGCCGGTGGCCCTGTGCACTGAGGATTTGTGACGTCCGTTTCCAACACATATTGCAATACATTGGGATGCATTCAAGCAAACCTCCCCTAAAAAAGGCAAAGGGAAAAGCAAAGGCTATACTTCTGCCGCTACTTGCAATAATGGGTTAGAATTATGTAACTCGTGAATGTAAGATCTGGTCCATTCATGGTAGAAACTACTTATTTTATATCACATTTAAAAATATTTGAGTGGCCGCTCATCAATTCACTATGGTGTTTGTTTTCTCAATTACAAATGTAAATGGGGGTAAATTATTAATAATGGGGTTTTTATCTTTGCCTTGGTGGTAGACTCCAAGGAGTTTCAACACCAGGTTTAGGTTTGAGTTTGGGGGTAGGTGGTTGTGTAAAAATTTTTTTTGTTGATAGTGGCTTTTGAAGTGTTTGTTTAAGAGAAAAATACATGTAATTATACCTTGAAAACAAATACGATTCATGTCATTTATTCTTTTTACCATCTAATTTTTGGGCATGAGCCCCAAAACGAGGCAGATTATAAGCTTAAGTGTAATGACCCAGGTTTTCAAAATAATTAAAATAACAATTTAATTGATTATTTAGTAATTTACGTGAATTATTGTATTGATAAATTAATAATAAATCAACTGTAATGAATTCATGTAGGATTCCCTCTATTAAAGTTACTCAAAAATACACCCTAGAACAGCGTAGAAGTGTCAGATTTCATAAAACTCATAAATTACAATAATTACGAAAATGCCATTGGTTAAACTTAATAGATGATTTTAAGTATACCAGTTTCTGACGATCCGTTTCATGCAAAACTTCATATAATAGTTTAGAGACCTAATCTAACCGTACACATCAAATTTCAGCCCTCACACCATCCTACAAGTACCCTAATAAAAAATCGGGCCATAAGTGGGCCATCGGAACTCAGATCTGCCTCATTTTTTGTGTCATACCTTAAAACCATGTGGCATAACTGATGAGTGGTGTGGATGTTCCACATACATCATGGTGGGACCCACGTGCACATCGTGCACGTCATCCCTACCGGTCAACGGACGTTGACCGCGTATACAAGAAGCCAGCGTCTTCTTCGCTGGGCGCTGCAACGGCGAACGGACGCTGTCCGTCCAAACCATCCACACCATCCGTATGTGGGCCCCACATCTAAGATCTAAACCGTCAATTCTCCTCCTCTAACCCACATATGGAGTCCCCTTGAGTTTCTTGCACATCGGTTGCCAATCCAATCTTTTCCATACCACCGTCCGAACCAAAAGATCCCAAGATCCGGTCCGTTGCTCTGCATGGACGAACCAGACTTCTTCTGGGAGTTCGTGTGGACCCCACCTAGGTTTCCAACGTCTCACTTGTGGCTTTGTCTGCAAGAAACGGAAACGGAAGCCTTCTCCAACTCAAACTCCACCACCTTAGGTCCGGTTGTACCACCGCAAACACAGGCCGTCCAAGTCCATCTTGGATCGTCCAAACACGTCTAGGGTAGTGTATAAAACCCCCTTAGGTGTCTTTTCCGAGAAAAGAAACGTAGAGAGAGAGAGAGAACGTCAAGGTAGAGAGAGAGAGAGAGAGAGAGAGAGAGAGATATGGGTGGGTCCCATCCGTCTGTTGGGGTTGCTGCTGTCTGATCACTTCCAGGAAGAATAAGAAAGAGAAGAAGAAAGAAGAAAGAGAAGAAGAAGAAGGAGAACAAAAAGAAAAAGAAAAAAGAAGAATAGAAATGTGAGTTCATCTCGTAGAGTTTTTCGTTTGCAATCTTAGTATCGAAATTTTTGGTTGAAATTACGTATATTCTTACTTGGATGATTTCTTGTTCAAAGTTATTCATCACTCATGTATTAGAAGTTTATGTTTCTTATTCAAAGTTATTCATCACTCATGTATTGGTAGTTTATGTTTCTTGTTCAAAGTTATTCATCACTCATGTATTGGAAGTTTATGTTTCTATTCTAGTGCTGGAGGTTTAAACCTAATTCATAATGTAGTGTTAGAATTACCTGTTGAATTTGATCTATTTGATTTGAGACAATATTGTTTAAGCATGATGAATAATTGAGATTTCATGAAACTATGGGAGTCTAATTGTTATACTTAGAATTTGAATTAAATGATCAAAGATGAATTTTGAGATGATTTTGACAAATCATGAGAATTTGGCTGAATAACATTGCATGATTGGGAAGTTATGTGCTTATATGTATTATGATGGTAATTTTGGTGCATTGAGAAGGCTGGAAGGTTGTGTTTGGTTTGGAATTGTTTGGAGAAAATGAATGGCATGTATCATGCATTCCATGTGATTGAGAATTCCAGTATGTGGTTGATCACTTGAGTTGATTTGGGTTAAGCACACGTGAATGTTGCAATAAACCGTTGCTCTATTGACCGAGGCCAGTTGGGTGAGCACCCAAGTGTGTGCGACAGACCAGCTACGCAGGCCAGGTGGAGGCTCCGTTGATAAAGGCCGGTTGGGTGAGCACCCAAGTGTATGCAACAGACTAACTACACAGGTCAGGCGGAGGTGTGGAACAGATCGTGATCCGAGTTGGCTATGCCGCTAGGGACCGATGTTCCAGATGATAGTGTTGACCAACTAGAGATTCTACTGATAATCGTACCGATACAGCTGATGTATGTTGCTTTACATTGTATTACATGCATAATTTGAAGACTTGGCTATTATATTTTAGATTTGGATAATTGATGTCTCGTGGTTTGAGAAAATTATTTTATGTGATGTTATTTACCTGATTTCGTGTGATAAACAGTACGAGATTACTCACCGGCTTTTATAGCTGACGCAGTGTTATATGACTAACCGTAGTGGCAGGTGATGATTTAGAAGATTACGAAGAGGCGATTCCAGATAAAGAAGTACTTTAGAAGACCTTTTAGATTTCATTATTTTCAATATTGGAAGCTCGATGTAATAAAGCCTGTTAGGTGGTCATTAGTTTAGACAGTTTGGAACAATTTAGTGAATGCATTGGTTTATGGTTTAATTTTCAAAGTTTGGTTTATTTTTGTTCTATACATTTGGTACCATGTGAGTGGAAAAAAAAAAAATTATCAGTTAACAATGTAATGAGTTCATTTATTATTTACATAACACCCTTAATTTCGAGATTTGAGCTTATATATTCGAGTATCGAATTTTGGGGGCGTTACATTAAGTGGACCACTCAGCAGAAAACAAGGTGGTTAATGACATTAATAGTTGAAAATTGAAACCTTTTTAAGGCCCACAAGGATATGTATCTATAATCCAAACCGTTCATAAGATCACAATAACATGTATAAAAGGGTACATACAAGTATCAGCTTGATCCAAAACTTCTATGCCCTAGGAAGTTTTCAACTTTGGGTGTTCAAATCTTACCATTTCCTATGGTATGGTCCACTCGAGCTTCAAATTTTCCTTTTTTTTTTTTTTGTCATGCCCTGAAATGTGCTGGCTAAACAGATGGACAGCGTGGATATAATACATACATCACAGTGAGCCCTGCGACTTTTACACATGCAAATTGTATTAATGTAATTTACGAAGTGGACCCGTGATTCTAATCGTGTTGTGCGAGTAGGAGTCATGAGGCTGGAAGAAGACAAACGTACGCAGAACATATGGACAGCAGAGGCCGGCTAAAATACATCCCGACAAATTGCTATACAGTACATCGGAACTTTAGTCTTTGGATCTAGAGACATTAGTCCATGATCCAAACCGTTCATATGATGGTGTTTATAATGGGGATCACCTTAGATTGGCAGATATGCCAAAAATAAAAGCTCTTAAATTGGAATATATTCAACCCATTGATCAATTGCCTCTACGGTCTTTCTATCCTTTGAAAATCATAGGTTGAAATATTTCAATGAAAGATTTTTTTTACAATCCATGGTTAGGTCCATAGAATAAACATTTTGGATATATAGTTGAAAAAAATCAGTGATCCAAAGTTTAAAATCCCAACATATCCTACTAAAATACTAATTAACGGTCTGGATGTATTCTAACAAATGGGGCTATTAACGAAGATAGCCTCGTTTCAACATTGAGGTCGTGGTATCGATTCCCATAGCGGGGGTGGCTAAAATTGTGAGTAACGGGGGTGGGTGGGTGTACTAACAATGGGTGTGTGAACTAACCCACTAAAAAATAATAATAATAAATGAATGGAGCTATTAATGGACCGGACTGGCCCATCGGGATTTTTGGGGTGACCTGCCTCAGGCCGGAGTTGGGCTGGAGTATCAAACCCGAGGCTGGCTTATTATTCATACTAGGCGTAGACAATGTGCAACAGGCTGGCAACCTTGCCGGAGTCCTGCAGGCATGGTCTGATCCATTACAGGAGTTTGATGGATAACAATTATTATTGGTGATAGTGATTGGTAGCATGGATGGGGCCACTGTTACATTTATGTAAAATCCATGGGATCAACAGATGGCTTACCACATTTTAAATCTAAGGCCCAAAAATCAACTCCATCTGTGATTATGATGGACCACACAATTGGAAATAGTGTAAAGGGTAATGTTCACCCTCCAAACTATTTCTCTTGGTGTGGCCCACTTGATTCATATATGAGCTTATTTCGAGCTCCATGCCTAAGTTTTAGTTTGAGTTTTAATGGTTGGAGAAGATTTTATATAATTATTAGAATAGCACTTATAAAAATAAGGGTAGATATCTCTCAACCTACTTTTTCTTTAGCATAGGTTACATGATTCAACTTGATTTTTTTTCCCCTTGAACCTAAAATGGGATTATACATGTAATGGTAGAGTTGTTCATGAGCCAAGTTAGCTCTGTTAGCTGGCTAGATTCGGCTCAATTTGAAGATTGGGTTCAAACTAAGTCAAGCTTGAAATGATTTTCAAGCCGAGCTCAAAATGATTTTCCAAGGTGGTCATTGAATGAGCCTAGCTCCAACGGGGCAAAGCTAGGCTCATGCACAGCTCTATGTTATGGGTATAATAGATTTCAAATATAGGCCCATCAAAAATCAATGTGGCTTATGAAAAAGGAAATTTTAGGAGGCCCACCTTTTACTTTCATGGGGCTCACTGTAATGTGTATATGAAATCAATTCTGATCATTTGATGTTTAATCACACTTTAGGCCCAAGGCCAAATAATATGATTGACTTGTGATTGATGCGCACCAAATCAAAGAAAATAATTAGGAAAGACATCTACCCTTGATTTTTTCAAGGCCCACCATAATGATTATATTAAATCCACTCCAACCATTAGATATCACACCAAATTTTAGTCATAAGGCTCACATGTGATTCAAGTGGGCCTTATGAAGGAAAACAGTTTGAAGGGTGCGATTTTTCTTATTGTGCGGTCCACCTGAATTAGGGATACTTGTAACATTTGGTGAGTGGTTTACAAACAAGAATCCGGATCCTCTGTTGAAACCGAGCAGAGAACCTCTGCTTACGCTGCTCTGATTGGCCCACCAAATTCCGCTACAAACAAACGTATCGGTGTTCCCACCGAAGCTGAAGATTCCTTTACCTTATTCCAACCCTCAACGCCCTCATCTTCCGTCCTCCTTCCCACACCCCTCTTTAACATCTTTCTTTCTCTCATCTTCCAATCTCCAAACCCTTCTCTTTCTCTCATCTTCCAATCTCTAAGCCCCCAACCCACCTCCCAAATCTTCTTAATTCTCATCTCCCGACCTCCGATCTCTTTCTAGCTTCCTCCAATCATCACCTCCAGCCAAATCGCCGGAGTTTTGCTGGGATCACCGCCGAATATGACGCAGTTCTCACCTCATAAATACCAAACAACCGGACCCGTAGGGAGCCTCAAACAGGTCCGCCTCTCTCTCTCTCTCTCTCTCTGGGCTAGATCTCGGGCCGGGCTAGGGCTGGACCCTTTTGCCCATCACGGGCCCGGCCGTACTCGGGTCCATGTTGAAAAATACGCGGTGGGCTTCAACAGAGCTTTGCCGGCCCAAACCCGGCCGGTTGACGCCCTGCTGGCAAATCGGGTTTTTTATAAATGAGTTTGGAAAGCCTACACGCATTCTCTACACGCGGTTCACCTGCCGCCTTAGCGAGCGTGCGTAACATCCCAGCCATGCATCAAGTAGATTCG
Source organism: Liriodendron chinense (assembly GCA_003013855.2). Lineage (NCBI taxonomy): Eukaryota > Viridiplantae > Streptophyta > Magnoliopsida > Magnoliales > Magnoliaceae > Liriodendron > Liriodendron chinense. The sequence goes on along the minus strand of PVNU02000624.1, from coordinate 77,889 downwards.
AGTGCGTAGACTATCTGGCCCAAGAACCAGGTGAATCAATTCATGAGGTGGGCCACTTTATGTATTGAATACTGACCACTAGAAAGTTCTCCAAACCGTCCAATTGTTTTCCTACACATGTGGCCCACCTGATGAGTTGAGCAGCCGGATTCATGTAACACAATGGGTCCCACCTGACTCAGTGATATGATGCAGGTGCGTGTAGATATGAGACTCGGTTACGTACACGTGGCACTTACTCAAATCCAGACCGCCCAAATAGTGGGACCCTCTGTAGATTAGTCATATACTAAAAATAAGATCGATTAGGCAATCCAACCGTTGGATTAATAAGCATTTTCCTCGTTAAAATTGGACCGTTTATAGCTTGCATTTTTATCGTCCATTAGATGACCATCAATAGCCAACTTACATGCTGCTTTAATAGTAATTCATGGCTTGTAATCCATCTCCAGTGGGAGCTGCGATTTGGACGGTTTGGATTGGCGATGCATGCTACGTATGCATACCGGAGCCTCATACATGTCCTATCAACAGCACAATAGTCGTGTCCACCAAATCCAGGCCGTTGTAAAAACATGAAGTACTGAAGGAGAAGAGAAGGAACGGCAGTGATTGGTGTAGATGGAAGGAAAGGGCCCATCATCATCCCACAACAAGCAGAGCGCTGAATGCTGCAATGGTGCAGTCGAGTGTATGTGCAGCTCATGTGTGCTGTGCGTTTGCTGCCCGTTATCCATCCTTTGGTGCTGCATCAAACTGCCTTGCGCGATCGGGTGGCGGGCTGCCCGGACCCTGCGGCGTTCTGGCCGTTGTGTGTCTCGCAATGGGACCATTGCTGCCTCATCGTCATTCTCAGACGTTGATTTCGATGATGAGCCTTCGAAGAGATCATCAAGTTAACACAAGGTGGGCCAAAGTTGGACACGCCCCTGATCAGCAATGTGCATGGGCCCACATTCCGTGATCAGGACCGTTCATCAAGGACCGTTGGAGGACTGTGTCTTAGCTATTTTACGTTCTTGGGACATCAAGAACGGACGGCATCCTGTAAGTGTGATAAAGGATATGGCCATTGGATGGTGCCTGTTTCTTTAGAGTTTTGCTATCAAGGTGATGATCCAGACCGTTCATCTAGAAGTTCAGATAGTAGATGGTACGTATGGAAATAATCCAATCGTAGAAGATCTCAAAGTTCATACAAAATGAATTAGCAACAACGGTTAGAAAAAAGCTGTTTCTAACTCACCTTCGCATTGTCTCTGACAAGAAAGATTCTTTACCATATTGATCAGATACTTAAAGGACATAAATGAACGGTCTAGATCATCACGTGGTGGGGCAGAAGGGGTGTGAAGATATTGACAAAGTGTAGGGGAGAGCCTTTTGTACCACTCTTTTTTCCTTCACACACATGCCAACATGTCAAGCGTGTGGAACATCTGAGCCGTACCTGAAGTAGCCATACCGCAAAGATTACCAAACCCAAAACCAAGCCAGCCTGCTCATGAAGTGGGTCACATGCGTCTGTTGAATGTGGCATGTTGGCAAGTTTATAACCGTCCATTCCTTTCAACCTGGAGGTGGCCTGGCTTTTGAAAATTAGCATCTGCACCTAATGAGGACGATGGTGATGATGATCTTTGTAGTGGGCCACCTAATGCATTGCTAGGTGTACCACACAATCGCTTGGTTGATACATATTCTGAGTGTAAAGGTGAGTGAACGGCTACCAAACTTCTTGACTTTATATTGGAGTGATTTGGTTGTTTGCTTGATTCCCACGGTTACGAATTTTTACACGTTCCACACGAAGGCCATGTTCGGGTGACATCCAAAACCATTTTTAGGCATATTTGTAGGTTATAACACATGGACATATGAAGTCAGGGTTGATTCCAAGCCTGACTCAATTGATTGGGCCATGTATGCAAGGTCTGAGCCTAGCCCACGGACCATGCTAGTTAGTCCAAGGCCAGCCGACGGCTACACAGACCATTGGTACTCTTAGTGGCAATTGGTTGGGTTCATGTTGGATCTAGGCCAACTTGAAGTCAGCCCATTTACTAAACTGGCCTAGAATTTTGGCCGAACCTGACCCACAACCACCAAATGGTCCAACCCACCTCACTCAAAATTCATCAAAGCCCCAAACGAGACCTGACCTTGGCTAGCCCAACCTGTTCAATTGTAATCGGGTTGGTCTTAATAGAACCGACCCAACCCACCTAAAATTATCCAACTCAATTGTTTTTATATTTAAACTCTAAAATACGAATGTAGAAAAAGCACTCATGTACCTACTTGTAGCCGGATATTCTTGAGATATTACAGCACAATAGTTTTAAATTTTTACAAGGGAGACATCTAAATATGAGTTAATACTAATGCCTCTTGAGATGTCTCGTTAGATGGAATTCTGGATTACCATAGTATGTTAGTATCAATTATATGCCTTAATTTTTATGTTGATTACCCATGTGCTAGATTATGGTGATGAGAGCAATAACTTTAGTTAAGTCACTCGGTATTTGGTAATATGTGATAAATCATTGTTGGTATTCAATTCAGCCATGCGGCTACACATGTAAGTGTTGGGGTTCCAAACTATCGAGGTCCTCAAAGCAAAGATCAACATACTAAATAACCAACGCATCCAAGAAACAAAGGTTACAGCACCCCAAAATTCAATGAAAACCTCATAATACCCCAATCTTACTTGGTCATTTTCAACAAAGACCGTAGGTGGGCCCCGTGAATTATCATGGCCAAAATCTACGAAATCAGGATATAACCATCGGCATGAATTAACATAACCAGTGCATCAATATCCACCACCAAGCGAGTCCTACAAATCCACTATTTTTAAGAACCCACTTCAAAATAGACGAATAAGTCCGTCAGTGCACCCGAAAAATCAGCATTTTGCCAAAGTGATTTTTCGGGTGCTTTGGCTCCAACGCACCCTTGAATTTAGGGTCAACGCACCCTGAAAATTCAGGATTTTGCCAAAGTGATTTTTTGAGTGCTCTGGCTCTAGTGTACCCTTAAATTCAAGGTTTTACCAAAGTAATTTTTTGGATGCTTTGGCTCCAGCATACCCGTAAATTCAGCTATTTTCAGACTCCAATTTCAAGATGCGCTGGACCTATTTTTGGCCAATTTCAGGGTGCGCTGCACGTGGCACCTCCTCATTTGCTCATCCTCCGATATTTTCAGGTATAAATATCCTTGCCGACTGTTCATTTGGACATTTTTCGAGAGAGAGAGAGAGAGAGAGAGAGAGAGAGAGAGAGCTGTTGTCCTTTGGATATTTCAAAATCCCTTTTTCGACCATCGAAAAACCTTTTTGATTACCGGAATCCTTCGCCAGAGATCATTCCCGACCAACGCAGGTCCGGTCTCAAAATCAACAAAATTTCTCTAAATATGGGAGCGCACTCATTAATTCAGCCATCTGGAACCAAGTGATTTTTAGGGTGCACTGGACCCAGCGCACCCATTAATTTAGCCCTCCAGAACCAAGTATTTTAGGGTGCATTAGACCCAGTGCACCCATTAATTCAGCCTTCCGAAACCAAGTGATTTTTAGGGTGCACTGGACTCAGCGCACCCATTAATTCAGTCCTCCGGAACCAAGTGATTTTTAGGATGCACTGGACCCAGTGCACCCATTAATTCAACCCTCCGAAACCAAGTGATTTTTAGGGTGCACTGGACCCAGCACACCCATTAATTCAGCCCTCCAGAACCAAGTGATTTTTAAGGTACTCTAGACCTAGTGCACCCTTAAAATCAAGCCAGCGCACCCTAAAATTCAGCTATTTACAGACTTAGTTTCTGAGCGCGATGGACCCGTTTTGAGCATTAAGAGCCACAATTAGGCCTATTTTGGGTATTTCAAGCGCTCTAGACGCAGTGGAACTGTCAAATAGCCCTTACGAAACAGCTAATTAGTAGAATACGAGACTTTCGAAGTCCGATCCGACCAACACAATGAATGTAATGAACTTCCGGAGTAAGGCCACCAGCATCCAGAACTATACAAATGAATGTACCATCATTATATGTACTATCAAAATATGACCCGAATTAATGTTTGGATTAAGCAAAAGGGACTATGGTCACCACAATAAACAAAATTGAAGAGTTCTAATCTATTACCAAACAATTGCTATGAGCAACCAAATCAAAACTAGTCGATGCCCTACCCATCTAAAACGGTATCCGCCGGTTAAGCCGTTCAAGTATAAATAAATGCAGATCGATCTTCCCGCGGTCACCCGTTCCAGCAACGGGCGTAGGCCCAGAGTCGCACCCCCCGATTAAAAAACCCTGACGGTCTCTCAGCCTGGATCTCTAGCTAAAATATGGGACATAGACATCCGACTCGTATAAAGATGACTTAGTCCATAACAAAACAAATACAGGTCTCTACGACCACGAACTCAAAGACCATGGTCTCCGTTGACTAGTCTTCTGCCTTTTAATCAAGGGTCATCGATCATTCGATGTAATTAAGGGCTTATGCCAGATCACGGCCTGGAATGTACAAGATCTCAGAATCTCTAGAATAAAATTCACCTTGTGATATCTCTTCTCTTGTGTACTTTTGTATGAATGCTTGTGATTGTCAATGAATTTTTTTCATATTCAGAACCTCAGAGCAATAATACACAGAGAATGTCCCTGTAACATTTTCAATTTTAACAACGAGTATGTATCGAGCGTGTCAAAGTCATATTCAACTCGAATTAAACCAAACTCCTTGCAACCCCAGTTATCAAAATGGCCAGATTAAGAAAGATCTTTAAATATTGGCCTGACTACTCAGCCACCAATTGGCAAGGAATCAGGCGGTTTATGAACGGAATGGTCAGTCCTTCAGATGAATTCTTTTTACCTTGAACAATGACTTTTATGACAATGATGATAACTTAGTCGTGTTCGTCAGTAAAATAAACGTTTAAAAGGAAAACATAAAGGCTACCAATTTTATTAATCTAAATGTAGATATAGTATAATTGACAGATAAAATAAAATAAAAAAGAATTATTGATGGTGGTTCGAGTACGCAAGACGATCATGGACGATTAACAGTCTTCTAGACTTGGACGATCATGAGATAGCTATTAATGCTCGTACGGTTGTGAGACGATTATAATTTGGTTAGCAGGTTGTGATTGAAGAAATTACTAAATAAGGACTTAAGGACTTGGAGGTATCCAATAGTGGGGTCGTTGATGATTAACTAAAATAGATCTGATTTTTAGTAATGATGCGCTAGAAAGAAGTGGAGAAACTAAATTAAGCAATGATAATCGATGCGACTTGATGTAACATGGTGTCGGGCAAAAGTTGAGAGCTAAACTAAGTTATGTGAAGATAAGATAGGTGTCCATATAGGAAGAAAGATTGACAAACAAAATTAAGTTGAAAAAATTTATTTGATTGGATTGGTGAGGGCTCAGAACTCTTTATTTTGTGCTATTTTTATAAACACGGGCTAGGTGATGGCCTTGCATATGGTCTATTGGCTTTTGGGATCGATGTTCCTATCAATTAGCAGCTTAAGCTTGATTCGCTTCTATTTTGATATGAGGCCTGCCAACCATTACTTTGTTTTGCATGATTATATTTTAGTTTCTAAACAACTTTCTTTTAGTATATCGCTAGAGGTTTACAGCTACATTTGGCAAAAAAAATGAGGTAGATTCTAAGCTCAAGAATACCACACGATAAGAAAATATCGCGCAAAATGGCATCCACCGTTAAAAGTTGGAATCTTCCTATGGACCACAAGGATGTGTATCTATCATCCAACCTGTTCATAAGGTCACCCAGACATAAATGAAGGGAATACGTAAATATTAAGTTTATCTAAAACTTTTTTGATCTCTAAGAAGTTTTTAACAATGGGTGTTTAGTTCTCCCTATATCTTGTGGTGTGGTTCACTTGTCCTTTGGATTTTTCTCATTTTTAGACACATGCCCTACTATGAGCTAGTAAAATGAATGAACGATATAGATTCGCACACATAGATAATAATAGGCGTCATAGTTTTTATGCCCAAGTCATTTTCTACCTCAATTTTAATGTTGTTTTCCACCCAAACATACTCATGTCAACATCGATTTTGGTTTTGCTGCACAATTACATAGTTAAGTAATAATAACCTATTTATAGGTATTTATAAATGTATTTAAAAAATCAAACACCCCCTTAACTAAAGCAGTATCGGCCTTAATGACACACTTTTACTAATACATTTGAGATGTACTATAACCTAAAAGCATGCACCATGATTGGCCAATCCATAGTCCGATAGGGAGTCAAGGTCTAACTATCAAAATCATGTCTATGATGGGGCCTACTTGAGGATGCCCATAATCTTCCAGAATAGAATACAAATGCACTTCACTCTTTTATTTAGATGATATGCACAATATCCTCAAATTTTAATGTTCAGATAGATGAGCTCATGAGTGTCATTTTCCAGATGGACCCCACACTAGTTGATTCTTTCCCAAGAGTTTCCTTGAAGGTGATAATCTTAACCCTTCAATCGGTGTCTTAGGGCATGTTTGGATTTTTGGAAACGATCATAAAGGTTAGTAAACGCACAGCTTCCAAAAGAAGTCACTCGATTAGATACATAATATCTTATTGATATTTCATCCCTCGAGAACCACACCATATTGAGGGCCCGTTTCCACCACCTTATGCCCAAATCTGAAGACTATTAAAGTTCTCCTTTCAAATCCCACGCCAAAGGAGCGATAATATACATGTGCGAAATTGGACCATCAACGAGCGGTGTACCTGCATTCCCATCAGATCAACTGTCCGGATCACTAAATACCATTGATCTGGGAAGTTGAGATTACGTATCCAATTACCCAATTTACTATTTCAACTGGAGTTCGATCTAACTAAGCCATAACTACTTGGAATGAAGTGTATTATGATCTTTTTGTAGAAATCATGTTGAATATCTTAAAAGACATGATCATTACGGGAATACCAACCATTATGGGGGATTCCACAAATCCAAATAAGCCCTTAAATTTAAGAAGAAATGGATCATTATGTCATATTTATCATAAAATTGTTCAAAGATTAGATGACTATCATATTTCAATGTATGTGACTTTTGGTCAGTGTAGGGCCTATCTGCCATTTGTGGATCTTTGGGATTTTTAGGGCTTCTACCATCCACTATAAGGTGTCAGAGTTGGTGTCCTGAAAAACCAATTTGCACCTTAATCAATTGGTTATGTAGATGTCAATCTCAGCATTGATCTTGGTGATATTAAGTCCTCGTTGATATATATTATATACCCTACATAAATTTAGTATTGTAGTGATCTTATATTATGTGAGGAGTACACGATATATCCTCTAGTTCTTGAAAGCTTTAGATTAGACATAATGGTCATTGATCGTGATAAATTGTATTTCATGGATCTTAGTACCATAATGAGCCATGGTTAACACATATTCTTAACACACATCTATGGACATCGATTTTTGAGATGTATGAACATCTTATTTAAGGGAACTGACTTAGGTTAGGATGGAAGATCTTTACCATCAGGAATTGATTTAATGTCTGTTGTGCCTTTTTTTCCTTACCTTAAATAGGAATGTGTGCGACACGGATATGAATTTTTGGCATAGACCTTTTGACACTCACATTGGAGGATCAAAATTCAATTAACAATCTGCGGGCCCATTAGCCTGAACCGTGATTATGAGATCAAGAACTTGATGGTGCACATTAATTAATCAATTCTTAGACCAAAGGACGTGTAAGGGTCTTGGATCTTGATTGAGTGGCTTTAGCTTGATTTACAAGGCTTCCCAAAGGCCATTGAAAGTGGTTGATGCTGGATATGTCCATCAAGGCTCATTGATTCTTACACAAGCCAATAAAGAATTTCCTAGATTTATTCTAAGACTTGTTTAAGAAAATATAAAAATTAGATTCTAAACTTATCAAGTGGTTTTTCTGTTAAGCCCAGCACCTGAAAGATTTTAATAGACTTTAAAGGGTTTTCAATTGTTAAAGTTTTATTTTAATCATTTAAATTATTTTGATTGAACTTGATGATAATTTAATGGTTCACTTCATGATCAATATTAGATCATTGGTGGATGGCTTTGACAATGGTGGGCTTAGATGATAGGTTTATGCATGTGAGAGGCGGATTCATAAACTCATTTCACAATATGGTACATCGCAGTCCGTAGGGTGGTAAAGCACCATACTTAGTGCACCCATTAAACTTAACCATTCTTTATATATATAGATCCTATTGAAGAGGGGATATATACCGAATGAGAGAGAGAGAGAGAGAGAGAGAGAGAGAGTTTGGATGTTCTACCCCCTCGGGTATCCATTTAGAGAGGGGAGACGAGAGAGAAAAGAGAGTCATTCTCTTTTTATCATCCATTAGCCTACATTCGACAATTTTCGGCGTGGTTCATCTATATGGACAGTTGTTATGTTTCATTGGCCCTTGCCAAAGGAAAACATTCTCTCTTAGGTATTCCTTCACCTGCCATAGATCATGGAGAGATTCTTTGATTTAGGAGATCAACATCGACAAATTTGCTATGTGAAAATTGTCTATGCAATTAATTGCATCTAATCTGACCTGGATAATTCTTATGGTATTTTTGTTTATAAAATTTGATGTTACTGCATTAAGATATTAATGGGATGAGATCCTTTGTTAAAAATTGGAAATCATATATTTCTGTTGCTTTTAGATGTAAATGACCCAATATAAGGCCATCTGATCAATGATCTAGATCACAATAAGGAAAGAGAGGTGGGCTGCCACTAAATTTTTAGGACAACTACCATTTTTTATCGGACCCATTCGCTCAATGATTTATATCAAAATGAGGAAGGAGAGGTGGACCCCCATTGAATTTTTAGGGCATCCACCATCCATTGTAGGGCCCATCTGAATAATGGTCTTGATTACAAATGAGGAAGGATATGTGAGACACCATTGAATTCTTAACGCATCCGCCATTCATTGTAGGATCCATCGGATCACTTATATAAATTGCAAATGAGGAAGGAGAGGTAAGGCACCACTAAATTATTAAGGCACCCGCTATCCACTGTAAGGCCCATTCGATCAATGATCTAGATCACCAATGTGGAAGGACAACTAGGCCATGACTTATTTGTCACCTTCGTATGCCTCAATGCTGAACAGGTGGGCCACCATCCAAGTCAAGCATCTAATTCTATAGAAAATTAAAGACAGGATGGAACTGTGAAGGCCTCATTACTATGCATTAATAGAGTCCACCAACCGGTCGGCCAGTGGACAGATTGTGTAGTTTTGAGTCCAAACTCTCTGGACGTTTTTTGGACTTTTGAAACCGGTCGCCAGACCGGTCGCTGGCAGCTCAGACCAGTTGCAGGATGCTCAGACCGGTCTAGGGACAGGTCTGAGTTGAGGCAGTGAACACGAAACCTCTCTGGACTATGTGCGACCGGTTGTTAAACCGGTCGCCCGACCGGTCTGCGGTTTGCGGAATTTGTAGTGTTGTGCGATTTTCGCACTACTTGTTTCTATTTTCTGGTTTCCTCTTATATATATGTTTCTTAATCGTGCTAGACCTTATGCTAAGCAATACTTAGATGTTCTAAACGGGATTAGGGTTATTGGGAGAGAGGAATTGAGAGTTTGTGTGCCTTGTTCATCTTTGGGATCTACTCGGGTAGTTCTATCTCTGTAATCATCTGAATTCATAGTGGAAGGTGTTGCTTTGTGCCGTGGTTTTTTCTCGTAAGGGTTTTCCACGTAAAATTCGTTTGCTTTTGCGTTGATTGCTTGTGTGGCTGTGTGGTGATTGTTTGATCTTCTTCGGTGCTTCCGCTGACCGGATTTCCAACAAGTGGTATCAGAGATATCGTTGGAAGGTTGAAGAAGGAGTTTTCTGAATCGATCTCATAGCTTCAAGTACGAAGTTCGACGTTGAGAAGTTTTTGGGCTAAAATAACTTTGAGTTGTGGAAGGTGAAGATGCGTGTCGTCCTAACTCAGCAAGGGGTCATGAACGCCCTTGGAAAGCGACCTGCCGAGATGAAAGATGATGAGTGGACGAAGATGGATGAGAAGGCAATGGCCTCAATCCAGTTGTGCCTTGATGATGACGTCCTCTATAACGTCATGAAGGAGAAGACCGCTGTAGAAACATGGACCAAGCTAAAGAACATCTATGCGAAGAAGTCTTTAGAAAATCGCATGCATCTAATGATGCGACTCTTCACTTTGAAGATGGCGGAGGGGACAGATGTAGAGGACCACATTAGCACGTTCAACAAGCTGATTTGCAAGTTGCTCGATTTTAGTGAGCAGATGAAGGACGAGTATCAAACCTTGATCTTGTTGAACTCGCTTCCCAGTTCATATGAGTCACTCAGGGACTCGTTGTGCGCGGGTAGGGACACTATTAGTGTCGAGACCGTTATCTCAGCCCTTCAATCGAAGGCCATGAGACAGAAAAGCGGTGATACTAATTCCTCCTCCGAAGCACTGTTTATGAGAGGAAGGAATTTTGAGCGAGATGAAGGATCGTTGCATTCTCGATCCAAATCGAAGGGCAAAGGCAAGGGTAAGTTGAAGTGTTGGGGATGTGGCCAAGTTGGGCACATGAAGAAGGACTGCAAGAGTCCTAAATATAAGAAGGAGAAGTCAGGTGATTCTTCTAGGGAAGCCAATGCCGCTAAAGTTGAGGAAGATGGTAGTAATGTGTGTGAGGTCTTGACGGTGTCAAAGGCTGGATCTCTCTGTGATGAGTGGATCATGGACTCCGGGGCCTCGTATCACATGTGCCCAAATAGGAGTGTCTTTACTTCTTATAGGGAGTATGAGGAAGACTCGGTATTTCTAGGCGATGACTACGCCTACAAGGTTATGGGGATTGGTACTGTTGTAGGCAAATATAGTCTGATTAAGAGGTGAAGGATCGCGGCAATGTGGATGCGAGCAGCTCGGCTCATGCTCACTAGAAGAGGTCGCATTCCCCGGATGCGAGCAGCTCGGCTCGTGCTCACTAGAAGAGGTCGCATTCCCCGGATGCGAGCAGCTCTGCTCGGGCTCGTTAGAAGGGGTCGCATCTCCTGGATGCGGCAGCTCTGCTCGGGCTCGTTAGAAGGGGTCGCATCTCTTGGATGCGAGCAGCTCTGCTCGGGCTCGTCAGGAGGGGTCGCACATCACGAATGCGAGCATCCCTGACACAAGCAGCTCCCGACGTCAGAATAGTCCTGAGTCTTTTGGTTCGGATGGTCTTCATACTTCCAGCATCCGGTTCTCGTCGAGCGGCTTGTTCAATCCCTCTGCGACACCAAGCAGAGTTACATCCAGCGCGGCGGTTTTCTTCCTTTCGGCTCTCTTTCCTTTTCGGTAGCTATGACTCCAACTACGAGCAATCAGCACTATTACCATGTCGATCAGCGGCCTGTATAGGTCGATCTTTGGGCTTATCTTCTTTGGTGGTTCCGAGTCTCAGGGGATTGCTATCAAGAAACGTGATTGCCGGAAGGAGTTATTGGGTTATGCCTCTAAGGATAAGGATCTTGTCCCACGAAATCAGCGAGATTTCAGTATCGTACGCGACATCATCGGGATTTCGATATCTTACGTAACAAATTGGCTTGCTTCAGATCTATATAAGGGGGTGACTCCATTAAGAGAAAGGTACACACATAGAACATTCAATCTTTATCCCGTCTTACTTGGCTTTTTTTCTTCTTGCTTTGGCCTGACTTAAGCATCGGAGGGCTAACGGCTGGTCCCCAGCCACCCTTAGTTGCTATCTTCTTTCAGGTCTGGTGGTGAAAATCCCTGTTGGAGTGAAGGAGAAAAACCGGAGGATCTCGTTACAAAATCTGACATTAACAGTTTGGCGCCGTCTGTGGGAAGATCAAAATCAATCGTGCTAACCACCGATCAAACTCCTTCGGCGATGCCTCCTAAAAAGGCTGTTCATCCTTCAACTTCAAGACAGGCACCTCCTCCGCCTGATGAGACGGAATCCGTACCTGCCCTCCCACCTGCTCCGACGAATATCCCTCAAGGAGCCCCGAATATGCCATCAACAAACCCATTATTGGAGGCTTCTGGAAATCAAGATGATGTCCTACGTTTCCTCGGAAACACCCTCCTAACTCTGAACGCCGGAGTTCAGGCGCTGTCAAATCGGCTTGATCAGCACTTCCCTGAACCGCAAAGACAACCTTCCGAAGGGTTACCACCGCAACCCATACCAGTAGCTTCCAGACATTCTGTGGACGAACCACAGGTCCCACCACTCGGCGGCCATCCCCCTGTGCCGTCTCCACATTCTATACATTCCAGTTCGTCTCGACAACCTCAACCGCAAGGCTCCACCGCCGAAACATCTAGCTATACCCTACCATGGGAAGGAGATCTCAAAAGAATCCAAGATCGTTTTGATGTCATGGAACAGCGATACCAGGCAAATCGGCCATCTGCCGCCATGGCGGCGATACATCAATCTGAATCTCCCTTCACCAGCGAGGTCATGGAAGCCCCGTTACCCAGAAAGTATCGAGCACCTGTTATCGCTCCGTACACAGGAATTGGCGACCCTCTGGAGCATCTGGAAACATACAGGTCCCTCATGGAGTTGGAGGGACATGGTTCAGAAATCATATGTAGGGCTTTTCCCCTGACATTGAAGGATGCAGCTCGTACGTGGTTTCGGGGGTTAAAGCCCCGTTCCATCAGTTCCTTTTCTCAATTATCGGAGATATTTCTTTCTCAATTCATGGGAAGTATTCGCATTAAGAAGCCAGCCTCCCATCTGATGAATCTGAAACAGCAGCATAGGGAGACAATAAAGGAGTTCACAGTACGGTTCACTGCCGAAGCCGTTCAAACTGAGGGTTACACTGAAGAAAAGGGCCTTACAGCCCTCATTGCCGGAATAACGAGCGAGAAATTCAGGTTTGCCTTAGATAAAAGCCCGCCGAAAACTATGGCAGAATTCCAAGCCAAAGCTCAGAAATATATCAATGCAGAAGAAGTCGCATTGACACGCCATGGAGTACAAAGTAAGAAGCGCAAGCCAGAAGGAACCTCTTCTACAGATAAGAAATATCGTCGTGACCAGCGCGATCGTTCTCCCAGGAAGCCCTACTCTGGTAAATATCATAACTACACTCCTCTTAATCAGTCTCCTGAAAAGGTTCTAATGGAGATTAAACACAAGCCATATGTGAAGTGGCCTGCAAAGATCAAATCCGATCTCGAGAAGAGGGACAAGAGCAAGTTCTGTTACTTTCACAAAGATCACGGGCATAGGACCCAGGACTGCATCTCTCTACGAGACCATATCGAAGCCCTTATTCGAAAAGGCCATCTCCAGGATTACGTTGCTCGTAAAAATCGATCACCAGAAAGGGCGAAGACCTCATCTCGCCAAAAGGAACCACCTCATCATCAAACCGACCAAGAGGACGCTGAGCCCACGGGAGAAATCCGCACTATCGTCGGGGGACCAGCTTGTGGGGGTGACTCTCAAGCTTCAAGAAAAGCATACGCTCGGAAGGCGTCCAAAGAACCCCAGCAAATCTATTGGCTGGAACAAACGACCAGCTCATCGAAAGCGAGTCATCCTCCAATTTCTTTCACCCTCGAAGATGCAGCGGGAATTCACTTCCCTCATGAAGATTCTATCGTAGTCACATTGAAGGTATCAAATTATCTGACTCATCGAATTATGGTGGATACAGGTAGCTCAGCCGATATTCTGTACTTGGAGGCTTTCAACAAAATGGCACTATCCAGAAGCCTCCTCAAGCCAGTATCGACCCCTCTCGTCGGCTTTGGAGGGGAGGTAGTAACACCTGAAGGAAGCATCGATCTCCCAGTTACTTTTGGGGAGAGTCCAGCGAAGACCACCGTCTTCGTAAGCTTCCTCGTTGTGGATCGAAAATCAGCATATAACGCCATTTTGGGGCGGCCATCTCTAACTAAGGTTGGAGCGGCCTTGCACCCTTCATATCTATGTGTTAAATTTCCTACCCCAAACGGCATCGGGGTCGTGCGAGGAAGTCAGCAGGAGGCACGGTCCTGTTACCAGATAGCCCTCCAAGATCGAAAGAAGGCTCAAGCAACGCCCGTCATGGAAATAACTCAAGGATCACCCGACGTTCCCTCAACCACCTCGTTGGATCCGAGAGAAAATGCTCTGAAGTCGGGAACTCCGGGGGAGGAAACAGTGGCGATCCACCTGACCGAAGACGACCCATCTAAGATCGTGTACATCGGATCCTCCCTGACCAGTGTCCATCGTGAAGATTTGATCCGTTTCCTCACTGAATACAAGGATGTGTTTGCTTGGTCTCATAAAGATATGCCAGGCATCGATCCCAATGTCATCGCACATCGTCTCAACATTGACCCGAAGCATAAACCCGTACATCAGCTTCGACGTGCCTTTACTGCAGAAAGACAAATGGCAATCAAAACTGAAGTTGAGAAGCTGTTCGCGGCTAATTTCATAAAGGAAGTTGACTACCCAGCGTGGGTCGCAAACGTAGTTCTCGTCTGGAAAGCTAATGGCAAATGGAGGATGTGCGTCGACTATTCAGATTTGAACAAAGCATGTCCCAAAGATAGCTTTCCGACACCACGGATCGACCAGTTGGTCGACTCAACAGCTGGACATGCTCTCCTCAGCTTTATGGATGCTTATTCTGGTTACAACCAGATTATGATGCATCCACCTGATAGCCAGCATACTGCCTTCATCACAGATCGAGGACTATATTGCTACCAGGTAATGCCGTTCGGTCTTAAAAATGCAGGGGCCACTTATCAACGTCTTGTCAACAAAATATTCGCTGCTCAAATCGGTAGGAATATGGAAGTGTATGTTGACGATATGCTCGTGAAAAGCATCGTTGAAGATAACCACATTTCTGACCTTCGAGAAGCCTTTGATCTGATGAGGAAGTATCAAATGAAATTAAACCCAGAAAAATGCGCGTTTGGAGTGTCTGCAGGGAAATTTCTTGGGTTCATGGTTGGCCAGCGTGGAATTGAGGCGAATCCCGAAAAGATTAAAGCATTGATAGAGATGAAACCCCCCGTTACTCTGAAGGACGTCCAGCGTCTGGCTGGTCGCATCGCATCATTGAACAGGTTCATCTCGCGAGCATCTGACAAGTGCTTGCCCTTCTTCAAACTCCTTCGTGCAACGGCCAAGTCTGATTGGAAGTGGACACCTCAGTGTGAAGAAGCTTTTCAGCAACTGAAGCAATACATGAGCGCTCCCCCCATTTTATCTAAACCTGTAGCACATGAGCAACTCATTCTTTATTTATCTGTGTCTTCCACGGCCGTTAGCGCCGCTTTAATAAGAGAAGATTCCGGGGTGCAAAGGCCCGTTTATTATATCAGTCGAGCAATGGTCGATGCAGAAACTAGGTATTCTGATATGGAGAAACTGGCTCTAGCCTTAGTCACCGCGGCTCGAAAACTGCGACCATACTTTCAAGCCCATGCTATTTTAGTACCAACAAATCATCCACTACGACAAGTCCTTCAAAAACCTGAGGCTTCCGGGCGCTTAACTAAATGGGCGGTCGAGATCAGTGAGCATGATATCTCATTCTGTCCTAGGACCGCAGTCAAGGGCCAGGCCGTGGCTGACTTCATCGCCGAATTTACATATTCTTCTGAAGATAATGTCATGACCAGCGACCAGCCTCCTTGGTCGCTCTTCGTGGACGGGTCGTCGCGGGCCACTGGCAGTGGAGCGGGCCTGATTTTAGTGGCTCCCGACGGGTCGCATTTTCAATATGCTCTGCGTTTCGAATCACGTGTCTCTAATAATGAAGCAGAATATGAGGCCCTGATTGTTGGCCTCGAACTGGCCGTTGTCCTCGCAGTCCAGAATTTGATAATTCGTAGCGACTCCCAACTCATTGTCAACCAAGTTCTTGGCGAATTCGAAGCCAAAGAAGAAAGAATGGCCTTATACAAGTCTCGTGTCCTCATCCTGCTCGCCAAACTGAAGACTTATAAAATAATTCATATCCCTCGCGAGCAGAACCAACTTGCTGATTCCTTGGCAAAACTCGCTTCTGCACCAGAATCGGAGTTATCACATTCGATCCCCATCGAACACCGTCAGAACTTGAGTATCGACCAAGTGACTCTCGAGCAAGTTATATCGGTACAATCGTCTCCATGCTGGATGGATCCTATCATCCTTTATCTCAGAGATGGATACCTACCAGAAGACAAGAAAACTGCAAGACAAATTCGGCTTCGAGCTGCCAGGTACACCTTACAAGATGGAATATTGTTGCGAAAAAGCTTCTCCTTGCCTTATTTAAGGTGTCTTCATCCAGAAGAAGCACATCGTGTTCTAGATGAAGTACACCAGGGGGCATGTGGTAATCATCCCAGGGGGCGATCCCTAGCATATAAAGCGATGAGGCAAGGATATTATTGGCCTACTATGAAAGCAGACGCCATCGAATTTTCTAAAAAATGCGACAAGTGTCAACGATATCTACCTATACCTCGTGTACCGTCTGAGCGGATGACCCCAGTCGACAGCCCTTGGCCTTTTGCTCAGTGGGGGATCGATATCATCGGGCCCTTACCTATGGGAAAGGGACAGAATAGGTTCGCGATCGTGGCGGTTGATTATTTCACCAAATGGGCCGAGGCAGAACCATTAGCCAAAATTACTGAAAAACAAACTACTAAGTTTATGTGGAGAAATATCATATGTCACTTCGGACTTCCTCATACTATAATTACCGATAACGGAACGCAGTTCGACAACGCAGCCTTTGATGAATTTTGCGACAAATGGAAGATACGTAATCTCCGCACTTCTCCATATCATCCTCAGGCGAATGGGCAGGTCGAGGCAGTGAATAAGATCATAAAGCATCATTTAAAGACCAAGCTAGGTGAATGTAAAGGGGTGTGGCCAGAACTTCTGCCAGAAGTGTTATGGGCCTATAGAACCACGGCTTGTACATCGACAGGTGAAACTCCTTTCTCCTTAGCATTTGGTGTTGACGCAGTAGTACCAGTGGAAATTCAAGTGCCTTCATATCGAATCGAGCAGTATGATCTCGCGAGCAATCAGGAAAACCTCCGACTTCATCTCGATCTCTTGGAAGAGCGAAGAAATGCTTCCCAAGTACGAGTGGCAGCATATCAACAACGTATTGCTCGTTATTGGAATGCAAAGGTTCGGCCTAAATCCTTCCAGTTCGGAGATTTGGTCCTAAGGCAAAATCTTGGAGTTCCTGTTCGTTCATTGGATCCGAATTGGGAAGGCCCGTATCAGGTTATTAGGGTTGTGCGACCCGGTACTTATTATCTTGAAGACATGCAAGGGAAGCCTGTACGTCGCCCTTGACACGTGGAGCATTTGCTACGATACTACCCCTAGATTCGATGTAGTTTATTACAACGTTTTATGAATAAAGTGAAAGATATCTTTTGGCCGCTACTCCATTTATATGGACCTGAATAGCCCCGAAGAGAGTGCTTACACATCCTCTTGGCCAATTGCCTACCTTTGGTAGGACTGAAAGCGTTACTAGTTGGTTGCTCCTCCATTTACATGGACCTGAACAGCCTCGAAGAGAATGTATACCATCTCTTGACCAACCTTCTGCCCTTGGTAGAATCAAAATCTCAATCGATAGATCAGTCTATCTCAACGCGGACACGGTCGTATGACCCCCGGATTGAGTCTAGTTCATTTTCATGAGTTAGTTGCTCACGACTGGTGAGAGGAGGGATCGCACTCCGGAATGCGAGTACCGCAGCTCGTGCTCTAATCGCGAGCACCGCAGCTCGGGCTCGAATCGCAGTCGTATACCTTAATTTCGAGCACCACAGCTCGCGCTCGAATTGTGGTCATACCCCCTAAATGCGAGCAGCGCAGCTCGTGCTCGAATTAAAGGGTCGCATCTCTGATGAATCCATTTGAGATCAACATAAAGCAAAAATTGAAAGAAAAGGAGAATACATTACAGAAACGAATATTCATTCAAAAAGACCAAAAGGTCGAGACAATTACAGATTTCTTAAAAAAAAATAATAAATAAAAATACATGATATAGGAAGCTGCCGAGATCAAGGTTGGTCATCCTCATCTTGCGCAGGCTCGCGGCTCTCAGCTTCAGGACCACCCTCAGGAGCAGGAGGGGCATCTGTTGCCTCAGTGGCTTCGTTCTCAGCGGCAGCCCGTTCCTTAGCTGCAACCTCGAATGCCACCCTGTCGAACTCCTCAACGTTAAAAGTTGGAGCGATCATCTGCATAACTCTGACCGCGAAATCGCGACCAGCGATATACGCATCGTACCGCTCCTCATCGTAAAGTGGAGAAGTCCGGAACTCCTGAACTGCGCGAGGACCCTCATCAGATATCATTTGAACGAGGGCCACTCGCTCCTCTTCCCAGTGGATGGAATCATCCTTCAACTGGTGAAGTTGCTGCTGGGCTTCCTTGAGCTCCTGTTGGGTCTCCTCAAGCTTCTTCTGGATCTCCTCGAGCTTGGCCCGCGCATCCTTGAGCCATCCCTCAAGCTGGATCTTGTCCTGGCGGAAGATCTCCTTCTCCTTCTCGCTCTTGGTATGAATTTCTTGAAGCTTTGCGAGTTGGAGGTCCACTGACTGAAAACGCTCAGTCAGGGATTGGATCTTGACAAGGAGAATTTTCTTCTCTTCGTCTAGCTTGGAGATCTGAACCTCCAAGGCCTTCACCAAACGGTCCCTCCCTTGGACCTCGGCTTCCATGGTCTTCTTCTTCTTCTCCACATCCTCCACGCTGCGGCGGGCTGCTTCGACATCCCGTCTAACGCGGAGTGTGAGATCCAGGCTCTGAAACAAATAGAAAAAGAAGATTAGAATGCTAGTCGCCTAATAAAGTCCTGAAAAGATTGGTAGAAAGAGAAAAGGTTGTAACCTGAACCAGTCTCACTCCAATATCTGTAGAGAGAGCCTCTGGGCTTGGTTCAGGCAAACTCCCGAAGGAGTTGGGGGGAATGTTATCAAACATAAACTTGCATACAGGATGCAAGTGTGGGGGGATAACAAAAACCCCCGACCCGGAAGGTTGGGCCACCACCATCTCACCAGAGCCCGTCTCGCGAGCACCCACGGCACCCATAGAGGGCGTCGCAGACTCGCGAGCACCAGTAGGCTCGCATCTCATATCTTTAGAAGGGAGGCCCCCCTCCCTCCGATCGCCTTTCGGCGAATTATCAGCGACTTCAATCACCGGCTGGCCGCGAGCACCTGGCGGTGGGGTCGCAGTAGCCGGAGGGGGCACGACAGATAGAGGGGTCGCGATAACCGGAGGGGTCGCAGTCGTACGAGAAGTCGTAGCGACCCCACCTGAACCGATCCCTCGCGGTTGAGGACCGCGAGCAGACCCCTCTGCGGGAGTGGGCGCATTAGAAGGACCCCCCGCAGTCTTCTTTTGCCTCTTCGAGGCTGCACCCTTCAGACGGGGAAGTGCCCCCAGTGCACCTCTTTTATCTCCCACGTTCGCCATTTCGTCTTGAGAGATTAAACCCGCTGCACAGAGACAGTGAGGCTCTAGAGCAGCGTTGACGTGGCGTGCGGACGCAGGGAGCTTGTAGACCTTGACGAGTTTCTCGTTGAGCCCTCCTCGCAGATTGGGCTTCACACCAATTGGGATTCCTGCGAGCAAAAAAGAAGGTTCGTTAAAACGTCAAAGTAGTAAAGTTATTGTTTCTGTCGGACAAATAAAACGAGCACTTGACCCACCTTCGCCAAAATGGCGATTAACGTTATGGCCTTTGGGGTCAGAGCCCATTTCGGACTCCCAGTTTCCGGAGACGTAGAACCACTTCTTTCTCCATCCCGGGCAGTTGGAAGAAGGGTTCCCCAAAATGAAGTTATTTCGGTGCCAGAAGCAGAGGTAGTACCAACCCTCGCTAGCTGACGCCTTCTTCAGCTGGAATAACCTCAAAAATTCCTGAGCGGTTAACTCCTCGTTACCCGCCTGCTTCCAAAGGGTGAAAGCACTCAAAAGAACCCGCCAGCCGTTAACTATAAGTTGGCCCGGGGCAATCTTATAGAGGCGGAGGAAATTTCGAATGAAGGGGTGGAGGGGGAGACGTACGCCTACTTTGAAAAAGTATTCATAAACTGCCACACACCCAGGCGGTGGTGCATCGGCTGTCTCCCCTTTCTCGGGCAATCTGAATATAACAGAGTCCGGCACTCTGTATGCCTCTCTAAGGCTAGAGAGCCTCTCCTCCGTCAAGATAGAAGAATATCCGGAGGCAGAATATCTACCAGCCGGTACTCTGGCATTATTTGATTCGGAAGAATCAGGGGTGTGATCTCCCAAGGGAACAATCTCTTCATCTGAGGACCCCGCCATCGCAAGAAGGAAAGCAAGAAAGAAAGATGAAGGAAACAGAGATGAAGGGAGAAAGTTGGAGAAAAACTACCTCTGTGAAGAGGTTTTTCGCACCAGAAGCAAAGGAAGAAGAAGAAATTGCACCAGAAGCAAAGGAAGAAGAAGAAATCGCACCAGAAGCAAAGGAAGAAGAAGAAAGCAGGAGCGCCGCAGCAGAGAAATTCGAAAATGAAAGAATTTTCTTCTAAGTCCGGTATTTATACGCAATCATTCCGTTTGATTTGCTGGACACGCGGCAGTTTCTCATTCGGCGCGCCAGACGAACGGACGCTAGCATTAAATACGGAAACACGTGGCGCCCGACGCTTCATCTCTAGCGGCAGAAAAAGCTGCGTGAAAGCTGGCCACCATAAATGCGGAAGCACGTTAAGTGAATCATGCGCGATTGTCTCCCAGCACCTAGCTCTCAACACAAGCAAACCCTTGGCATAGTTCCTCAATATCAAGGGTTTGGGGGGCATCTGTTGTAGGCAAATATAGTCTGATTAAGAGGTGAAGGATCGCGGTAATGTGGATGCGAGCAGCTCGGCTCATGCTCACTAGAAGAGGTCGCATTCCCCGGATGCGAGCAGCTCGGCTTGTGCTCACTAGAAGAGGTCGCATTCCCCGGATGCGAGCAGCTCTGCTCGGGCTCGTTAGAAGGGGTCGCATCTCCTGGATGCGAGCAGCTCTGCTCGGGCTCGTTAGAAGGGGTCGCATCTCTTGGATGCGAGCAGCTCTGCTCGGGCTCGTCAGGAGGGGTCGCACATCACGAATGCGAGCATCCCTGACACAAGCAGCTCCCGACGTCAGAATAGTCCTGAGTCTTTTGGTTCGGATGGTCTTCATACTTCCAGCATCCGGTTCTCGTCGAGCGGCTTGTTCAATCCCTCTGCGACACCAAGCAGAGTTACATCCAGCGCGGCGGTTTTCTTCCTTTCGGCTCTCTTTCCTTTTCGGTAGCTATGACTCCAACTACGAGCAATCAGCACTATTACCATGTCGATCAGCAGCCTGTATAGGTCGGTCTTTGGGCTTATCTTCTTTGGTGGTTCCGAGTCTCAGGGGATTGCTATCAAGAAACGTGATTGCCGGAAGGAGTTATTGGGTTAGATACTGCCTCTAAGGATAAGGATCTTGTCCCACGAAATCAGCGAGATTTCAGTATCGTACGCGACATCATCGGGATTTCGATATCTTACGTAACAAATTGGCTTGCTTCAGATCTATATAAGGGGGTGACTCCATTAAGAGAAAGGTACACACATAGAACATTCAATCTCTATCCCGTCTTACTTGGCTTCTTTTCTTCTTGCTTTGGCCTGACTTAAGCATCGGAGGGCTAACGGCTGGTCCCCAGCCACCCTTAGTTGCTATCTTCTTTCAGGTCTGGTGGTGAAAATCCCTGTTGGAGTGAAGGAGAAAAACCGGAGGATCTCGTTACAAAATCTGACATTAACAGGTACAATGCACATCAAGATGTTCGATGAGATCGAATGGACCTTGACGGAGGTAAGGCATGTTCCAAGGTTGAGAAAGAATTTGATCTCCCTTGGTGCACTCGAAGCATTGGGGTGCAAGTTCACCAGTTTTGATCGATTCTGCAAAGTTTCAAAGGGGGCCCTTATAATTATGAAGGGACAGAGGCATGGTAACATTTACAGGCTGATTGGAAGCACTTCAGTAGATGGAGCTGCAGCGACTGTAGCGGATTTCATTGCACGTATGTGGCATGCACGCTTAGGTCACATGAGCGAGCGGGGCATGAAGGTACTCTCTGAACGATATTTGATTCATTCCTTTAAATCTGTAGAATTTAGTATATGTGAACATTGCATGTATGGGAAATAGTCTAGATTGTCATTTAAAGGGGGAAACATGTATATAAAATGGTGCTTGATTATGTCCATTTCGATATATGGGGGCCGTCGCCCGTTATTTCTGTTGGGGTTTCATCGTGGTTCGTGTCGTTTATTGATGACTATAGCAGGAAGGTTTGAGTTTATTTTTTGAAAAATAAATTCGATGTCTTCATGACCTTCAAGTATTGGAAGGCGATGGTGAAAAATCAGTCAGGCCAAAAATTGAAAATTTTGAGAATCGATAATGGAGATGAGTTCACTTTTAGGGAATTTAACATATATTATAAAGAGGAGGGGATCGTGAGGCACAACACAGTGAGCCACACGCCAGAGCAGATGAATCAGACTCTCTTGGAGAGAACTTGATCCATGATTAGTAATGATGGGTTGGGCAAAGAGCTATGGACTGAGGCCATTAACACGGCTTGTTACTTAATAAATCGGTCACCTCTATGGCAATTGAATGTAAAATCCCTTATGAAGTGTGGAGTGGCCATATGCTAGACTACTCAAGTCTGCGAGTCTTTGGTTGTGAGGCTTACTCTCATGTACCGTCAGTTGAGAGAGATAAGCTAAACCATAGGGCCAGAAAATGGATCTTTGTTGGCTATAGTGATGCTGTGAAGGGATATCGAATATATGACCCTGTCACACGGAAGATTACCCTGAGCCGTGATGTCAAGTTTGATGAGGGGTATTTATTCCGTAAGAATGCTACAAAGGAACCAGAAACATCAGAACAGGTTGATACTCATGAGGACAGAGATGAGACACGGGCCGATATTGAGGCGCAGACAGAGGTACAGAATCAAGTGGAGCAGTCACCTGTGCGAAAAAATCAACCCAGGGATCGCAGGTTACCGGCAAGGTATAGGGATGACTCGAACGTTGCATTCGCTCTCATTACAGATGAGAGAGATCCGTCTAACTTTGAGGAAGCACTACAAGATGTAGATGCCGAGAAGTGGAAGACGACAATGCAAGACGAGATGGACTCCTTGTACAAGAATGAGACTTGGGAGCTTGTGGAGCTTCTAGTGGGCCAAAAGCGATAGGGTGTAAGTGAATTTTTTAGAAGAAACGGGATAGATACAAGGCAAGATTAGTAGCTAAAGGTTATGCTTAGCGTGAAAGCGTAGACTTCAGTGAGATTTTTGCATTGGTTGTGAAGCAAGTATCTATCAGGTTCGTGTTGGCGCTGGTTGCCCAATACGACCTCGAGTTGGAATAGATGGATGTGAAGACTACTTCCCTGCATGGGGAATTGGAAGAGCAGATATACATAGTGCAACCAGAAGGTTATACAGTGCAAGGGGCCGAGAATAAGGTTTGCAGGTTGAGGAGATCGTTGTATGATCTCAAACAGTCACCTAGGCAGTAGTACAAGAAATTTGATTCCTTCATGATGAGTCAGGGCTTTACCAGGAGCGAGTACGATCATTGTGTTTATTTCAAGACACTTATTGATGAGAAGTTTCTCATACTGGTGTTGTACATCAATGACATGCTTATTGCCTGTCATAGCATGTCTGACATCGATGTGTTGAAGACTCAACTTTCAAGGACATTTGAGATGAAGGATCTGGGGGCTGCAAAGAGGGTTATTGGCATAGACATTCATAGAGACAGGAAGAGGAGCAGGTTGTGGTTATCTCAGAAGGAATACCTTGAGAAGTTATTGAGAAAGTACGAGATGGAAAAGTCCAAACCAGTCAGCATTCCTCACGCGGCTCACTTCAAGCTTTCTTCTGAACAGTGTCCCAAGACAGATGAAGAAAAGCGTGTTATGCCTCATGTGCTTTATTCAAGTGCTGTGGGCAGTTTAATGTATGCCATGGTCTGTACAAGACCAGATATCTCACAGGTTATGAGTGTTGTAAGCCGATTCATGTCTAACCTGGGCAACCAACATTGAGAAGCTGTGAAATGGCTACTTTAATACATTCGGGGTACGCAGGATTACGTCTTGACATTTGAGAAGTCCGAGGACAAGTTGGCTGGTTACGTCGATTCTGACTACGCAAGTAGTGTGGACAATAGGAGATCACTTCAGGGTACTCGTTTGTATTAGCGGGTGGAGCGATTAGTTGGATGTCTAAGCTTTAGTCTGTGGTGGCTCTTTTCACTATTGAAGCTGAGTATATGGTAGTGACAGAAGCTTTCAAGGAAACTGTTTGGTTGAAAGGGATGATAAATCAGTTGGGGCTTCAGCAGGAAGCCGTGCCAGTTAATTATGATAGCTCAAGTGCTATAAATTTGGCTAAAAATTTTGTTTATCACTCACGTACTAAACACATTGATGTGCGTCACAATTTTATTCGACAGGTGTTTGAGGAAGGAGATGTGACTCTAGACAAGATTCACACTAGCGTGAATCCGGCGGATATGCTGAACAAGGTGGTCCCTACAGAGAAGTTCAAGTTCTGCGTAACTTCTCTGGGATTGGCGAAGGCTTGATGAAGACGTAGTGATGCATGAGAAGCGGCGACTATGATTGATGATGAGTTGGTTCTTTGAAGAGTAGAAGAGATGGTTCAAAGTGTAATAATGCCTTGGTGGAGTTCATTGTGAAGGCCTCATTACTGTGCGTTAATAGAGCCCACCGACCGGTCGCTCGACCGGTCGGCCAGTGGACAGATTGTGCAGTTTTGAGTCCAAACTCTTTGGACGTTTTTTGGACTTTTGAGACCGGTCGCCAAACCGGTCGGTCTGGGGACAGGTCTGAGTTGAGGCAGTGGGCACGAAACCTCTTTGGACTATGTGCGACCGGTCTGCAGTCTGCGAAATTTATAGTGTTGTGCGGTTTTCGCGCTACTTGTTTCTATTTTCGGGTTTTCTCTTATATATATGTTTCCTAATCATGCTAGACCTTATGCTAAGCAATACCTAGTTGTTCTAAACGGGATTATGATTATTGGGAGAGAGGAATTGAGAGTTTGTGTGCCTTGTTCATCTGTGCGATCTACTCGGGTACTTCTAGCTCTGTAATCATCTGAATTCATAGCGGAAGGTTTCGCTTTGTGCCATGATTTTTTCCTGCAAGGGTTTTCCACGTAAAATTCGTTTGCTTTTGCATTGATTGCTTATGTGGCTATGTGGTGATTGTTTGATCTTCTTCGGTGCTTCCGCTGACTGGATTTCCAGCAGAAACAACGATGATAAAGAAATAGGACATTAATTAGCAATCTATGTTGCCAACCCAACAACCTGATCCATCCGACAATCACATCTGTAGTACGTTTAAGAGATTCAAAGAGAAGTAGAGAGGGAGAAAGGGCAGTGAAGGATAGAAATTTACATTGGATTAAATACCATTGAACTGTGGTAAATAACATTTCACCATGGTAAATGAGGGCGCGGATTAGCTACTGACAAGTTGAGTAGCGAATAAGGCTACTGAAGTGACGTCACCATGTTTTATGGACCCCAACATGATGTATGTGTTACATCCACACTGTCCATCCATTTGGAGAAACTGATTTAGGGCATGACTCAAAGAATGAAGCAGATCCAAAGCTCAAGTGGACCCTACCACAAAAAACAGCGGGGACAATGACTTCCACTGTTGAAAACTTCTTAGGGACTACAGAAGTTTTCGATCAATCTGATATTTGTGTTTCCCTTTCTCCATGTCTATGTGAACTTATGAACAGGTTGGATCTCAAATAAATATCATGGTGGGCCTAGGAAGTTTCCAATGGTGGATGTCATTGTCCCCACTGTTTTCTGTGGTTGTGTCCACTTGAGCTTTGGATCTGCTTCATTCTTTGAGTCATGCGCTAAATCAGTTTCTCCAAATGGATGGACGGTGTGGATGTAACACATACATCATGTTGGGGTCCACGAAACATGTTGACGTCACTTCAGTAGCGTTATTCGCTACTCAACCTGTTAGTAGCTAATCCGTGCCCGGTAAATGAGGAGAAAGTGGGTGCTTTTAATGATAATAACTTTGGTAGGTGGGGGAATTTACAATCAGCATTTTGGCGATCCCTAAAATACCATGTGAAATATATATGGCTTCCTTATGGTGAGGGCTTATTTCACTAATAGTGCAAAAGGTAAGTAGTTATATAAAATATTTTAAAAAGAGGCGGTTTTTGGTCAATGCACTAAATAGTAGGGGGTTATATAGAGAAATTCCTTTTTATTCATCCATCACGGCGTCACTCTATCTACATGGGTGAATCCAATCACTGTTTTATTCTCAAAACGAGAGCCATCCGACCCGATGTATGGATGGATCCAATCGACACAACACTCCAATAAACACACATCTGAGTGTACGTTTTGGGTCCCACATGCTAAAGGTTTTAAACGTGGCTACTCGGGCCGGTTTATGTAGCTTTGGATCAAGTTGTAGTCAAGTAAGGGGTAACTAGCTTGTCGCGTTGAACCGTATTGTCTGAGTTGAAACAGACAAGTCGCGTCCGACTCCTTCGACTAGCGCTGGTAAGTTTGGTAGGGGCCAACTTGATGTTCGTAAGAAATCCACCCTATCTATTCATTTTGCGAGATTATTTTAAAGCATGCAACCAAAAGTTAGGTGGATCCAAAACTCAAGTGGACCACATGAGAGGAAATAGTGGGAAATAAATGCCTAGTGCTGAAACCTTCCTTGACTTCACCTTGATGTTTATAAACCATCTCAACTGTTTATAAGTTCATTCCCATGAGGATAAACTGAAAAAAGAAAAAAAAAACAAAAAGAAAAATAAAAAAACCATAATACAAAACTTTTGTGTAGCTGTATGAATGTTTCAATGGTAGGCACTTAATCGCCACTGTTTCCTTTGGTATGTACCACTTGAGTTTTGCATATAGCTTTGTTTTCGTCTCATCTCTTAAAATGATCTTGCAAAACGGATGGTTCGGGTGAATTTCTCACAAACATCAATGTCGCCCCACCTAACTTTTGGATGTCGGTCACATGCAGCGTGAGCTTCCTTTTTTTTTTTTTGTTTTGTTTTTAGACTGATCGACGCTATGCACACGTGCACTACTTTGGCACACGTGTCACCAGTAGCATCTCGAGTCTCGTTACCCTGGTAGCACTTTAGTGCTACCCTTATCGTTGCCACCTTAACGATGTAGTGTGTATCCACAACGGCCATCCGTTTTTTCATCTCAGTTTAGGAGGATATTAGGCAGATCTAAATATCAGGTTGACCACACTAAAGGAAATAGTGATGAATGACCGCCCACCATTGAAAACTTTCTAGGGCCACAATAATGCTAACAGTAATATTTCCTTTTCCATCCAACCCGTTGATAAGTTCAACTGGATCTTGATAAAAGGAAAATATAAATATCAGATTGATCCAAAACTTTTGTGGCCCTCAAAAAGCTTTCAATGATCATCTTCCACTGTTTTTCAGTGGTGTGGTCCACCTGAGAGTTGTATCTATTTAATTTTTGGAATCACATTCTAAAATGATATTGCAAAACGGATTGAAGGCATGGATATATAAAAAATTCACCGAGCCGCCCGCTAATGTGTTACCCGAGTAAGACCTAATCCGCTCCCACGCGGTGGACGGTATCTTACCGACGGAAATACCCTTTACCAAATCCGTGGGACCCACCCTGTTGTTTTTGTAAAATCCACTCCGTATATCAGGTTATATCCTCTATGTTAGGTCTTTATGCAAAAATTTAACTAAATCCGCTACTCAGATGCTTCATAACATATGTTAAAATGGGATGGGATGCCAACCCTAGGTTGGTGTGTGGGGCCATCGGGGTGTCTATATTTCATCAAAACCGTTAATCAGGTGTCACTCACCTCACAAGGTGAAGAGAATACACAAAAATCAACCTGATTCAAAACTCATGCAGGCCTCAAAGAGTTAGCTTACAAGTTTTGGTAGAAATTTGACATTATTACCATTGTTTGGTCCATATGAGTTCTTAATCAGCTTATTTTCTGTATGTACGGTAAAAACAATGTCACCCATCTGATGGACGAAGTGGATTTTAAATACACATCATGGTGGACCCTAGAAAGCTTAGGGTGTTTTACGCGCTGCATACACCATGTGTCGTAGATGATTCCGACCCCATCCTTCTATTGGGGATTTTTACTGCAATAGTGGTATGGCTATTTTTACTAAATGTTTAATTTCTCGTCTGATTCATCCTTTTCGGCTTTTTGACGAGAAATTGAAAATTGATGGTGGAAAATACTCCTCCGGCCGATTCCCCTAGGCCTTATGGATTCCCCCAGCGGTAGGGTGCCAAAAAAATATCCGGACGAGAAATTGAACATTTTAGTAAAAATAACCACACCTCAGGGCTATTGCAGTAAAAATCCCCTTCCTCGTGAACGTCACCGAGATGGAAGGGACCGCCGTGGAAGGATATCTCAGCACCAATTGTCAAGCCTCGGGTCTCGACAAAGGAGACGACGCCTACAACGTGCTTTTGCCACAATTTACCAAGCTGAGGCTATGATCATCTGTGGCTTCTATAAATTCCAATCCAGACCGTTGGATCTATGGCCCCAGTTTGGTGGAGTATCATCGATCAAGAAATTCTAACCGTCCACTTGTTTATCATGAAATGGATGGATTAAAAGGAAATTGTTGACAATTTGAGCTCATCTAGCAAAATTAGGTGGTTAAGGCCATTCGATCAGTATCAACTTTCGGATATGCTTCTTAAACAGTGGGGTCGACAATCTTGACGGTCTAGATTGATGTACGTGTGCGGCATGTGTACAACGGTAGAGGAGTTCGAGAGCTTATCAAATTGCGACAAAATATCTCGACTTTCAAAGTCTAAGTCAAACTCGAGCTTTTCGAGTACTGAGTGAGAACTGAGACGTGCTATAGCTATTCGCGCGATGCTCGCACGCGTACCAACACCGGCGCGTATTCGAGTTCATATCCATTCATTAGGTCAGTCAATCAGGCAGGCTAGAAAAAATGGATGATGACGAGGGACGCGGATTGCCTCCTGCCCCCGCCCGAATGCATTACCGTCGCGCAGACCTATGGAGGGGCCCACCGTGATGTATCCGTCTATCCACTCTGTCCATTCATTTTATAAGATCAATTTAAGATGTGACTCTAAAAAGGATGAACCTCCAACGCTCAAATGATGTATCCGTTTATTTAGTATGATAGTGATGATATCACCAGGTTCCATCACTATTTGGTGTGACCCACTTAGATATGTTTAATTTTTAAGCCCATATTCTAACACGATCTCATAAAATGGATGGACAGAGTGGATAAACGGAAACGATACATCACGGTGGGCCCCTCTGCAGGTCTGCCCGGACGGTAAGGGGCATAGAGGATAATTCAACATGTACCCGTCGGCCACCTGAATTTCTGAACTACTTCGTTCTTAGGTCAGGAAATGTCAGTCGGACCGCACTCGATGACCGGCTCAGAGCCCGCACAAACATGCCACATCAGCACGTGCACCGAGGTGGGTGGATCCCTGATTATGGGCCCACCGTTATGTATTTTAAATACAACCAAGCCATCCATCCGTTTTGTTAGCTCACTTGAGGGCATGAGCGAAAAAATTTAAGGAGATCCAAATCTCAGGTGGACCACATCACAGGAAACGGTGCTGATTGACCATTAAAAATATATTGGGGGCTACAAAACTTTTATATTTTAAGCTGATATTTATGTGGTCCCTTCATCCAGGTCTTGGTGACCTTATCAACAGGTTGGATGGAAAATAAATATTCTGGTGGGCCCCATGAAGGATTTAATGGTGGGTATTAAATCAACACTGTTTCTTGTTGTATGGCCCACCTAAGATTTTGATCTACTTAATTTTTGGAATCATGTACTGGAAAGAGATGTAAAAAAGGATGGACGGCATTGATGTAAGGAAAATATATCACAGCGGCCCCACAGTCCGGGATCCATCTACCTCTTCGGATCCGGGAATCCACCGAAGCCGCGCCCCTCTTCAATCTCTGCTCGCGCGAATCGCCTCTGCGCTTTACATATCGATTTCCAATATACAATTGCCTCTGTTACCGCTCAGGATTAATCGCGCATAGCCAGTCATCGGTGTCCGCGTGCTGAAATAATCCGATCATTTTAACCGTCCATGTTATCTTTACTACTAAGATAATCTACTATTCCAAAATCACAGTTCAATCGTAACTTTTGAATGGTAGACTTGAATGAGAGCCATTGAAAATTTTCTTTTCATTGTTCTGAACTCATCCACAGAAGTGATAGTCGAAATCATCGTTCATTGTAAGCTTCTTCCAATGGTCCTTATAGGATAGATTCCAAAACATGGACAGCTCCGATCACTGGATTACTCAGCAACTGGGCCCCAATGAGCTGCGACAAATGCTGAATTTTGAGTCGCGACAGACGCAAAACGAATTCCACGGTAGATAAAAGAAGAAGAAGGAACTCGAGGGCGCAGGTTAATAAACAAACTCCCCATCGCTTTCGTTAGAATCAATCCCTCCGCCTTCCCTGGAAAATCTACGTTTCTCCATATCTCTTATAAAAACCCTCCTTCAAATTCCCTTTCCAGATCTCACCTGACATCCCATTTCCGGCAGAAAATCCAAGCTAGGGTTTCTATAATTTCTATCATGCATTTGATCTGTTGATCGATCCGACGGAAGAGAAGGGAGATCGAAGGAAGGCGATCTTCGACCGTTGATCGTCAGTTGATCAATGGACGTGGAGAAATCGTCTCTCTGCAACTGCGTCGTGAATTTCCTTCTCCAGGAGAACTACTTGCTTTCTGCCTTCGAGCTGCTCCACGAGCTGCTCGACGATGGCCGCGATGCCCAGGCGATCCGCCTCAAGGAGTTCTTTGCAGATCCTTCCCAGTTCCCGCCCGATCAGATCGCCCGCTTCAACAGCCTCCGGGGTAATCAGTCTCTGCAAGCTTTTCCTTCTGTCGCCCTTCTGTTTATTTTATTAAATAAATTTGATCCGTTCATGTATTGCATAATGCGAATAATGTGATATACTGAAATTAAGTCATTAGCATTGATGATCTGATTGCCGTTACTAATGATCACCAGCTGGAATGATTAATTCAACTTCCCAGTCATCTCGTCTGTCCATGTGGCTTGATTGTAGAGTGATTCAAACCATTGTTCAGGTGGGCCCCACCTTTGAATAGAAGATTGCATAGGAGAGTAGAATCTTAGAGGCACCAAATGGCAAAATGACATCTTGTTCGTTCCTATGACAATTGCTTTTGAAATCAAGCTTATATGTGGAGTCCACCTCTCAATATCAGAGGAAAAGTAACTCCCAAGTTCTATGTTCTTCAAATGTCATTAAAAGGAGTTTGGTTCTCTAAGCCGACTTGTCATTGGCCCAGAAACTATAATGTGGTCTAACCATTTCATGAAAAATGGGGATGTTTTAGTGTACTTCTGACAAACATGAAAAGTCACCTAGAAATGATCTGATAACTTCAGCTTGAATTTTCAG
The DNA here is from genome assembly GCA_003013855.2 of Liriodendron chinense. Classification (NCBI taxonomy): domain Eukaryota; kingdom Viridiplantae; phylum Streptophyta; class Magnoliopsida; order Magnoliales; family Magnoliaceae; genus Liriodendron; species Liriodendron chinense. Next base: position 46,112 of record PVNU02000624.1, on the reverse strand, counting down.
AAGCAGCTGTCCTTTCAAAAGGGTTGCTTGGAAAATTGGTTGCATCTACTGAAAGAAGTTACTTGTTTAATTTAAACTATAGTTGCATGAAGTGTGAATCGAAGCGGCAGCAGATTCAGGTGCAGGAGCAGGGAAGTGCATGTTTCAAAATGTTATCAAGTATAACGGCTAGGAAGCAAGAGCTTGAGTTGAATCTGTGACTGAAAGTGGGAGCGTCACCTGGTCAGAAGGATCTGGCAACCAAGATTTAAACATATGGACACTATTCACCTGAGCAGAATTGTCTGTGTTTGATGAGCAAACCAGTTTACAAGATATAGCCCAGATTCTTTGGACACGGGTTCATCTAGATTGTTGGTTTAGCTGTTTCAATCTTTTTTTCTGGTACTGTTCTGCATTCATATTATGCATGTATTTCTAGGTGATAAGTTAAAGAAACACTGTTTGCAGATTTTATGTGCTGGAGTTGCATTTTCGCAAGCGGTATATTAGGACACAACATTGACTTGTGTCTTTTACTCAACTTTTCATGCAGCTTGATCAGCAATATCTAGCTTTATCATCTAGCACGCCTTACGATTGTGTTTTTTTAAGTGATTTACTCTTGAAAAATTAATGAAATATTAAAATATTTCTTTTATTTACTGTTGCAGTCGCAGATCCTCAGAGTTTGCTAGAAGAGAAAGAAATATTGGAAGAAAAATTGGCAATCAGTGAATATGAGCTTCGCTTAGCCCATGAGGACATTTTGAGGCTAAAAGCAGAGTTACAAAAGCGAATTGAATTCCCTTCCAGCGAACCAAGTGGTTAGGAATACCGTTCTTTGATCACGATTGTGTACACAATGTGCATTTTATACTTTGACTTGTATTAAACATGATAAATGGTCTTTTGTGGTGGTCTTTACTATCTTGCATGGAAGAACTACACTTTCCATTCAATTAGTATACATGATTGAAGTAGAAGAAGAGAAAATACAAGGAAAAAGCTGTATTACATACAATTGCACCTTCTATGAGTGTTGAACGCATTTTATTTGGTCATAAAAAAGGCTTCGTGGGATCCATATGAAAGTTTCCATAAATGTCTTCGATATAGATAGAAATGGCTCAAAATGCTTCTGTTACGTATTAGGCAAAATAATCAGCCTTAAATATGCATTGATCAGTTCAAATTTTCATGGATGTTTGATAATCTTGACACTATAAACAAGAGAATAAAAAACACAAGATCTAAATTTCTAAAATAGTAAAAAGACAAAAGTACCTAACCATCCTCTAATATCAATGAATCATCATCATCACCACCTAAGCTTTATCACAATTAATTGGAGTGGACTACATGAATCTTGTTCCCCTATTCCACTCTATAAAGGGCCATATGTTCAGTTAGACCATAGGTGATCAAGTCTTTTCTTATTACCTCCATCCGTGTCCTATTGGGAATTCCCCTTGCCCTTTTAGAGCCGCCAACTTGCACGAGTTCGCTCCTAATTGGCATGGTTCTTGGTCTCCGTTGTACATGACCATCTAAGTCTGCTTTCCATCATCTTATTACCTATTTGTGCTACTCTTAAGTACCCTCAAATGCATTCATTTCTAATTCTATCCTTGTCTTGCCACTCAACATCCTTATTTAAGCTACACTTCATCCTAAGAACATGTTGTTATGTAATTGCACAAATTTTGTCCCATAAGCTTGGCTAGTCTTGTAGCAATCCTATAATTTCCCTTTCAGTTTGAGCATTACACGATGATCAAATAAAACTCTAGAGGCACATCTCCATTTCTTCCACCTAGTTTGAATTCTATGGGCAACGTCTTTCTTAGTCTCTCCACACTCATAGATTATTGTCCTAGGGTATAAAAAATGGTCATTTTGGGAAACTTCTTAGTCAGCAATCTTAACTATTTCCTCATTTCATTCTTATTATTACTAAAATTGCATTCCATATACTCTGTTTTAGGATGACAACTTTTAGGACCCATTTGTTTTACCATTTACCATGGTAATTACTGGTAAATGGGAAATAATTGTTTACAATGGTAAATTCACTAAAACCGAGGTGAAGAAGAATGACATACATAAAGTTTGTGGGGCCTACCGTGATGTATTTTTTTATCCACGCCATCCATCTATTTTATCAGCTCATTTTAGGGCATGATCCAAAAAAGAGGCAAATCCAAAGTGCATGCAGACCACACCACATGCTATAGTGGGAATTTAACACTTACTGTTGAAAACTTCTTGGGGCCAAAAAAGTTTTGGCTCAAGATGCTATTTGTGTTTTTTGGTTCGCCCATGTCTTTTTGACCTTATGAATAGGTTGGATGACAAACACACATCACTATGGGCCCTACACAAAGTTCTACTTTTAACAATGGACATCATTATCCCCTCTATTTCCTATGGTGTGGTCCACCTGAACTTACAATCTGCCTCTTTTTTGGGCTCATGCCTAAAATGAGCTGTTAAAATGGATATACGGTGTGGATTAGACGCACATCATGATGGGAACCATGAATTTTACATAGGCACCAACATCTAGTGCAATCTCAGTTATTCAGCTGTAATTACCTTTGTATTTTCTCTCCAATCCAAACATGAATGAAAAGTAACCATTATGTGTTTACTGCCATTTACTGTGAACCAAAGAGGCCCTTAAATCCTTTAGATTATAAATTACTCCTCCATTAAACTAGCTCTGTGTTTACGCACACCCCTGTCTTGTCAATCAAAATTATGTCATCTACAAACAACATACACCATGGGATCTCTTCTTGCAAATGCTTTGTTAACTCGTCCATAACCAATGGGCTCAATGTTGACCCTTGGTGTAACCCTACCGTAATGGAAACTCAATTGTCTCTCCACTAGGGGTGCAACTCGAGCGAGTTGACTAGAGTCCAACCCGACCCTAAGAGGACCCAACCTACAACCCAACGTGGCCCAACCCGCAACCCAACCCAATTACATGTGATTCTTCCTCAGTTGTCCTAACCTGATCTAAATTTGCTCAACTGATCTGACACAATTGCTTGGGAAGCCTAGGAAGACGAACAACCTCTCGAAAAAATAATTGAGCAATCTTAAGAGCGTCTTCTGTATTCTAACATTATATGAAATGAGCCATCTTCGAATATTAGTTAATCACCGCAAATACTAAATGAACTTTCCGAATGGTGTTTGGCAAACTCAAAATAAAGTCCATGCTAACTTCTTCCCATGGAGCATGGGTGATCGGTAATGATTGATACAATCCACTGTTTTTTTTTAACCCTTAGCGAGTTAGCAAACCTTGCATAATTGTCAGACCTGCACGACATCTAATTTTAGACAAGGCCAAAAGCATCTATCTCTAAGGAGGGTTGGGATCTTATCATGGCCTAAGTGACCACTAAATCCACCGGCGTGTAATTCCCTCGCAACATATTCGCAGATGGACGTGGCAAGCAGGCAAAGCTATCCCCTGAAACATGTAGCCATCATAAATGTTGAAATGTGGGCGTTTCGCATGCTCTCCACTAAGAATGTATGGGCAAATACGTTTGAAATCCTTATCTTCCGCATACTCATGTCTTATATCTTCAAATCTCGGAACAACGATGGGCATTATGCACACGATTTCTCAAGACATCAATAAACATGATTGTCCTAGCCAACCTTGTGACGGATGACAAAGGAGAACTCCTGTAGATAAGTACTCATCTTCTGCTGAGAGTTTAAATACATGAGTACTTCATGATCATAGTGTAGGACAAACTTCTTGCCAACCAAATAGTGACACTAATGCCATAGAGTGAACAACGGCATAAAACTCCAAGTCATAAGTGGAGTACCATTGCTTCGCGTTGGAGACCTTCTCGCTGAAAAATGCTATTGGATGGCCTTTCTGATTGAGAACCCCACTAATGCCAATGTTTCAAGCATCAAAACTTACCTCAAATACCTTCTCAAAGTCTGGAAGGCACAAAACTGAAGTTTCGGTCATCTTACATTTGATCTTATCAAACGCTCTCGTTGCTGCACTTTTCCATCAAAACTTTCTTTGTTTCATGCAATTGGTGATCAGAGACATGATGTTGCTGAAGTTCTGCACTAAACGTTTGTAAAATGTGGCAAGGCCATGGAAACTACGGACTTCAGAGATAGTGGTAGGTATCGATCAATCAACAATCACTTCCACCTTGGCGACATCCACCTCTACACCTTACGACGAGACAATGTACCCTAAGAAGACCATAGATGTGCTAATGAAAGTGCACTTTTTAAGGTGGATGTAGAAGCGCTGGTGGCAAAGGACTCCAAAGGTAAGACCCTGATGATTGAGGCGCTTCTTCCTTGACTTACTATGAATAAGAATGTTCTCAAAGTAGACAAAGACAAACTTCCAATAAAGGGGTGCAATAACTGGGCCATGACACACATGAAAGTGCTACGTGCATTTATGAGATTGAATGGCATGACCAACCACTCGTAGAGACCGTCCTTCGTCTTAATTGTCGCCTTCCATTCATCACCAAGTCGTACGCGGATTTGGTTGTATCCACTGCGAAGATCAATATTGGAGAAGATGCTAGCACTTGGCATCAAATCCAGCATATTATCAAGCCAAAGAATGGAGAAGCAACACTTCACTGTGATTTTATTAATAGCTCGGCTGCCTATATACACTCCAACTTCCATTCTTCTTGGGGGGGGGGGGGGGGGGGGTAAGGAGGGTTGACACAACACATGGGTTTGGGGTTCTTGGATGTAGCCCTTTTAGCAACTTATCAACTTGACGCTTCAACTCGGCGTGCTCGGTTGGACTCATTCGGCACGCTGGTAAGTGAAGTAAGGATGTTCTGGAAACTAAATCTATTGCATGTTGAATATACCATAGTGGAGGCAACTTGTCAGGCAAATCATCAAGGATCAAATCTTAGAAGTCATGGAGCATAGGTTTGATTTTATTAGTAACACGCTCATCCTAATCAATAATAGGCTCTTGCACTTATTTTGTGATAGGAGCGAACCTAACTCATTTCTCTTTGCTCTCTTCTTTGAACTTCTGCATGGTGAGAACATGGGAGTTAGGATGGGCAATTGACGTCAACATGGGAGCATCGATGAAGGAGGTGACGTAGGTTGCAATGGGTGAAGGTGGATCTGACGACCTCGCTATAGGAAACTATGCGTGTTAGCTTCACCGTTGCTTTGTACTTTTCAATCAAAGAGCTAGGATCGCCCGAGAAGGATGTGAGTGACACTGTGGCATTTATCAGAATTATATCACATTAAATGTCGTCCTAATAGATGCTAATTTCCATGCAACTTTACATAGTTTTGGATGCCTTTTAGTTGGCAATTTAAGCTTATTAATTACCTCTTGTGAGATGATGTTCATCACACTGCCGCCATCGATGATCATGTTACGGATCCTACCATTTTACCTGCATACGGAAAATAGTGTTCCATCTCCAGTTTTCTTCTTCCTTGGTGGTGGTAAGGAGGTGGTGTATAATAAGAGTGTGATCTTCAACCTTAGCTTTGACTATGGTTTCAACTAAAGGATCATTTGGCTGTGATGCAGGCTCTACATAGGGTTGTTCCATCTTGATGTGCTCGTCATAACATTCAGGGCCGTCCTGGTAGTAGGGGTCCTCATTACTGCAATAATGGAGGTTCCTAGCTTGCGAACACTCATTAGAAAAATGTCTTTTCTGTCCGCAACAATAACAGTTAGCATCCCATCTTTCTTGCCTAAGGGGAGGATTAGGACCTTGCCTTCTAGTGGCATGTCCCTGCAGCATTGGTTGCCCCTGATATGAATTCTGTGGCAGAGGTCACTGCAAAGGTTGTGGTTGCCTTACAAGTGGAATTTGCATCTGTGGGCGCTATTGAAAAGAGTACGGAGGTGGTTGGTAGCCTTGTGGCAGAGTTCGGTTAAAATGTGGATCCGGACCTTTCCTCACAGAAGGTTCTCCAGCTAGAGAGCCAAAGTGTCAGATAGTATGCTACCGCAATTGTTGTTCAACCCGTCGAGCCTTCTGATGAACATCATCGACCGACTCGAAATCATACATGACCATCTCACGCTGTATGTCTCGGCATAACCTGCCCTGTAGCGGTTAGCTATTACGTAGTTCGTCTCTCTACAAGCTACAATGAATAAAAAGCTCATTGAACTTCTCAATGTAGTCATCCACAGATAAAGCTTCTTATTTGAACGCAAGGAGCTCCTGGAGAAGGGTATCCATGTAGTTTGAAGGCAAGTACTTACTTTCCAGCTTCTCTCTTGTGTCATCGTACCTGGGTCCTGGTGTTACTAGGGTGATCCATGATGATATTGTTGTTGTCAATGCTTCGCAACCCGATTATTATTGGGCCCGTTAGCATGAACTTAATAAAGGCTACTTGCTAGACATCATCCATGTCGTGCCATGCAAAATAATCATCAAGGTGACTTGTTGGACATCATCAATCGACAAAAGCCTTTGCATTAAGGTGATCCATGAAGTCTAGTCTCATACTTTGTTGGTGATATCATCTTTCTTAAGCATCTCTATCGAGGCGTCATGGGCTCTCTCTGCAAAGAGCCGTTACATGAAGTCATAAACAGACTCTCGATGACCAGTATCATTTTGATTCACTGAAGGTTCTACCTGGAACCCTGGTTGCAGATTTGGGTTACCATCAGGATCTCGGACGGAATTAGGTTGCTCTCCATGTTGTTCTCCACATAGCTGGTCAACAGCAGCTTCCAAGCTAGCTACCCTTGTGAATAGTTCGGTTATGCAATTGTCTCGCTGTTAATTAGTAAGCCTTCCTCAATAGATGTTATCACTACGAGTAGACATCGTATCAGGAGAGTGACATCGACAAAATAATAGACGGAATATTAAGAGGTTTTTGCTTTAGAATAGAAGATTGTTATTGGGCTGAGATTCTAGGCTTAGGCTGGATTTGGACTATTAATGGGTTGGATACATGCTGGATTTTGGGCTTTTAATGGGTTTTAATAGGGGCTGGATTTAGGCTAGGATATGGCTGATTTTTTGGGGCTTTTAATGGGCTGAAATCTGGCTGAATTTGTGCTATTATTGAGCTAGATTTTGGGCTTTTAATAGGCTGCAATAGAGCTAGATTTGGGCTGAATATGGGCAGTTTTTTTAGTATTTTAATGAGCTGGATTTTGGGAGGGTAGATGGCTGCTGAAAATATGTGTGGGAACATCGCTCTGATACCAATCTGGTGCAGTAGGCTGGGAAGGATATGCCTAAATGTAGGCATCTCCAAACAAAGCACAAGAATCACAAACATAGTAGAAACAATAACTAGAATTTTTATTCATTTCCAAGGTGTCTTGATGCTACTCATGCTAGGCTCTTAAATAAGCTTTGAGATGCACAAAGATGGAAGGTTCTTCATGTCATTGACAACTGATGATAGACTGCAAAAATGGAAAAAATAAATTAGAAAAATGTTTAATGGATAAAAAATACCTAATGAAATTTTATTGTATTTGATTTTGCATAGTTAGGTGCCTAATTAGGAGGCTTGGGTCTTCTTATTGATGGGTCAGCTGTGGGGCTTGGACTTGGGCCTCATAGGCTTGGCCCTGACCCATGGATCTTGGGCCCAATTTAGCCTACATCATGTTGTTGGTTAGGACCTTGGTGAAGACCTTCCTCTACTTATCCACATGCTCGAACTTCAGTCTCCAGATTCATTCCATGCCAGAGCTCTCCCACTTGATTAGTGAGTCTGCTAACCATATGTCAGTTGATCTACTCACCCTATGAATATGCGGATCCATTGAGTTACTTGTACAAACTCTTCCTATGTCACCCCTTTTGAAGTCATTAGAAGATGATATAGAGCCGAAATCCCCAACAATGACTCACTCTAATACCAAAATGGTGCAACCTGATTATTGATTTAATGAGATATAGATACTAGAATTGCAAAAATAGACAAGAGCACTAACAAGAATATTTGAGTAGAGAGGAAAGAACAACTTTATTGAAATTGAAATTCCTCACCACAACTTAAAGAAAAACTTAAAAACTTAGAAATGTGGAATTCTTACCTGCTACACCCACCTCGGAAAGACAATTCCTATGAATCTTTTAATGAAAATAACCCACCTATCAGATTGATTTCAAATTTAATTTATGTAAGATAATAGAAAAACTCATCAACAAAGATTTGGCCTCAAAATAGCAAAAACAAATCTACTAAATACCCTCAAAATCCTGAATCTTTATCTTCCACAAATGGTAGATGTGATCTCTGGCACTTAGGCCCTAAATTCTGCAACAAACAGCCCAAGATCAGCACATGTTGGGCCCTACGGTGGGTCAGGCCTACATCAGCATTGAAAATGCAACTGTGGTTGATATCACATGGTGGACCGATGGCCTACATCATGCATGCAAATTAAATTTTCTAGGATCTCTACATCAATCTACCATTGCAATACCCGGACTTAACAAAGTAGTATAATCATACTGCCTTATGTCTCATACTTGGATATCTACCATGGTTTACTTTTGTATTCATGTGATGTTTGCTATATTGGTGTTAGCTGCTAGAAACAACAAAAAATTAAAACCATTTTCACTGTGGGCATATTTTACAGGGTCTGAAGTAGCTGCTTCTTTAAGTGAAGGTCCCATTCGTCGAAAGGAGAGGGATGGTTCATTCTCTGATTTGGGACCTTTAAAAGACTCCGAGCGCAGACATCTTAACTGTGCTATAAAGGAATATCTGCTGTTTGCAGGATACCGGCTTACTGCTATGACATTTTATGAGGAGGTGGGTTAGAAGTACAACTGATCCATTTTTGCTTTACTATGCATACATGCCTTTTCAATGCAGATTCTGGATTCAGTCATTAACTCATGACACAGATTTGTCACGGAGGTGTTGACTTGAACCACTTAAGAAACATCTAAAAATAATTATTTAATATAGACTACCTCACCAGGACAAATATTGCATCTAAGCCTTATCTGAATTAATTGTATCAGCTACATGAATCCTGTTTTGCCATTCCACTCGATCAAGGGTCAGATGTTCAGTTAGACCATAGGTCATTGTCTTTTCTTAGCACCTCCATCCACGTCCTTTTGGGCGTTCCCCGTTGCCCTTTTAGAGGCTTCAACTGGTACCAACTCAATCCTGATAGGCATGGTTCTTGGTCACTATTGACCATCAAAGTTTACTTTACCCCATCTTATTACCTGTTGCCTATTGATGCTACTCCAAAATTCCCTCAAATGCATTTTTCATATCTATTTCTATCCTTCCTGGTCTTGCCACTCATCCATCTCAACATCCTCATTTCAGCTAAACTCATCCTATGAACATGTTGGTCCTTAACTGCCCAACATTCTGTCCCATAAAGCATGGCTGGTCTTATAGCTATCCTATAAATATTGTATCTGTAATTAATTTTCCAAATTTTTAGTTGTGCGGCATAAAGGATTTAATTAGGACTTCTGAAACACATGATGATACAATTATTTAGTACGAAATCTAAATTATGTTGCCTTCAATGTGATGATGTTATAGTTATCAAAACAGAGCTGTTCAGCAATGCATATACACACATGCACATGCACTTGGTGTATTTTCATATGCTCCATATATGCTGATCAAGTTTATTATTAGTATATAACATACTGTAAAAGAGCTTGAGCATGTAGCTAGTGTTAGACAGGGTGTGTTTCAATGTTGAGGTCTTGTGTTTGAGCCCATCTTACGTAGGGAAAAAAAACTGCTGGGTTATGGTATTAATAATCTGTCTTCGTCTCTTAGATGTGTCGGGCAGTGTTAAGTACTTTCTCATCTATTTACATTTTGGACGTTGGGTTATGGTGATTTAGTGGTTAATGAAGTACTTGCCATCAGATGGAAGATCTCTTCACTTGGTATAGTGATTAATGAAGTACTTACAGTCAGATGGAAGATCTCTTCACTTGGTATGCAACTATGCATGGACTCCACATTAGGGTTGCAACTCGGGCAGGTTGGGTTGGGTTGAGGGCCAAGCCAAGCTGACCCCACCTCAAGATGACCCAAGCTGCAAACTGACCTGATCCGAATTCCAATCTGAGGTGTCCGACCCGAACACAACCTGAATTCATATATACTTGATCCAACCTGACCTGAACTCGGGTTGACCTGAACACAAGTTTCAGCCCTACTCCAAATACATAAATCAATGATTTAGGTATAGGGGGTGTTTGTTTTGCTGTAAATGGAGGAAAATGCTTGTAAATGTTGGTGGATGGGTAATAATTACCATTTACTCATGTTTGGTGCGGATGGTAATTACCTCCTTGCAAAAGGCATTTGAAAATGATTGCCATAAGTTTGTGGGCCCCACTGTGATGTCTTTGATATATCCATGCCGTCCATACATTTTAGCTAAAAATTTTAGGTTATGACTTATGAGCCCCAAAATGAGGTAGATCCGAAACTCAAGTGGCCCACTCCATAGGAAATTGTGATTGTGAAAGGTTTTTAACGATAGGCGTTCAAACCACTCTTTCGTGTGGTGTGGTCCACTTGAGCTTTGAATCTACCTCAATTTTTGGATCATGCCCTAAAATCAATCGACAAATGGATGGACGGCGTGGATGAGCTACATATATCACAGTGGACCCCACATGAAATTAACACATTTCTCGATTTTAGTGTCCAAAAAGCAATCCATCACTGTCAACATAGAAAATAGTGTAGGAATTACCTTGGTAAGTAATCATTATTCATTTGCAGGTATTTACCAGAGGGAATTGGGAAACAAACACCCCCATAGTGAAATTGGATGGAGGGGATATGCGATAATTTATTTTTTGGAAAAGATTGTGGGTGCTCAATGTAAACAACAGTGTAGACATCTTCCACCATCCATGTGGATGGGAACCTTAACACGCACTTCAAAATGGACTTGAAACTTCAAACTTTGAAATGCTTATAAATTCTCACGAACCCTCTCTAAATGGTGTGATAATGTGTGAACCAACTCCCTTGTGCACCCTGGGTGCATTGGAATAGTGCTCTTTCTTACTTACTGCCACTGGGTTACATGCATAGATGGTTCGTTCTACTCAACCTTTAGGATATCTATAGAACCTGCACTAGCACTATAAAGAGGCTTCAGGCTCTGTTGCTTTTTTATGGTTTGTTTACGGAGCTTCTGAGTAATCACATAATGTGTTCATATGACTCCAAGGTAACATACCTACCTACTTTTGAGCTTTCAGTTGCATTACTTATTAGTAGGATCAGTGGCGTATTTCATGTACTAAGGAATGCAACTCTGAGGCAGATGGCCTTGCTAAGAATGGTGCATTAAGAGTCCTATTGGAAATCGTCTCCTTGGCTGTAACATTATTACCTTTTCCTCATAAATTTTCTTTAATGATGAAACAAAAGGTTTACTGCATAACTGGAGCTAGAGCTGTACCCTTACACCATGCGAAATCCATCTTATATTTTCCTCGATTATTGTGAATAAAATGATGAAGTAGCATTTATCATAATCTCATCAATACCTTTCGTGCAGGTCACAGACCAAAACCTAGATGTTTGGGAGAGCACACCTGCTCATGTACCAGATGCTCTGCGTCATTATTATTATGAATACCTTTCTACCACTGCAGAGGCTGCTGAGGTATTCTCAAACCCCCTAGGAACCGGCAAGTGCCACTTAAAAGGAATTTCTTAGAGGGATTGGAAACATTCTAATGTGCTTCTTTGGAAATCACAACTTTGTTTATCACAATACTATGTTTTTAGGCTCATGCATATTTCTCACCTTTTATAAATGATGTATCATGTGAAATATCTGACATGATGCACACCATGCATTGCATGATATGCTGTTGTCTTTACAATAGTTTTGTTGGATACTATATAATGTCTCTCAAATGAATTGATTTCCTCTATAACACCAGGTTTGCCCTCAGCCCTCACTTTGTCCAATTCCATCTGAAATTTAGAATCTCACTTAATAAATGCTGACCAAGGTTTACTTTCATGCCTCATAGTTTTATATTTTAATGCATATGACTAGAATTGTACTTCTTTGGCTGTTAGTTGGGACAAGCATACTACAATGATTTGAGAAACTTTCTCCCTTCATGTTCACAAGATAGCTTTTAGCATAAAGGATAGAAGAACTGGGATCCACAAACTGTTATTAGTCCTGCTCCCTTCTTATTCTTGCCTTGCTCGTCACAAATTCACAATAGGATTAGCTTTCAAAAGTCCTATAAATCTACCACCTTGATATATTCACAATAGGATTAGCTTTCAAAACTCCTATAAATCAACCAGCTTGATATATTCACAATAGGATTAGATTTAAAATTTCACTCATGTTTCATTTTTTTTCCCCATTTAAACCATGTGTTAACGCCAAAAATGGGTAACAGATGTTGATCAGGGACCAACTTTAGATCTTCGCCGCTAGATGGATTGAGTGGAGATAAACAATGCAGATGGTAGAACCTTCAAGCAATGGGACCTGATATCACAAAGAAAAGAATCGTGAGGGGGTGCCGGTCGTGCCGACGGAGGACCCTCCGATGCTTAAGTAAAAAAAAAGAGCATATGAACTTTACAGAATGTAATCGATTGTATCCAAGATGGTACCTTCAAGTTATACGGTAGGGTCCTTTTATAGATGATAAGGATCCGTGATCTCTGGCAGCGTATCCGTTGATTCTGTTTTGGGAGACGTATCTAGATGAGATATCTTCCCGGATGTACTTCCCGATTGGGAGAGATCACCCTTATTATGTTTGAGATCCCATATATCCCGGTAGTCTGTTATCCACGTATGACGGTATGTAGTGTGCTTGGGCCTGAGGACGTCTGGTGCGCCCAACAGTCAGTGTCAACAGTCTAGGCTGCTCGGATGGAGTGGTTGTCCTATGACAGGTGTTAGCATTGAAGGTTGAGACCTGACTAAGGTCTTAAGAATCCCGATCCGAGGACATCTAGTGTCCTCAGTTGAGTCGTTTTTTAGTTGGTCAGCTATATGGCAGACCTTCATGATTGAGGCCGAGGCCAAGGCTCTGACCAGGGCAGAGTTTGAGGGCTTTGCAAATCCTGAGGAGATAGCTAGGAAGGCGTTTGCTCTTCTCTGTGGCGCTTGGTATCCCGAGGAAGGGTCCTCACTTTCAATCCGAGGCTGAGTGGTCAAGAACTCATCTGATATTTGAGGCCGAGCCTGAGCCCTCGGTCCTCGCTCGTTGCTGAAGATAAGTGAGAAGGCTTCTCACCTTGAGCAACTTCGATCCTTTACTAACACACGCGATTAGTTGTCCTTAGTGGGCCATATACTGACGGTTGCGCATCTTCCACGTCATGATCAGGGACAGGCTCAAATTCTCCCATAACACCATGGAACCATGGAGGAAGCTTAGAAAGTCATTTTAGGCTAGTTCTAGACCTATTTTGGGATCAAAACAAATGATTTGACTGGGATTCGACAAATCAAAGCTAAGTGGACCTTTATGGGAAAAATCGGGTAGAAGTGTAAACCTTCACTTTTCTTTTTTTTTATTTTTTTTGTTCTCATCTTCTTCTTCTTCTTTCTTTTCTCTTTCTTTTTTCTTTTTTATTTTTTTGTAACAGGTCAAATTGACATACAACATTCTTGAATGGTCTCATACATATATGCATGTCCAAAATACAAAAAAAAAAAAAGAAAAGAAGAGAAAAAAGAAAAAAAGATGGATTCTTGGATCTCTTTTTTTTCTCTATTCCAACCCCCCCCCCCCCCCCCCCCCCCTCCCCCCCCCCCCCCCCCCCCCCCCGGTATTTTCCTTAATACTTTAGGTTTAAAAAAGAAAAAGAAAAAAGAAGAAGAAGGCCATTACAGGCTAATATGGGCCGATACCAATATATGACGCCCGTATTGTATCTTTTTTGGCTGGGCCAATATGCCGCCCCTTGATACTGTTATTCAGAACCATGGCCCAAATGAAGTGGTAGGTCGAGACACCAAGTACCAGCTGTAGTTGTATGTAGTTTGTGTGTGGAAATATGTTTCAAGCGTGTTGAATACCTGTTTATGCATCTGCAGAATCATAATGAAACTCAGACATCCAAAAGCTATCAGTTCTATTGGGTTGATTTTTCCACCAAAATTTACTGTTATAATTGATACAGATGAATTGCTGCTTGAGGCTATATAACACATCAAAATGACACAGCTATGCTCTGATGCTTGTCTTGCTGCAGGAGAAGATCGCAATACTCCGAGAAAGAGACTCATTAGTAAAAGAAAATGAGAGGCTTAATCGTGAAAAGGAGTCCTTGCTGAAAAACAAGGATCTGTCTGATGGTCAGATAATTGCGTTAACAAAGTCCTTGGAAGCTGTCCAGAAGGACCTCAAAGACAGGGAGAATCTGGTAGTTGTCTTTTATTGAACTGTTGTAGCATCTGAAATCAGCTTAGTCATATGCCAAAAGAAAATGTGAAACAGAATGTATGGTGTCTTGCAGGTACAAAATTTAAAGCAGTCGCTGGAGCTTCAGAGAAAGGAACTTAATGATTGTAGAGCTGAAATCACTTCACTAAAAATGCACATAGAAGTATCTCGATCTGGTAGATTGTGGGTAGTTGGGGATACCGACAATGCGCAAGCACCATCTATCGACAACTACAAGGAAGAAATAAAATCTTTGAAATTGGAGATAGAAAGCTTAAAGATGAACTCCATAGCAGGAAGTACTATAGATTTAAACAACCACCAGAATGAGGATACACAGACAGAAGAGGAAGTTGTTGAGATACATGAAGATAAGACTGTAACACCTCGCCCTGCAGATTTGATGTCTGGAGCTCCAGATGTTGAGGAATCTGAATGTCGGACATTTGAGAACAACATCACTAAGCCCAAGGAAGATGCACCTCAGCAATTAGTTAGTTCTATTAATGGTAATGCTACTGTTGAAAATAATGTGAATGTCTGCAGACGTGACTCTGGGCTGCCATCTGTAGACAATGGACTGGTTGTTAAAGCAGAGAATCAGAGGGAAACTGCATCTGAAAAGATGGTAAGATCTTACTGGTGTGCATGCATTCATGTAGACACAAGTTCTTGACATATGGTAGAAATTTTGACAATTGTTGTACTAAGTATCCAAAACCAAATTTTTGTGACAGGGTTTGGAAACCATTCAGATCCTTTCAGATGCTTTGCCTAAGATTGTTCCATATGTTTTAATCAATCATCGTGAGGTTCGCTTCTGAATTATTCATCTCCTCTCCGATATTCTGCCATGAGTGGTTGGTCTTCGACTAACATGATTCTGTCTGCCCGCAGGAGCTTCTTCCTCTAATAATGTGTGCTATTGAGCGGCATCCAGATAGCAGTGTACGGGATTCCTTGACTCATACGTTATTTAACTTGATTAAGCGGCCGGATGAACAACAGAGACGAATTATTATGGATGTAAGATCCTATCTAAAGTACTCCAATTATATGCAGACAATTCAGCTTTCCATGTAAAACTATGTAATGATACCATGTTAGCAACTATATATGGAGTTAATATCAAGCTGAAGTTTGTCCTTTATCCTTTCAGGCCTGCGTTACTCTAGCAAAGAATGTAGGAGAGATGAGAACTGAATCAGAATTGCTTCCACAGTGTTGGGAACAGGTGAGCTTCAACTTTCATTCTGTAGGTAACTTGCATGCTTAAACTGAACAATTCATTGCAGTTTAAATTTAATGGTTACAAAATGCCACCTTGAACTGTAGATTAATCACATGTATGAGGAGCGTAGGCTGCTTGTGGCTCAATCATGTGGAGAACTAGCAGAATTCGTTCGCCCCGAGATCCGTGACTCTCTCATTTTATCCATTGTGCAACAACTGATTGAGGATTCGGCAACTGTTGTGCGAGAGGCTGCTGCTCACAACCTGGCGTTGCTGCTTCCGCTCTTCCCGAATATGGACAAATATTTCAAGGTCAGCCTCACTATATATGCTCAGAGGCAATCATGGAGCAGAAACTGACTTGACACAATAAATGTAAGCTCTAGAACAGGTCGAAATGCATGGTTTTGGGAATGGCCAAGAGGTCTTTTCCCTGATCATAACACAATTACCACTCGAAGTAGATTTTCCAAAACACGTTTCTGTTTGTTGAACAGGTTGAGGAGTTGATGTTCCAACTGGTGTGCGACCCCTCAGGAGTGGTAGTTGAAACTTCACTGAAAGAACTAGTTCCGGCAGTAATAATTTGGGGGAACAAATTGGACCACATTCTTCGCGTTTTGCTGTCTCATATCTTGGGTTCTGCACAGGTATGCATGCTTTTAACTGGTAAGCCTTGGTTTTGTCTGGAAACTGCTCTGGACCTGGTTGCTGATACTGTTCTTTTTGATTTGTCAGCGGTGTCCACCTCTGTCAGGAGTTGAAGGTTCTGTAGATTCTCATCTTCGTCTTTTGGGTGAACGAGAGCGCTGGAACATTGATGTTTTGCTGCGCATGCTGACAGAATTGCTTCAATTTGTGCATCGGAAGGCAATTGAGACCTGCCCATTTCCTTCTGCTACAAGTTCAGAACCTGGGGGATCGATATTTACTACCTCCTTGCTTGAACTATATGCAGGGTAATGTTTAATGTTCTAAACTGCTGCAGTTTTTCAATCCTAGGTGGAAGCAACATCTAGTGCTGGAGCTTTGCTAATCTCTCTGCTGCTGCTTTTCAATCGTAGTGGAAAGAAACATCCAATGCTGGAGTTTTGCTAATCACACGCACGCCTCCACATTGGGCCATTTTTGCCAACCTGGCATGAGTGTTGGACATCTGAACTGTATGGGTCCCATCATTTATACACTTATGGGTCCCATCACTTATACACTGGCCCACTCATTAGGCTGGACTCTCATGTATGCTGAATACAGATGGCTAGCAATTATCTTATGAAACATATGAACTATGTTTTTCATTCGTGTGAATCATTTGATGAGTTGACTGGTTGACAGGCTCGACTTTTTGGTCACCATATCTACATGGTGGGTCCTCCTGATCACAGTTTGGATGTCTCATACATTTGGAAGGTGCCAGCCACATGTAGAGGTGCATGTGAGCTGAGCGCAACTCTATAGTTTCAGGAAATTGTTCTTGAAAAAGTTTATGATGCATCAGTCCTTTATGGGCTTCTGAACTGTTTTTACTTATTTTATTAGGGGACATGTGGAGTGGCCTGCATTTGACTGGTTGCATATTGACTGTTTTCCTGATTTGATTCAACTTTCTTGCCTGTTGCCTCATAAGGAAGACAACCTAAGGAATCTAATTACAAAGGTACAAGAGTCTATTCAGTGTTTATTTCTCGAGACTTTCTTTTCACCATATTCTGCAGGTCAACAATGGTGCCAATTCTGACTGGCTGTTTCTAATTCGGGATATTATGTTGCAGTTTCTGTTGAATGTATCCGACCTCTTTGGGGATCAGTATCTGACACACATAATGCTGCCCATTTTCTTAGTAGCATTAGGGGATGGCGGTGATATGGCACTTTTCCCCTCTACTCTCCAGTCAAGAATCAAGGGTAGGAACTAAAAATGCTTCCCATTTTCGTAGTAGCATTAGGAGATGTTTGTATGAAGTTCTAAAGCATAGATTTATCTCCAATCTTGGTTAATTACAGGTTTACGACCTAAAAATGCTATGGATGAGAAGCTTGCTACCATGTGTGTCCTTCCACTTCTTCTGGCGGGGATTTTGGGTGCTCCAAGTCGGCATGAACAACTAGCAGAATACCTGAGGAAGCTGTTGGTTCAAAATACAACAAGGGATGGTTCATCGTCAGCATACCGTACTGCTGAGATCATTGACTCTGTCCGCTTCCTTTGGTTGTTATCTTGTTCAATTTTGTATTTTGTTATATCGTATTACTTTATGAGCAAATTTCTCTTATAGCTTCTTTTTTATTTAAGCCTTGCAAACAGGTCACTTAAGCGAGATTTTCAAGGAACTCGCAGCTCACAAGGTCATGATACAAGCCGCTCATCAGGCAGGCCTATAGATACCCTGGCCCCAAAATCACACTAGTTCATTTATTGGGTGGGCCACATTTGCAACATTTCAATTACTGACAGTACCCATTCAATTTGCATGTGTGCCCCACCAAGTGGGCTAGCTTTTTTCTTTACCAGCACATGAATATGGTAGGGTTGATCAAATGAGCGTCTTGCATCTCAAACGTGTGCCACTTTTCCACATGTGAGCTGTGAGTCCCTGGAGAGACCCACTTGCACTAGTCCTGGTTTTCCCTGCCGATCATTTTATTCGTTGGCATCAAAAGACTAACGAGTTCTTTTCTTGATGCAGTACATTCGAAGTTCATCACGGGATCATTTTTAATATTTTATGGGAAATGGTTGTCAGCTCCAATGCAAATATGAAGATTAGTGCCGCGGATCTGCTGAAAGTCCTGGTATGCACTACCATTTCTGGAAGTTGACATTCTGAATTACGTATGTAATGATGCATGTATAACTTGCTCCTCCACTCCTTTCACAGGTTCCATATATTGATGAAAAAGTTGCTTCAACTCATGTTTTGCCTGCCCTTGTTACTCTCGGCTCTGATCAAAACCTGAATGTGAAGTATGCAAGCATTGATACATTTGGAGCTGTTGCCCGTAATTTCAAAAATGACACGGTACTGAACTCTGTTGCTATTCTAGGGCTGTTTGGATGTCCCACAAAATATGGAAGGACAGCCTATCGGCTGCCCGGTTTCCTATCTGGGGACAGGAAAGAGGGGCACATCCTGCCTTATAGCTTTTGCACGATGAGTCACAGTCTTGTTCCACCAAAATGCATATAGGTAGACGTGCACATTTGGCAGTCCACATTTTGGGGTGCAGCCAAGTGGGCCCTCTTAGTGGTGTAATTTTGATGAAGTAACACTTCCAACAGGTGGACTGGCTGACGAAATTTCATCTTTCAGATTGTTGATAAGATACGGGTCCAGATGGATGCATTCTTGGAAGATGGATCGCATGAAGCCACTGTTGCTGTTGTCCGTGCATTGGTGGTTGCTGTACCACATACGACTGATAGATTGCGAGATTATATCCTTAGCCTTCTCAAGAAATAATTAAAAATTGCAAATTTTTTAAATTTTTTTTGGAACTGATATTTACTTCCCTTTTTATTGATGCACACATTTTCTACCCTAGCTACTAGAATGGTGCACTGTTGGTGAGGCCCATAAGTTGGAACAACTGCCTATGCTATGGGGTATGCTTCTAGGTCTCGATCACGAAGGTCCTAATTGTCGATAATGATCTATAAAGGCGACCATGATTAGAAGAAGCAAAAGTTCAATCGGGATCTAGATATGCGACTTAGTCAACTGCTTCAACTGATGCTTGGCCGCTCACTATGCTCGTTTTTTTTCTTTCTTCTTCTTCTTCTTCTTCTTTTTTTTTCCAATTTTGAAATTGGATATTAGAAAGGGATGTTTGCATAAAATGCGTTGGGTGTGAATATCAATTTCTAACTTCTAACTTCCCATGCTTTTAAACGGCTATATTCTGACATCCCCATTTTTGAATATCTTATTATATTGTTTGTTTCTTTGACATTAAGCACATCTTTTGTCGAAGATTTTTCAACTTACAAACGTGCCAACACAAGGAACTGATTTAATGCGCCGCCGTGCTAGAGCGAGTGCGTTCTGCGAAGCAATCCGTGCTCTGGACGCTACAGGTTAGCTACTTATAAGCATCTTTGTTGTATTATTGGATATCGTTAGTATCTATTTCATGAGAAAAAATTACAAATGGATACTCATTCAAAGAAGACTGAGACTATCACGTGCAGGAGGGCTGCATGTGTGTAAGATCCTGATGTTCATCAGACAACCCACCAACAGATGTATAATAGAAATGAACAGTTTGAACAAATTTACCAACATTCCAGATCTAACATGTGGCCCACCCAATCAGCATACAAGGCTCATTTTTGTGCCAGGGTATGTTCGTAGCTGGGCCTACCTGATGAACTGCTCAGGTTTTGCATGCGCTCTGCAACTGTCCTTTCACACTTCTCTTATCATATAATTAATACCCACATACTTGCATGCATTCTTGTGCATATCTCATCTGTCTAGGAGGGGCCCCTTCTGTTCTCACTGCCTAATTCTAAGTCTCTAACTTTGATTGCGTGCAGATGTTCCCGCAAATAGTGTGCGGGAATTCCTCATACCCTCCATACAGAACATGTTAAAAGACACAGATGCGCTCGATCCAGCACACAAAGAAGCCCTAGAAATTATATTGAAGGAAAGGTCAGGCGGGACGCTTGAGACCATCAGTAAGGTGATGGGTGCCCATCTCGGCATCGCATCATCAGTGAGCAGTTTTTTCGGTGAGGGTGGGCTTCTTGGCAAGAAAGACAGTGGAGACCCGCCCCCCGAGCTGGTTCAATCTCCACAACCGCCCTCCCCACAGCCTCCTCAAGAGGACACAAGGTTTAGGCGGATCATGAGGGGAAATTTCGGCGACATGCTCCGAGGCAAAGGTAAAGCACAAGAGGACAGCTCTCAGCAACAGTCAAGTTAGGATCTGCTTCTTCTGCCATTGCCTATTGAGCTTTGTTATTTTGCAGTTGTTGTTTTTCATGCCTCTTTATGCCTCTCTCCCTTGGAGCTAGGAAGATGGTGTTTGTGCTCCACCTCCTTTTTTGAGGTTTTGATGGGTTCATTTCTGAAGTTACAGAGAGTACATGCAATTGTTACTTTGATATGTTTCACCTGGAAAGAAGAGTTCTGTTATTCTGTGTACGTGACACTAATAATGTATCAGCTATTTGCCAATACACTATTCGTTGATTAGAGCATTTGGATGTGATTAATATTTTATTTTATTCCATTTTGTGAAAGATTGGGTTATTATAGTTCTTTTTCTTGGACAATGAAAGCTCCGCTGGATTCCACCAGTGCAGAAAACCAACTCCCCATATGCTAATATTGTATGCACTATTGAATTGAACTGCGAATATTCACTCAGTTGTAGTGGATGATTGATGGCCTACATGCAATCTTTCCTGCTAACATTTCACTTGTTTAGGAATTGAGTACCATGAATACAGCAAGTCCCCCACCATGAAGATAACCCTTCTTGAAGATCATGCTGATCCGCTCACTAGGTGGGCCATCCTGCATGTTTGAGTCGGACCATAGGGTAGCTAATAATTCCAACAGTGTCGCCTACCCGATGATCTGACTGGCTTGATTTTTGTGCTGTGGTTATCATTAGGGTGGGGGTAAAATGTTTTCATGGCATGTTGTCCTAAAGATGGGGCACTATAACAAATGGTGCCTACCTTGCCTGTAGATCACCAGGTATTTTAGTGATATTCCTTGTACCACCAGCCAGGATTCATGAAGTAGTTCTGAAAGTTGCAGGTACATTCCCTCCAGGTCAAACTTGGAATCAATGTATTTATGCTGTGGAGTGGACCACCAATGAATGAATTAGGATTACAAAAGAAGGTTATTGCAATTTGGCTAATTTCACTTTTGAAACTAGCTATTACAATTCAGTTGGATACTGTATCCAAACCCAGCCTGGATTGAGGAATTATATATGATCCTTGACTGCACCATATGCGTGCTATCCTCATTCCTTGATGTGGATATGGGCCTCACAGCCTCCTGAAAAATCTCCTGGATTGGATAATCATATGGCAGCGCCCAAATGCTTGGCCCTCCATTTTCTTCGTTATTATCCTTTATTCGGCTGCACAATCAGGGTGATGTATTTCCATTCCGGGGTCCCATCTTCAGGTCTCACCCTTGAGAAATCCATAAACCAGAGGAACTCTGTGCAACCTTAAAGGTTAAGGATCAGGCGGTAGGCTTGATTCACATGGTTTTAAGAATCAGATGAGCATGATGCGACTCGTCCAACTGAACTCAAGAGGTACCTGATCCATAGCAGTCACCCCGAGTCTTCTGTAACTCAGGTGAGTTGGGCCACAAGTCAAAATCTTTTTTGCCAGCCATTTATTGGAAGGGGTTAGTCTTACTCTATTTAGGTGATGCCGAGGCTCATTATACCAATGATATGGATTTCTCTACTCCATACTTGCTACCTAGGTTGAGGATTGGTGGCCATGCTGATTCGTATATATATATTTTTTTATACAGATTGAGAAACAAATTGGTTATCATATGCTAACCACTTTAGGTTTATAAATTAAGAAGTGTAATTTGCTGGTGACTGGCTGAGTACCATTGCGCCTTTCCATTCAGATGGGGCCCCATTTTCATTGATCTAAACCGTTCATTGACCTTCATTTGCATAATCCAAGTAGAATCATAAGCAACCATGATCCGGGATGCATCTGATGTAGGAAATGGCCATCCTTACCCAGCAGCAAAGTTCAGTTTCAATTAATCCCAACTGGCCGAGCGATGTGGCAACTGTCCATTCAGGTGGGACCCACTGTCCAGTGATCATTGTTTTGTATTGTATATGAATTCAATTAATATATGGAACCTCAATCAAAATGGTCAGATATTTTTATGTGGACGAGTAAAACCAGAGGTAATAAATCATTCATTGCCCCTCAAGTCTTTCCTTTCAAAGCAATTCATCTCTCCTCTCTAAATATTCACGTCTTGTACTCAATTCTATCAACGGCTAACAGCAACCCTCCCTGTTTAAAATCACCATAAAAGGTTTTTTTTGGTTTTTTTGGTAAAAAGTAGAGAAGGGCTTCTCCATTGGGAACATGGCATCATTTTCATTTTAAATGTACAGCAGAATTTAAATAAAAAAGAAATGTTTCTCGTGGAGTGTGGGGGCCTTGAAATTGTTTGATGGGATTTTTTGATGGGCGGGGTTGAAATTGTTTGATGGGACACATGGCACATGTCGGTTCGTGAGATGGGCGGTGTCTGACACGTGGCGTGTGGGGGCATTCAAAAGCTGGCGGCCACAGGTGGAACATGTGCACATTTGTACTGTGGCATATGGGGAACTTGAAACCAGGTGGCACATAAGGTACATATACACATTGGCATATGGGCGTGCTTGAATAATAGCAAATGGAAATGTTAACATCTAATGAGCTGGAAGCGCTTGCTTCCCCATATAAAATGGAAATGAATATTAAAATGTTAAAATCTAGTGAGCTTGATGCCCTTCCCATAAAATAGAAATGGATGTATTAGATGTTTAAAATGGAAATGTAAATAGTGATCCTCCATTAAGATAGAAATGGGACAGGAATCCATTTTTTCGTGGAAATGAATCTTTCCTTGGACCCGGAAATGCAACAAATAGAGAGTTCCCAAGAAAAATCATCTCTACAATTTCATAGAAATGCATCCAAATGGATCCTGAAGGATTGAGATTTTACTAGAAAAATTGAAGGGTAGGAGTGATGCAACCCATTGCAAATGCAGTGTTCACACCAATGCAAATCCATTCTCACCAAACTCAACCTTTCGTTTCCTTTAGATTAGTAAAACATCATTAATACAACAATTGATTAAGATTTAAAAAAGAAAGAAAGAACGAAAAATAACTAAATGTTTGATTCACAAACACTGATTACCATTTGTATATTTCCAGCGTCAATCTTTCCCAGTTTGGGCCCTTGTTATGTAAAAAAATCCAAAGGCCATCCTTCATTCACAGGATCAAGTCATTATTCGTCATGATGGCCGAGGAACTCAATTATACATGGATACACTTCGTCAATGGCCTGCATGCACATAGGGGAAAAAAAACCAACAACAATCTCAATGCCTTCGGGTGTAATGTTCCTACAACAAATGCATAAATGTGAACCACACATACCAAACGGCCTCCGACTAGATCGTAGTGGCCATAATGCGGGCCATCTAGTTTTCCAAAGATTTTGTACTGGACCAAATGTTGAGGAATGATTTTGACAGTTTCTGCCCATTTCAAGAATAGGAAATAATTAGTAAAATGAACACGTGGATTAGTATGGTTTTGGTTTTAAGCTGTGTGCCAACTCCCTTGAATAGTGCACTGCACTTGAAATAGTACGTGGTTCAGCCAAACATGATATGGGTTCAGCAGGTGGATCCCACCTGCAATACTGATGACCAGACAACGGTATCTGATCTACACATGGAACAATCATGGACTGTTGTGTCACGTCCAGTTTCGTGCAATGGCCCAGGTGAGGATATTGGTGTCCCACACATAGGTTAGATTTCCTCCTATGTTTTTAAATAGCGAATAGCTTATAGTATAGCATTCATCCCAATGAAGCGTGAGGTGTAAGCTAATTGTAGTGAATGCTACGTGCAACTCGCACTATTTTCACATGCTATGTAGTGTGAAGGCCGCACTATCTGACAAACATATGCTACATAGCATATGCTTCTTTTTTTTTCCTTTTCTTTTTTGGTAGCCATCAAATGAGAGGGGCTTCAGTGCATCTTGAGTGTGGGTCACTCCCTAAGAGGGGAGATGTCTTTACCAACTCTGCTAGACATAGCATATGCTATTTTAAACATTGATTTCCCCTATGAAAATGGGTGTGCTAATTAATTAGCGTACCATATACAGCTTCAGGTGGGCATATGAGATCTTGGTCACCGGCAAGTGCTAAGACTGGAACACTGCTTTTGTGCAGATGATCCTTGTAACAGAAACTGCCACTTCTGTCACGTAACCCCCCATCTCGAAATGCCGTTGTAAGCTGCAGGAGAAGCTTGGCGGGTATTGTGCCTGCCAACGATGATATTATACACCCACCACGTTAAAATATAGAAGACCACATCATCACCAACGTCTACACATAAATATTGGATGCATACTATAGAAAAAAAAAAATGGACGAAAAGCACAAGGACAGTAAAACAACTAAGGCTATGTTTGGTTGCTAGTTAAAAATGTGCTCATCTTTTTCTTTTTTTCTTTTTTTGTAAGAGGTAAAAATAAGTTCATCTCGTTTTAGTAAAAAAATTCTCTAAGACATAATTACTATCAAATAAAATAAGATATAACTCATAAGTGACACCCAAACAGGCCCTAAAACATTTCAATGAAATTGAATTTCAAAGTGCGTCACATTGCTTTGCTCTTTCTTTGTTGCATGCTTATCGATGCTAGACCAGCTAGATTCAGAAGTGCAGCAATGCTAGTATGGCATGCAGTGAAGGTCAGCTGACACCATTCAAGCACCACAGCATTTTTCCTCATTGAGGTTGCTTACAAGGCCCGCTTAAAGCAGCTATCATTTACAGTTATCAAGTCACAACATTTCGATATTTGCAGGTAGTTAAATTATTGAACATTCTAAGAAACTGAGCTAACTGTCAATGTTTACTGAATGAGGACAAATGGAATTCCATCCAGTAGTGCCTGGTATTTACTGGAAGGCACGCATCAAGACCTCTGGCTCAAGACGTAGGGAGAGTAAGAAGAAAGGGTGAGGCTCAACTCGGCAGAAGCAAGCCAGCAGGGCATCCAGCATCTCCAGGGCTCCGTCTCCAAGGTGAGGCAGAAGCAGAAGACGACCCTTAGCTGGGGAAGATCCGCAGCGGAGGAACCTCGGGACACAAAGGGCAAAGCTCTGACAAATGAAATCGCAAGCTTGGAGGAGAGAAGGATGGAGAATGAATCTCTGTCAGTCGGCGATGCAAATCAACCAATCAAAGGACAGGTGGCCATGGGACAGCTAAGCTTCTGGAGTTCCCCACCGCTATTTGTGGTTTTCTTCCTGGGCGACTAGCAGTACCAATTCCCTAGGGTCTTTGGAAGAGCTGGGGTGGTGAAGGAGGAAGTCATCCCCAAGAAGAAAGGCGCTCCAACCAGTAGTGGATTCGCCTTTGTTCGTATGGAGATGGTTGAGGATGTGAACCAAGTTCTGTCTCTCCTCAATGGCACCAGCTTCGGAGGTAAACAACTCTCCATCAAAAAGGCCCGATACGGGCCTGAGGTGATTAGCCACATCACGAGCAAAGAGAAGTGAGAAGAGAGGCAAAGGCAAGGCCCTCTCTACGAAGGGTGGTCAAAGAGCAGGGGAGCCCCCAGAAAAGGTAGGAGGAGATGAAGCCATATCCAACGGACATCGATCATACAAGGACGTTGTTACAGGTGGCTCTACTGGACCGTCTTAGGCCTTGGAAGCTGGCTTGAAGGAAGGAAAAGAGATGCATCTGGAGAAGGAGATCTAGCTCTGGAAGAAGGGGATTGTGTCGAGACTGGAGGTTAAAGTCCACCCTTCGGTCGTGAAGAAAGTAGCACAGGCATTGCAATAGAATCTTCCTGCCCAGGTGATGGAGGGACCCTCAGCTAAAGATTTCAAGGTGTGGATGGAAGCCTACTACATCCTAAAGCTTCTCGGGGCATCAAGCTCTGGATCTCCCTTAGGCCCAACGAGAACCTCGATCACTTACTCATTGTCATGCATTTTTCAATTATGAAATGACCAGATCATCTCCATCTGCAAATAGTCAGCTCGAGGACACCTGCTTCCTGATTTGAGCAATTACCCTAGAACTGTGGTTCAAGGATACATTCCTGGCGATCAGATCTTGTATTGGTAAAATACTTGCCATCGACCTGCAAAGCTTGTTGGGTAAGGAAGAAGAAGCTCATCCCTGAGCCCACTCTTATTCCTATAGTCTGGGAGAAGAGCACCTCAAGGTCGGGATGGTGCGGGAGGCGAAAGAGGACCAAGTCGCCTTCTGGAAGGACCTCTGACGAAGGTTGGGGTATGCTGCAACGCCTGAGAGAAGCGTTGTTGTGGTGGATTGTAATGATGGTGCACGCGCCTCTCAATAGTCTTACGAAACACCACGAGGACAAATGGTGATAGGTGGCAAGATCATGCTCTTTGGTTGACACGTGGTGCTGCTGTCAGCTGCTCTACAGTTGCGGTGGACAATGCCGCCTCTTCCTTGCTAGTTGTCCTTAGAGCCTCAGCCCCCTCGACATGTGCTTGCTTGAATAAGCTCTGATGGAGCCTTTGTCGGACAAGGACATGCAAACTGTTGCTCCGGCGCTAGGTGGTGTGGAGATCGTGCCATGTATCACTACAACGGTCTCGATCGATGTTAGTAACAGTGGTGAGGCAGGCTCGAATGTCAGAGATGAGAGGGTTTTGCTTACACGTGGCCTAATAGAGTCTGCCATCGAGATGAGCGTCGATTGCAGGATCAAGTCCCGTCATGTGCCCTCCCCTCTATCAGCTACAACGGCATGAGTCTAATCTCATTTGTACATGATGCAAACAACTCATGTCTGGCCGTCATGTGGTCCCCCACAGGTGTGACTCCCATGTTCAAAGCCCCTGCATCTTCCTTTGATGTAGGTCTCTCTCTCTCTCTCTCTCTCTCTCTCTCTCTCTCCGGTTTTTTTAGCTCTGGAGAGCGAGGACGGCATTTCTTGTTGTGCAACTACCTCCCTCCTCCGACGTACCCCGCCTAGTTAGATTTGAAGATGTGGGCCCTCATAGCATGGCCCCAATGATTGCCCTCCAGGATACTAAGCTCAAGTCTGTTAATCAGCAAGTGATAGACTCAATCGGGGGGGGGGGGGGGGGGGGGGGGGGGGGGGGGGGGACGTTGAAGGCTATGTTGGAAGTAGAGTTGGACATGAACCGAGGGTTTAGGCCAAGTCGAGCCTTTTTTTTTTAATTCGAAAAAATTTCGAGCCAATCTCGAGCAACCCGAGCTCGACTCGACCTGTATACATTTAAAATTAAATATATATATCTATATATATAATATCTCCCTAAATTCCCTTTCCGTTTTTTCGCCCTAGCCAACCTGATCAGCCCTCACTCCCTCTCAAATCCCCTTTCCTTTTTTTCGCCCTAGCCTTCCCCCCCCCCCCCCCCCCCCCCCTCTACCCGTCCTTCCCTGTCCAAGCAGTCAGTCATCCCTGTCCGAGCACCCAATTGAGCATTCGAGCTTCCTTCTCTCTCTCTCTCTCTCTCTTCTCTCTCTCTCTATTTGGGCACTCGAACTCGAACTAAAGTCGAGCTGGCTCTCTCTCTCTCTCTCTCTCTCTCTCTCTCTCTCTCTCTATTTGGGCACTCGAACTCGAACTAAAGTCGAGCTGGCCTGAGCTACTGAATGAACCGAGCCGAGCTGTACTCGAGTTGAGGTAGGCTACTAGCCGAACCAAGCCAAGTTGTGCGAAGATCAACTTGGTTTGGATCGGTGTCCAGCTCTAGTGGGAAGTATTCTAGTAGCCTGGGAATACTAGAACATGGGTTAAAAAGGACTCGTGGCTTGGCTCCTCTATTTACGCCGTCCTTTAAGAATCTACCTTAGGTTTCAGGTGGCTCTTCACAGCGGTCTACATGCCAACTCAGGTTGTTAAAAGGCATCTCCTGTGGGATGAGCTCAACTCCATCTGAGCCAGATGGTGGATGTTGTGATGCCTAGGAGGTGACTTCGATGTCATTAGATTCACCTACAAAGATTCACATGGTGGCCGCATCTCATGTAGCATGAAGAACTTCTCTGACTGGGTAGTCAGGAACGAGTTGGTGGACTTGCTCCTTGGAGACATAAGATTCACACGGACAAATAGCCAAGACTGGGCCATCTTATCTCGATTTGATAGATTTTTGAACTACATAGACTGGTTGGAGAAGTTTCCCCTTGTGCGGTAGAGAGGTCGCCCCGCCGTATGTTTGACCATTGCCCAATCTCGTTGGAAGTCAAGGAAGAGAATTGGGGGCCAAAGCTTTCAAGGAAGAGAAAGCCCTTCCGACCAGATCAAGAGGTGGTGGGAGTCTTTCTAGATTGAAGGATTTGTGGGGTTCATTTTAAGCAAAAATCCTCATGGCCATTCAATCGCTTAATGTCAAGGAAGAGGGGGGGGGGGGGGGCGGGGAAGATACGAGAGCCAACTTATCTCTTGACTACATGAACGGGATCAAGCAGGAGGAGCAAATAGAGAAATGGGCCCAAAGCTTTCAAGTTCGAGGCGGGAAGCCTTTCCGACAAGATCAAGAGGTGGTGGGAGTCTTTCCAGATTTAAGGATTTGCGGGGTTCATTTTAAGTAAAAAATCAAGTTGTTAAAAAGGAAGCTTGTTGATTGAAGGAAGGACTTCTTCGGGAACAAGAAGGCTAGCATTAATTGCATCCCCGTGGCCATTCAATCACTTAATGTCAAGGAAGGGGGAGGTTTTTTCTCTAAGGAAAAAGCTATAAGTGCAAACTTATCTCTTAACTACATGAATGGGATCAAGCAGGAGGAGAGCAAATAGAGACAGTGTTAACAGGCTGTTTGGCTAAAGGAGACAAAAACACTCGCTTCTTCCATAGCATCGCAAGTGCTCAGGCTAGGTACAACATCACTGGCAATGGCAAAGGATCATAGGCAAGTCCTTCGTCTGTGACCATGTTATCAACTTTTACAAGGACCTACTATCATCTGAAGGATGGTCTCGCCCAAAGTTGGATAATCTAGACTTCTCCCAAATCCCAGATGTTGAAGCTAATTCTCTTGAAAAACCAATCTCCAAAGAGGAAATCAAAGTAGTGGTGTTTTCCTAAAGAAGATATAATGCCCGAGAGATAATAACATGGTCACAAACGAGGATCATAGACAAGTCCCTCATTTGTGACCATGTTATCAACTTCTACAAGGACATGCTATTTTCTGAAGGATGGTCTCGCCCAAAGCTGGAAAATCTAGACTTCTCCCAAATCCCAGATGTTGAAGCTAATTCTCTTGAAAAACCAATCTCCAAAGAGGAAATCAAAGCAGTGGTGTTTTCCTAAAGAAGAGATAATGCCTTGGGACTTGATGGCTACCCTTTGGCTTTTTTCCCATTGTTTTGGGACGTCGTAGAGGGGGACTTGATTAATTTCATTTCTAAATTCTTCGGAAGTGGTCGCTTGACACCTGCACAGGGTTTGGGTGAACAACGAGCGTCGTGGGTGTGCTCCCCACAAACACGAGTTCGATTCTTCTCCCTAGGATTACCCGATGGGGGTGATTGCGTGCATCCGCAGGGAATAATCTTGCCTTGAAATGGATTGAGGACACCCTTACGTCATAAAAAAAGAAAAAGAAAAAAGAGTGGTCGCTTGACGTAGGAAATGGGAGCATCCTTCAAAGACATCATTCCCAAAGTCGAAGGAACTAACAACTTAAAAGACTTCCAGCCAATTAGTCTTATCGGGGCCCCATCTAAAATTCTAGCCAAGATCCTTGCCTCTAGGTTTCGGAGTGGTTCTAGTTAGACTCATCTCGAAACCCCAAGGTACTTCCGTGGTAGGCAGGCAAATCCTAGAATGTACACTATTAGCTCGTGAATGCATCAACTCTCATAAAAAAGGAAGGAAAGGCATAGTCTACAAGCTGGACATCAAGGAAGCCTTTGACCATGTCGACTAGGATTATCTCGATTACATGTTGGGTCGTTTAGGATGTGGGGCATAAATAGTGAAGATGAATCCATGAACGCACATCTCCTTGGCCAGATTCTCTATTCTAATCAACAGCTCCCCCAAAGGATTCTTCAAAGCTTCGACAAGCCTCTAGCAAGGAGATCTGCCCTCCTCGTTTCTCTTCGTGGTGGTTGCCAAAAGGCTAAGCAAATGCTTGATTGAGGAGTTATTGTGGGTCTCATTAGAGGATATAAGGTGGCAAGCTCTGATCTCCAAATTTCCCATCTAGAATTTGCCAACGAGATCATCCTGTTTTGCAATGCTAAAGAAGTGTTGGTGGACAACTTGCGTAAAATTGTGAGATGCTTTGAAGTGATCTCTGGCCTCAAAGTCAAAATCTTCAAAAGCGAGCTTTCGGGCATTGGTTTCACTCATTCATAAGTAGCGAGAATGGTAGCCATTTTCGAGTGCCAAGCAAGCTCTTTTCCTTCGACTTATCTTGGCCTTTCCCTTTCTATTGGCAAGCTGGCCAAACACTTGTGGACAAGGTCATTGAGCGAGTTAAGAGGAAAGCTTTCCTAGTGGAAGAGATCGCCACTTATCCTCGGTGGTTGGCTAACACTTATGCAAGTTGTTCTCTCAAACTTGCCAGTCTATTTTTTCTCTTTTCAAATGTCCCATCAATTCTAAAAAGGTCAGACAGGCTCAGGTGGGACTTTCTATGGTGCAGCTTCGAAGATAAACATAAATTCCACCTCTTAAGTTGGGATGAAGTGTGTAAAACCTCTGGTGGAAGGTGATGCAGGAATAAGGAACTTGTCTATTATGAACACAGGCTTGCTTAGGTAGTGGATTTGGCGATTTGGTGCAGAAAAGGCAATTGGTGGAGAGAGGTTATCGCTTGCAAATATGGAGTCCAAGAAGGGGGGATGACAGACTGAGGATACCTCCCTCTATAGGGCTTCGAGCTTATGGAAAGCAACTTCAAAGCTAGCCCCAATGCTTTCAGATTAAGAAGGAATGCCCTTTTCTCTCGGTGACGGATCGCGAATTCGGTTCTGGGAAGATGTTTGGATAGGTGCTCACTCTCTCTAGACAATGTTCCCAAGATTGGCTCGGATCTCCACAAAAAAGAACATCCTCGAGGCACGTTGCCTCTCCATTCGTGGAGATGCAGTGATTTATTTGGTCTCCCCCATGTAGGAGGAATCTTTCGGACGAGGAAATGATCCACTTCCTTAAGCTTCTTGAGCATCTAAACAACTTCCACCCAACCTTAGGGGATAAGGAAACTCTTATGTGGTCCAAAGACAAAGTCAGGTCGCTTCTTGATTCGCTCCTACATGATGATCTGAGAATCCTCCTTGGGCGAGGTAAGATTTGGAACATCCTTCACCTAGTTCTATGGAACTCCCACCAAAGTCACGGCTTTTTATGGCTAGTGGGTCCTCACTATTGACAATCTTCAACATAGGTAAATGATTCTTCCAAACACCTACTTGGCGCGGGTTTGTTAAACTATGATCACTGATAAATTCTTGTAAATTAGTAATAATTACTTACAAGTGGAATTGCAAATTGCAGTCTTGACATGATGGTTTTGCTAAAACCAAGGAACACAACATAAAATTTATGGGGCCCACATGATGTATGTCTCATCCACGCCATTCATTTGTTTTATAAACTAATTTTAGGGCATAAGCCCAAATACGAGGTGGATTCAAAACATGTGTGGATCACATAAGCTAAAATGAGAATTGAAAATCTACCCTTGAAAACTTCTTGTGGGCCATAAAAGTTTTGGATCGAGCAAATATTTATTTATTTTTGGTTCATTCATCTCATTCTGACCTTTTGGAAATATTGGATGACAGATACTCATCACTGTGGGCCCCACAGAATTTCAGTTTTAACGGTGCACGTCATTATTCCCTTCTTTCCCATGGTGTGGTCCACCTAAGCTTACAATCTATGTCATTTTTGGGCTATTTACCTAAAAGGATATGCTAAAACAAATGGACAGCGTGGATTGAACATATACATCATGGTCGGACCCACAGATTTTACGTCCCCAATTCGTCCGCTGCAAACTCGTTTTTCAAGGTGCATTTATCGCAGTATTTACCCCTCTCCAAATGTATGGAAAAAGTAATCATAGCCCATTTACCAGCATTTACTGGGGTAAATGGGTAAACAAACACGCCCTTGATGTGCATGAGCAGTGCGAAGATGATAAACCTCCTCTTCATTCACTGCCCTTTTGCTCATGGAGCCTGGACTAACCTTCTTTTCCTCCTCCAAACCTCTTGCGTAATGCCGGATTCTATAAAAAAAAAATTCTCTCGGCTTGACATGGAGTAGTAAAGAGAGTAAAGGTCTTAATGGTGACCCTTTGGGCCATTTGAAGAGAGGAACAATCGAAGCTTCTAGAAATCTTCCAGCTCGGTCACCGGGGTAGTTAGGACAATTAGCAGGAATGTGTTAGATTGGCCCTCCTATTCAAAGATTATTGACACTTGTAAATTGTCTTCTTCTTCTTGTTGTTTTTTTTTTTTTCCTTTCTTTTTTTTCTCACCTTTTGGTAGTTTTCTAATAAAAGCTACTTCACCTTTAAAAAATAATAATAACCAGAATTTTATTGAAAAAGAAACACATTACAAAGGAAGCACGACACAAAGCATATGGAAACAAGATGATGAGAAATCATCTAGACCATTACAATATAAAATTCTCCCCCCAACTTCCTCTAATTTGATCCCAGCTATACTCTACAAAAGCTTTTAGACCCACAACCCAACTAACCTCTCTACCTATTGCAAGTATGCAATAAGAAATCATTAACAAAAATGTTCGCATCGATAACAAATATTTCTCGCTAGTGTTAACGAAATGTCGTTATAGAGCTTTAATAAGCCCACACACATGTATTGGGCATGATATCTACACGCCACCAGTGCTAGTATGGTAGACATCGAACATCCAATCGATCCATCAGAGGTGGGTCCAACCGTGCAGGTGTTCTTGCCAAAAAAATAAAGGTGGTCCACTCAGGATATGGGCCATGATCGTGGAAAAAGGTGGACAAGTTAGAAAACTTTGAGCAAGTTTTTCTTTGCCTTATATTTGTTGCGTAAACTATGGCCCGCCTAACTAGTGGACCGACCTAATACTTGGTTCAGAGGCCATACTAACACTTGCATGTGCATGAGCTGCCTTATACAAGTGTGGGCTTAGCAAAGCTAATCATTTTATTAACAATGGGCTTGTTTGGATACAAGGAATCTAGCATCGATAACTACAATGATTACCTTTCCAAGATAGTGCTATTTGGATAATAAGCAAAAATCCCAACTTCGTTGGACAAAGGTCACCTGATATCTTAGGTCTGAGAATTGCTAATATGGATAAGTGTAATGGGCTTGTTTGGATACAAGGAATCTAACATTGACGACTGCAATGATTACCTTCTCTCTCTCTCTCTCTCTCTCTCTCTCTCTCTCTCTCTCTCCCTCTCTCTCCCTCTCTCCCTCTGTGTGTGTGTGTGTGTTCTTTTTTTTTTTTTTTTTCCGAAGGCAACGGAGAGAATAATTACAATAAAAACCAAAAGATAATATTTGCATGCACACTTGACTCGAAGTACCAATAGGTCGAGCTTTTGAACATGAAACCCATCCCACTGCCCTTGTGAACACCTTCGCAATTGATCCACATTTATTCCTGAAACATCTATTGTTCCTTTCCCCCGAAAGGGCCCATAAAACCGACAACGAAACGAGACACCACACCACCCTTCCTTTTCCAATTCTGCCTCCATGCTAGAACATTAAAAACTCCTCTACCCCAGCATGACCGAAGACACTTTAAGCAACTCCAAAAACCTTCCTACACCACCAACTGAGCAAAACGAAAACGAATAAACAAATAATTCACCAACTCTGCCTCACAAAAGCACATCACACAAACGTTCGGAAGCGCCATCACCCTTATTTGAATATTCTCTATTATGAGCACCTTGTTTCTTTCCCGCCAACCATGCAAAAGCCATCGAGCACCATAGGACCAAACATGAGCAGTATAGCCTATCCTCTCATCTGCCTTAGGCTTGCAAAGCAATTGAAGAACGATCAAATAGAAAACGGACTGAAGTTGTCTGTATTCCAAACCATTGAATCAATCTTGCCCACAAAGGGGCATGAGCGCTAGGGATATGCCAATAGCCTAATGACATCATCCGCTTCCTCCTCCAACAGGTTCCTCCAATGAGTCCAAACCACTACACCCCTCGTGATAAAGAAGCACCTATCAATAGGATTTTTTTTTTTTTTTGGAAACAAAGGTACCAACATCGGAAACTTGGACTTGAGCATACTCTTCACCTATCCAAGTGTCCTCCTTGCCATCTCCAAAAGATAGCGCACCCGCTCAACCTTTGCCTCCAATCTAGCAATCGCCTTCCATATTCCTAAAGCTCTATATAAGAACCATCTCTTAACCCACCATCTCCCTTACCGAATCCCCTTATTTACTAGCAATAATTTGTCTCCGCAAACTTCCTCTGCACCAAACCTCCATAACCACTTACCCAGAAGTGCAAGATTCAAAGTTTCCAAATCCCTTATTCTAGCTCGATCATATGGCTTGCAGACCTTTTCCCATTACAATAAATAGAACTTGTGCTCCTCAACAACGCCTTGCCACAAAAATTCCACCTCAACTTCTCAAGTTTATTTAGAACAAATATTGGACATTTAAAGAGGGATATGAAATAACACGACAAATTTGACATGGCCGATTTAATTAGTGTAAGTCTACCACCCAACGGGAGATGTCGACTTTTCCATCTTGAAGGCTTCCTTTTTACCCTATCGACCACCTTGTCACAAAGATACTTCGCAAGTTTGCCGACACACAGAGGTAAGCCAAGATATGATGATGGCAGGGACCCATGACTGCAAACAAAAAGTTTCCACCATACTCACCACCCCATCTCTTTCCATGAGTGTTCCTAAAATTTCGCTCTTACCAATGTTAACCCTAAAGCCTGAAACCACTTCAAAGCACCTTACTATTTTCCTTAGATTATCCACAATCACTAGATCTGCATCACAGAATAGGATAGCATCGTCTACAAATTGAAGGTGAGAAATCAGGACCCCTGCTTCCTCCACACTAAACCCACGGATGAGATCGACCGCTTGACTTCTAACTATCATCTTGTTGAGCACTTCTACAGTTACCACGAATAAGAAAGGAGAAAGCAAATCACCCTACTGAAGACCTCTTCATGTCTAAAAAAGCCTTCAAGGGACCCATTGACCAATTTACTAAAAACTTGGCTGACATTATACATTCCTAAATCCACTTCTTCCATTTTTGCCCCATCCCAACCGCCTCAACATGTAGTCGAGAATGTCCCAATCAACATGATCGTAAGCTTTCTCAATATCCAGCTTGCAAACGATGCCTTTTTTACCATTCCTATGTCTCAAGTCAATGCACTCATGAGCTATAAGAGCATTCAAGAATTTTGGCTAAGATCTCATAAGGACCCCCAATAAGACTGACTGGCCTAAAACCTTTCAAACTTTCATGCCTTCGATCTTAAGAATAATGGCTATAAATGAGGATCCAATGCCCCTCGACAAACAGCCTCATTCGAATTTTGAATACAAAGTTCATCAAGTCACCCTTCACCACTTCCCAAAACACTTAAAAGAAAGCCAAATGGTAGCCATATGAGCCCAAGGCCTTGTCCCTACCCAAGGATATCACCGCCGCTTTGACTTCCTCTTCAAAAAATGACTTTTCAAGAGATTCAGCACCTGATTTCGAAGTTTGGTTAAATGGTAAATTGTCTAGCCGCAGCCACCTCCATCCTTCGATTGATAGACTTAAGCCTTATCATTTACCCTTCTCCCGCTCATCAATACACTGTTAATCCTATTATTTCCTTGCTCGGGAACTTGCAATGCTATGAAAGAACTTTGTACTCTTATCACCTTCTTTTAACCACGTAGCTCGAGATCGCTGCCTTCATAAATCTTCTCCTCCCTAAGCTGATTCGAGTACTTTGTAGTCGATGGCATGAATTTCTATAAGGATATTATCAACTTCCACCTCCCTAGAGAGACAGCATTTGCATGGCTTGTGGGAAGGAAAAGAATATAACTATCGACAAAGAGCCCTCATCCTTCCTAATATTTGCTTGACGTGCATGGAAGATGCGGAATTGATCGATCATCTCTTTATTCACTATATGTTTGCCAGAAGGTTTGGGATTTTTCTTTATCCACGTTTCCCTTCCTGCTTGGGTGATGTCGAGCTCAATCATGGATCTGTTTTGGTCGTGGCAAGGAGGTGGGGTGGGGCAAGGATAGGAATGCCATTTAACATCTTCTGTTTCTAGCGGTAACTTGATCCATTTGGGGTGAGCATAATCGAAGATGTTTTAGAAATAAAAGATCTTCAATCAATGAGGTTGTTAGTGATATGAAATCCAATGTTATAGGTTGGGCTTCTATTGTAAAGGTAATTGATCCTTCTATTCTCTCCTCCGTGTTGGAGTTGGGTTGTATTCTTTTGCGCTTTTTGGTGTTTCTCTAATAAAGCTTTGTTATCTCTCTCGAAAAAAAGCAAAAAAAATTCTTTCCAACTCCTCACTCCCCAACACCTCCCTTGCCTTTTAGAAACTTTAGTTTATAGTAAAACTTGAAACTTGCATTACTCTCCACCTCAAAGGACTACCACAACCACTTCATAAGCTTCGGAAAGCCCTCCACTTCTAGCCACATTAGCTCGAACCTGGAAGGCCTTAAACCCTAGTTTTCCTTCTCAACTTTCAAGAGAATTGGGCAATGGTTAGACATAGGTCTCGAGAAGCCCCTTTGATGCACAAGGGGGAACTTCTCCACCCAATTAGGGGACACTAAGAATCTACCAAGTCTAGATATAAACACTCTTTATTGACCATTAGTCCAGATGAATTTCACGTCCCCCAAAGGAACATCCACCAGTTCATGTCTATCCACCCATCTTGAAAATCCTTCATGCTTTGAGAAATTATTGTACTATTTGAATTTCGAACATAAATCTGACCACGTTGAAGTCAGTGTTTGAATTATCTCCGATATTATCGAAATATCCTCGATATTATCTCTATTTCTAGCTCAGCGATACCGATAACACCGGTAACGATACCGATGACACTAATAGTATAAAAAATTCTAGGTATCGGCGATGTATCACACTAAATATCGCCAATGTATCAATATTGTCAATATTTTCAATTGTGTAAATTTTAGGCGTCGTTTGTATTGTCAATGTATTGATACCGCCAATGTATCGCCAATATTTTTTACTGTGTAAATTCCAAGTGTCGCTTGTATCGTCAATGTATCTGCAAATATTTCGATAATATCGCCAATGTATCGATACGCCAAAAATCTGTATATTAAAAAAAATTCCATTTCATATTTTTTATGGGCGCATGGTTGTATGCGATGTTCAATTTGTCGACGATAATATTGATAATAACACGATATTATCATTATCACAGCATGGAAATAACGAGACCACAATCTTTAGTTTCTTTTTCAGTTGTTAACGATTCGTTTGGAAATATTATGTGTTGCCGATATTCTAAAATATCAATGGATGTTTGGATGGAATGTCAGATATTGGATAGATAGATGGGATGGATGAGATGGGTGGACTGATTTCTTACAACAGCACATGCTTTTAGGCCTCCATTAAATAGAAACCTATTATGTATGCATTCGTTTTGCAATTTTTTTATTCCTAAATATGCAAATGTGTATTTTATCATTTCCTGAGGTTTCACTGAAAAATTCCACCATTTTTTTTTCCATTTTCCCCGCATTTCCGGTTGTCAGTGATATTATCAGCGATATCGATATTGTTTTCGTATCCCCGGCTAGCAAAACTTGTAGCGATACTGAAACTTCGAACACTGGTTGAAGTCACCTCCCAAACACCATGGACAAAACTCAACTCTGCCAAAATAAGGAACATTTAGCAAGCTAGTTTGGCCAATAGACCACCCTAAACACCCATCTAAACCCCGAACTAACACCACAGAAGGAGAAAAGGAACCACAACACCACTCTTTCATCCACACTAATAAATCTAAAATAATTATTATACATCTTGCAGATGTCTTTAATCTGTGATATTTTCTACCAACACCCCATACCCTTAACATTCCAACTCAGCAACTCAACGGGTTCACAACTCTTGCCCCTCTACCCTTTTTCTCACATCTGGAAATCACCTTGACATTGTAATTAATAGACGAAAGGAGGTTCACCAACTCTCGTTGCCCTTTAGGAGACTTTTGCACCTTCCCCCATTGACCAGTTCTGGCATATGCTGTGCCCCACAATCTTACAAAAACTAGAATAACGTAATGAGGTTGTCTTTGCTGTCTCCAAAGGAGACTCTTACAATCCTACCCCACATGGCTAACAACCTCCTTAATCCACCTCAATCCCCTCACCATAGAAATATGACCTCCTTCCCCAGAAAATATTTACCTTCACTCCCAAAGCAAACAGTACTATTGCTGGCCTTGATACCTTTATCCCTTGTAGTTAGAATAGGAGTAACATCCAGTGCCTCAAATAGCTACTAACCATTGCACTGCGCCCCCCCAACAATAACTTCTTCCCCACAAACCGCAACCATTGCCAACTCTATCCCAACATCGCTACTAGATGAGCCACGTTAGAGTAAAAATCGCACTATAGATGGTGAGATGCACTGAAACCTGTTGCTCAGACCGGGCAACGGAGAAGTAGGCTTCGAGAAAGCAAGGTGTTACTTAGAAATAATGAAAGCGAGATGCCATAGTGTCCCCGTCTCCACTCTCCCTGTAGCTTCGCTCCTAGCAGTCTCCAAAATAGTTAAAGCATGGTCGTGAGCCTCTTGGAAATGAAAAGACAAATCCTCACACGTACCAGATGTTACTTCAACTCTCATACGTGTCACAAGAAGAAAATCCACACACATGGGAGAGTTATCATGTGTTAGTCTTGCTACATAAACCCCTGGTGTCTCGTGTGTAAACGCCTCCTAACCCAATAAAGCATCCACCTCCTCCAAACCTACCATCTTGTGCCACGTTTCTTGAGCCTACTCAATAGCCACCAAACTTGGAGCCCGCATATGCCCCAGACAAGCATTCCACCAGATGTTTACTTCGACTCTCATACGTACCACAAGAAGAAAATCCACACACGTGGGAGAGTTATCACGTGCTAATCTTGCTACATGGACCCCTGCTATCTCGTGTGTAAACACCTCCAAAGCCAGTAAAGCATCCACCTCCTCCATACCTACCATCTTGTATCACATATTCACATTGCTCAAGCCTACTCAATGGCCACCGAACCTAGCGCCCGCATATGCCCAGGACAAGCATTAGTTTTATGCAGCAGAATCAATAACAATGACTTTCCCAATGCAAGATCCCACTAATAAAGCATCCAAGAACCATAGCTCCAACGGGAGTTCCCATAGTTGGATCCAAAAGTCTTCCGTCCCAAAGTTCAAACTATCGAACCATCAGCAGATGGCTTCCACCGGTCCATCATTGATTAGAGATCCAGCAAGGATTGTCATGTCTAGATCAATCTTCAGACAGAGAGAAATACAACACTCACCTTCACCTAGAGCTCTAAGAATTCTATCTCCACACCACAGCTCGAAGCAAGCCACTTGCTCACCTTCGCAAACGACAATCCAGCTCTTCTCCGCTATTAAGTTCCATTGAAGCCTCGTCCAAGCACCCGACACCACATCCGGGTGAGCTCTCACCTCCAAGCCCTTGGTAGACTACCTTCCACACCCGCTTAACCTCCTCCAACTTCTCCTCCTCCCTCACCTCCATATCCACTCCCCCAGCGAGCGCTGAACCTAGAGAGCTACCCCTCACCACATCCCGGTAGGATCTACACCCTCTCCTCTCACCTTAGCCTCCCCTTCTATCCCCTGCTATTCCCATTTGAGGGATCTCCTTTCCTTGCAACTTGTTTTCCATTCACTTTTCTTTCCTCCTTGTCTCTGCCTAATTAACCACTATAGGACCTTAAATGACTCTTTGAAAGGCAACTTTTTCCCCCGAAACTAACACCATTCAACGCCACCATGCACAATCCACTTCCTTTGATTTCTCCATGAAAACAAAAGCCAACCCCCCCAAATCATCGATGAACTTCTAACCTTGGGAATGACTACCCTCCTTCACCACCACAATCCTCCCAAAAAACCCTACAGAATTGTCGATCAAACCACTCCTAAACGATCGGCCGCATGACTTCTCTGCCATTCACTACTTGCCTCTAGCTCCTCTCAAAGGGAACCCTGTCGCCATCCTCTCGTCCTCATAGTCTTCCTCACACCTCTCAGACCCCCTCTTTGGGGTCGTACCCTTCAGACCCCCGTTGATCCCTCCTTATCCGATTATAACCCCCTCGACCTCTACTCCCTTTCTTCCAGCCCTGAGCACCACCTTTAGACTACCCATGCTCTCGAGCAACTTCTATCCTTTGCTAACGAGCCTCACCTCCTCCTCTCTCCGCCGACTCCATTCTCTTCCTCGACCACGATCGTCTGCTCTCTCGCGCCCTCAAGCATGTTCTCTCACATGCCCTTGGACAGCTTCTCACATTGCTCTTGAGCCATCAGAACAGATAATGATGATAAATTTGCAATCCAAACATAAGAAACAGCAAATCAAGGGAAAACAAATTGTTTTTCCCATGTATTCCTCGTATCCAAACAGGCCATTAATG
Organism: Liriodendron chinense; assembly: GCA_003013855.2. NCBI lineage: Eukaryota > Viridiplantae > Streptophyta > Magnoliopsida > Magnoliales > Magnoliaceae > Liriodendron > Liriodendron chinense. The sequence continues at coordinate 4,915 of PVNU02000624.1, read as the reverse complement.
AAAAACTCTGGAGAAGCAGAACTAAAATAAATAGAAAGCAGCTGTTGTCTGATATGTCTTACAATGACATTTTACTGTAAATCTCTTCAATCCATCCAGATATGAACATGTAGATTCAACAAGTATGAAGCAACCAAATAGGCAAATGAAAATCAATGGGCAACAAAAGTCTGCACTTACAGAAGTTGTTCAAACAAGCTTTTTCAAACAACTCAGGATGCATCATGCCCTCAGCCGAAATCTGAGGATTAAGCCAAGACAAAACATAAGGAGGGCGAATTGAAGTGGGGTAAACAGCCGCCAATAGTGCTCCTAGGGGGACAACAGGAACGCTAAGAGCTTTGCGCAGGATCAGCCTGCATGATGCAGTGCTTAACGTAATCATGATCTTGTTTATGAACCGTTTAACAGGTTGTTCTTATAATTTCTCAGTAAGGTTGCCTAAGGATATTGAATGTTCTCCGTTATTGTTAAACTCACTTCTAAAACTTCATCAGTTCTCTACTAGGATTTCATCGTTTAACAGGTTGTTCTTATAATTTCTCAATAAGGTTACCTAAGGATAGTGAATGTTCTCCGTTATTGTTAAATTCACTTCTAAAACTTCTTCATATTAGTTCTCTACTAGGATTTCATTGTTGGCGCGGGTTAGGTCTAACAGGAGGAAGTATTGGAAGTGTTTTCTTTAATACTCGTGTACCTTCCTAGGAGCCACTCTGTTATCTAATAGGTTAGTACGTAAAAATTTTAATCAGTAAAAGTCAAATTAGAATTTTTACTTATTTCAATCACGACTAATGTACTGACGTTAAGGTATCACGGTACTTTCGTATAAAAATTATTTTTTTCTACTGTTTTTGCCTATACGTTAAATTTTCTACTGCTCTTCAGCTTATAAAGTCGTAATTAAAGAGTATTTACTTTACTGTTCCACACTAAACAGTATTGCGACTTATAAGTAAACGATGGTAGTCTTTTTAGGATTTTATTATATCTTTCGTTTTACTTCTTTGGTTGGAACGTCTCTGTTGTAACCAATGTCGAGGCCTCGGTCTCTCCTATCCCTTTCTTGATTTAATATGTTGGTTTTATAAAGGTCGTTCATTACATCCGAAATAATTCTATCTATGTTTCGCCGTGTCGTACATAAATATCTCGTAAGATATGAGGTTTCTGTTATTGATCTTCAAAAGTGTGATTCTTCAACGATCAAATTTCTGGACACAAATCTGAAATCTTATTCAGAGGGAAGATTACCTTTTCTGTTACCTGGTTTTTACGTTCTGCTACACTTCGTTACAAAACTCTTAACGTGTTAAGTGTTAAACTTAGTCTGGTAGTAGTAGTAGTATATTCAGAATATGGTTAATTAACCCCAGCCGACGTACTTAGGAAAAGACGGTAAGGTGAGATAGTTCCCGGTATTTAAGTTAAGTCAATCTGGTATCCAGTAGTTTAAAAAAGAATGCTGGAGGTGGGTACAGGAGAACCCGAAAGGGGAACGGGAAAATATCGAAAGTTGAAGATGGTTGAGTGTGGAAGATTTGTCGTGTCAAGAACCAGTGGTAACGTGTACTGGTTTGGTAGATTCAGATGACAGGGAGTAATATAATGGATAACCACGATGAGGATTCAAAACATGTACTGTTTTTAGTATGTCTTGAGGGTTCAAACATGTAACAGGACACCCTCAAACCATGAGACTAACGACTAGGGTTCAGGTCTATTCCTCCTAACGCAGTCCAACCGTCGAACACACTTTGAAAATTGAAGGTAGTACTTAAACTTAGTCTAGTATAATTTTTTTAAAGTACAACCACAGAAATACTACGTCCGGTTTCCGGGTGGTAAACCGGGTTGTAAACAGCTCAAACACCCGACAAATGACGACTAAAAAACCGGATAAGCCCAGATGGACAAAAACCTCCTAACGTCAACTTCTAAAACGACCAAGAAACTTCTATAACCCCGACTAAGAAAACTAGACGTATATTATAAAAATACGGTAATGTAAAACCGTTTTAGAAAGATGTAAGGAATCAACGATAAAACCTATCTACTAACTATATTTTAGTTAGATTATCGAGCCTTTAGAAATTAAAACACTTTAACAAAGTTCAGGATCATCACGTTCTGAAACTATAATTATTCAACAAATGGAAGACATGAGCTTATGAGATAATACCACGAAAGAACATGCAAGATCGTTAAGTCCATAGTTTTAGAGTAATTGAGCTATTGACCAAACGTAGTGTAATTAGCAAAAACCCTTAAGTATCCCCCGGATAAACCACCTTTGGGTTGTAAAAGCCCGTACCCTCCATAAAAAGTAATAACCTTGTCTAGGTGGCAATAATTGGAAAAGTTGGATCAACTATGGGCGGGAGGAGACTTAAAGGTACCTTCTTCGATTAGTACGGTTACAATATGTACCTCGTAACAGGGGAAGTTTAAGAAGAGCAAGTTATTTAAAAAACTCAATACGTACATTTTATAACTATCGAAAATCTACTTAACGTGTGTCAAGTGTCAAGTTTATCGTGAGCTTAGTCTACTAACTTCTGTTAAGAATGTTCTCTCCCTTTTTTTTTCCTGTATTAAGCTTAAAATCCACGGACACTGAATATTCCAATAACCGAAAAAAAAAGAAAGGTATACAAAAGGAGGAGGAAAATATTAGTCTTCCATAGTTATAAGGGTAAATTTGACCCTTTTTTTTTTTCATTTTGAAGGTGAAACTGAAAGCTTCTAAAATCCCATTCCCGAACTTCCCAATTGGGATTCCGGATTTGGTGATCTCTCTTTGGATGTACGGAAACCATTTCCTTGTTTAAAAGAAGAACTACACTAAAAAAAAAAATAAAAAACCACAACCACCCCACTTCGAACTTAGAAACGTTCAAATAACTTCTTTAGATTATTACTGGTTAAGATTAATATAGAAGAGGCATCGTAGGATGCAACTTCCACCTTCGTTTTACTATTGTACCCTAAGTAGTTTGAAATACAATGTAGTTCTACGAAAAAGTAAATACATGAAGAAAGATTTGTACTCGGTCCACACGTACCAGTAATATATAGTCGAGTAACATAAGTATACTATTACAAGTATGGAAAAGATTAACTACCTACACCTACCCCTTACCTACCACTTATTTATAGTACGAAACTGACTAAAAAGATGTTTAAGATCACTAAATCATGTTACCGTTTAATATTTCCGTTCGTAGGTACAGATAGAGACTTCGGTTTTCCTACGTTTTATTTTATTTTTTATTTTTTTCCTGTTTCCTTTTTTTTACTTTTCTTATTATTCGTCGTTAATTGTTGATGTTCACCTTTTTAGTAATTTACTTTATTTCTCTTGACGATCTTTAATGATGTCTAAAACACATTTAGTGTTTTTCGTTTTTCTTTTCTTTCTTTTTCTTTAATACTTAAGAAAAGGGTGAAACGCCCGAAGAATTATTTCACAACAAAGGAGAGTTTTTTTTTTAATACTTAACTAGAAACAAGGTTTAAAATCTTTTACCAAGTAATTTCCCTTTTGATAATCTTTGTTTTCAAGTGACTTCCTCTTTTTTATGTGAGTCCAAGTTTTTGTGAAATGGTGTAGCACTGTCGTAACGCATATCGTTTTAAGGGGGGTACCTCACTGGTTAGCGTTCGTTGAAAGGTAGGAAGCCGAACGTAACTCGGGAATATATAAGGTAGATATAACTAGTGTGACCACACAATATTTTATATCGAAACTATTAATTCTTTTGTTAAAATAAGACATTGTTTCCTAACATTATTTTTTTTTTTTTAAGTTTTAATCCCGTTTAGCTTAGTTCTGTTATCCTTGTCTTTACCGGGAAAATCGTACTCCTTTACAGTGGAGTGGTGTCGTCCGTGTAGGAGAAGGTCCATCAACAGTTTCAGGGTTAGTATGAAGTGTTAGTCAGTTCGACGAAGACCTTTAGGAGTTACCAACATTCTTCTGCCAGAACATTCAGTTTCTTGACACCACTTTGCCTCGCAACTGGAAGGAGTTATTATAAATGATCAGCAACTGAATCAAGAGACTAAACGAACCGTTATCATCTCAAAACGGAACAAAGATCGTTTGGACTTTCAAAAGGAGACTAGAGTAATTTCGCAAGTCTATTGACCTGTAGAAGATTTTAAAAACTATAAACTAGTTTATCAAATCGACTGTATTGGGAACTAACTGGAAGCGACTCTTTCGGACTCTCGGCAAGGCGGTTTGCGTTATTTCACAGTCAATCGGAACTACGATCAACACTGAGTAGGGAGTGACAGCAACAGAGCAAGTGAAACTGTTATCTCAAACTGAGGCTATCTCGTCACCTCAAACAAAGACTTCTTCTCCGTGGTGGTCACTGTGAGAATAACTACCTGAAATGGTCGAGCCTACATTATATTAATAACCACCTGACGAGTTATCGAAACCTGAGCGGAAGAGCACACGAGTTAGGTCGTGGAGCATGAAGTTCTTAGGTACATAGTTTAGGAACCGATCTGTACATTGCACGTTTACTTCTGACGTTTCGTCAAGTGTAAATAATCATTTCTACCCGACGAACAAAATTTTTAATGGCTTGTCTAATTGTTCACTTTATGTTGGTCTCGTTTACTAAGTTAGTTGTCAAAAAGGAGTGAAGTACCAATTTTTCAGACGATAATGGAACGTCAACTTTCAACCTTCTTTCTCATCTCTAGTTTCTGTTATAGAACAGTAATTTCTCTTATCGATCGCTACTTACTTTTACTTATTTATCTAGTACCGGGTCTGCCGATATACGTAAAAGGTGTAAAAATAGGTGGTACTTACACCATATTTACTTAGGGTTAGGTTTGACAGGTTTATTACCTATTTCGTATAGGGTTTTTAGTGTTTAACCTACTAGGA